>OY744515.1:252023727-252068727 GCA_963556195.1 Sepiola atlantica
GTTTCCCCAGTTCTTTCAATAACCAGGTACTTACAGAAAGGACCGGGTGACGTTTGCCAACGTCTATAGTCACATTAGTGTTATTGAAACTACAGGATTCGAACCTGGTACGTCCACGTTGCTATCCACTAAACCACAGCCACCTCCTCTTTTTATATGACGACGCCTTCGCACAGATATCTCTATGCACTTGTTATTCATTCAAATCTCAATGTCTTCCCTATATTTTACTAAAATACATAATGACCGCCCGAAACGGGCATCACTTAAACTTGAATAACTTTGGAAATAATTAATCACTTCTTTTAATCTTTCAGATTTACCAAGATGAATCAATGTTCTAAGAGTTTACCAAATTTGAGCTTCGAGATACCATGGACTACTGAACACAAAAACACATTCATACATGAGGCATATTTTCGGCTGGACCTATCCATGCAGTTCAATTGAAATTCAACGAACGGTTCAGATGTCGTGAATTTCCAGTCCACTCAATGATCTACAGATGGGTAAACAAGTCTAGAACCCAGTGGTAAAGACACGAACAGACAATCACACTTTGGACGACCGAAATCATCAGGGATACCACATAGCGTTTCTGCGGTCAGAGACTCTGTTACCCGCAGCCTAATTAAGTATGTGCCTTTGCGAAGTCAAGGGCTTTGAATCAACTGGGAGTCCGGAAGGAGAATGTTGATTACACATCTCCATTTGTATCCTTACAGGATACAGATTAAACAAAAACTCACACTTGACGATATGAGGAAGCGAGTGATCATGTGCCAGTTGTTTTGCGACAAGCTTGACGATATGTCATACTTCTTTGACAATGTCTGGTTTTCAGACGAGTCACATTTTCTGCTGTCAAGTCACGTTAACCTTCGTAATGACTTTTTCTGGGGTAAAACATCCGCTGAGTTCTGTTTCCAAAGGCCAGTAGACTCTGTAAAGTGCACAGCCTGTGTCGCCATATCAAAACATGGCGTCATTGGCCCATTTTAGTTCGAGGACGACAACGAGCAGTCTGTGACAATCAACACCGAGCGGTATGTCCAGGTGCTTGACAAGTTCTGGACAGTATTTGATTGACGGTGAGGGGCTGTCAGGGCGCTCCAGTGGTTTCACCAGGATGATGCCACCCCACACACCTCAAACGAATCATTGGCATGTCTACGGCAGCGTTTCTTTGACCGACTGATCAGCTGCGGGTGTGACGTGGAGGGGTAGCCGCATTCCCAGGACTTGGACCCCCAGATTTTTATGTGTGGGGATACCTTAAGGTGTATGACAACAACTCCCAGACCATCCCAGACATGAAGGCAGCAATCACAGCATCCATAAGAGGAATCCTGAGAGATTGAAGCAGGAGGGCCATCGAGACTTTTGCCCGCCGGATAAAAGTGTGTCTGCAGCACCGGGAAGCTCATTTGGAGCACATTTTGGAGCGACAGTGAAACAAATAGGTTTTGTAGTAGAGACTTGAACCTTAGAGGATGGCTGTAACCTCGGTTTGACTTAATGTGGCTGCTGTTGTGGGTTTATCTAAATAAAATTCCGGAAGTTATTGGACTTTTCGTGTTGACCGTTTGCTTTTTGTCTCATCCGGTATTTTATTTTTCATAATATTCCTGGAAATAATTGAACGTGATCTAACGATTGTGTATTTCCTGTTCTAAATTAAGTTTTAAATTTTAATTTTCAAATATTCAGACAAATATTACAACTAGACATGCCTGATAATACATTTAAAAGTGTTAATTAATTAATCATTTTTATTAGTCTTTTTTATACGAATTTATTCTATTTGTGTTCTTTGGTTATTTTATGTTTTTACGGTATATCTATCAATGTTAGTGTTATTTCTTGCTGTTCAGAAATAATAAACGCACAGTTAGAGGCAGACGCGTATCATCAAATTGTAAGGTTGGGATAACACACGTTAATCTCTAAGAACAAAACATTACGTCGCATTCTGGGTGATTTGATTATTTATAATCAAAGGGTGACATAGGATTGAGTGTTTCCAAATATTTAATTCCTCTGAGTTTAGCACCTTCTGGCGTGGAATGAGATAATTGTTTCTGAAATAACTGCACCACCCAACCTTTTGATTGGTCTAAATATCTTTAGATTATGCGTTTGATCTAGGCAAATCAGCAAACAAACAAACGAACACCCTTGATTTATATATTAATGGATACATTAGCTGAACTATGTATGGGTTAAGATAGTATCTTGAAATTTCTAGCGTGGAATTTTAAGGTAGTTACATGTTATATATTGTACGCACGATAGATAGATTACTGTATAATCACCAAGTTGAGCGACGTTAAGCCAGGCAAATACTAAATGGGTGACTATTTGAAATGTACAAGTGGTGCATGTTACAAAACACTTCAAATTAACATTAATCTACAAATCGTATACAAATAATATGTACGCTTTCGGCACAGAATAGCGCAACGATGTTTACATGCCGTAAAACTTTAAGAACACAATGCTTTGATGTTATATAAATAAAGAGATGGGATGAGATTGATAGAGGAAGAGATAAGTGGTTGGAGAAAGAGGATATTAAATTAGGAGTAACATTCGTAATTTTGAGATAATAGTATTTTAAATGGGAAGACGGGTGTTTGATATTTGAATGACAGGTTACAAAGGGATGCTCTAACTTCTATTTTGTGATGTTTACAAATGATTTAAAATTTTAACTCGGCCCTTCAACATTTTGTAAATTGAACACACGATAATGAATGAACTTAATTAAGGTTTAAATCTCAAGCTAAATAATTATGTTCTGAAATTAGCATGCGATAATGGATCCGGTGATGGGGGTTCAATCTTCGGTCAAATCGTACCAACTCTTTAAAAATGGTACTTTATGCGTCTTTGAGAAACAATGAGAATCATAAGTTACTGATCAAGCTAAGTGGAGTAATTCATGGTAAGAAGTAGCGCCGTCTTCTACATCTTGGTGTAGACAAGAAAGCATTTTGGCTTGCCATCGGCTACGGTCCAGCAGATTATTTGGAAAAAAATAATTGCCACACGTGACACTGTTGTATTAAAGAAAGTGGTACTTATGCATATCAGGATCCAAGCTAACTCTAACCGACGTCAAGTCGATTTTATTTTCGGTCTTAATCTGCATAAGTACAAAGAAATACCCTTTCGTTTATCTTTTCACGAACGTCTTTGTTCTTACTTTATTTTTTTTTTGTTTTGTTCGAAAAGTCATTTATATAATTATTTGCTTTTAACAATTAAATTTAATACGTTAACATATTATTTATACATTTTTATTAGAAGCTCAGAAAACTGGTTTGTTACGTTTAAGTTTGAAATAGAATTTTCTTCGTCCAAAAAAAAAAAATAACAACGCGCAAAGTGAATGTGCAAATCATAAGAATGTCCGATTATTCTTTAAGCTTTCAAACGTTCCGAAATATTACTTTAGTTTTGTCCGTCATGCGGTTACTGCTGCTTCTTTTTCATGAGGACAGAGGCCGAATGGCATCGTTTGTCCTCAATTCATATCATTAGCTGGCGACCAGGCACGCTCCGTTACCCCAGCAACTGATGCCTACTTGGTGGCCTGGATGGTCAATCAAAAAGAAAAGGCGTTCGAAAGAAAAAACAAATAAAAAAATTATTCCAAGACGATCGACACTTGATAGGAAACGAAGAAAACAAGAGAAAATCAGTGCGATATTTGTCCTTCTTTTTTTCTTTAATATCGATATTAATATAATTATGAGAACATCACGTGTGTGTGTGTCTGTGCATTTCTCGTATGAAGTAACTTTGATAATTGCACATTGGATTATTATTTTCATTTACAATGAATCGAATATTAAAACAAATTGAAAAAAACAACTACATATTCTCTATGATATAATGAACAGGGCATTTTTATCGAAATATATACGAACACTTCTCCATGTGTCTGTATATGTGTGCATGTTGCTCGCTTCCACGTGATTTAGATTTTTGTATTTAATTATTATTTAGCGAACATGCATTGGCATAAATAAAAGAAAATTAAAACATATCAGTTTATTCGTCAACAAATCGGCCATTTGAAGATTACGTAAATATCATTGAAATAGATTTCTGCTTTTACATCTAAGCAAATTCTCATGTATGAAAAGAGTAAAAGTTATATAAAGTTACTTACATTAATTATATTAATGAGTAATCGCTTTATCCACTTCGGGATAAGAGTTATTGATATTGTCACTTGTATGATGAACAATACTACGTGACGATTGAAAATGATGAGTTTAAAATACAGACTTTGATTACTTAAGAAGACTGCTCCACAAGTATTTGCGAACATAGCACTTTCAGACATCTATGCTTGTAGTCAGCAGAGAAAAACCCCACAGGTTTTGTGTTTTCTACAGATAATAAGCTGTCGGCAACAAACTCTGTTCATGGAATGTCGACAGCTCTTCAGATGTGGCAACGCTAATCCACCTTAATACTATCTAACTGATACAGTAACAGGATTGAGTAAGGGGTCAGGTATTTTCTGAAGGAGTGGACAGATTTAACCATTTTCGAGTCACCTTAGAAATAGATTTGATTTAAGACTTCCAATTCACCTCTGAAGTTAAAGTCCGTCGTAGGAGCGTATCCGGGCAATGGACTTCCTTTAGAAGAGAGGCGTTCATTTCAGCCAAGGAACAACGAGGATCCAATAATTTTATTAATATTAATTAAAACAAGATAATCTTTACAAAATTAGTTATATTTTCATAACAATTTGGTTATAATTAAGACTTTGATGACTAAATTATACCGTAATAATTAAATTTAACTTTACAAAAAGAACTATCATGGTAAAAAGGCAAACAGGATAGTTTAAAACACACAGAACAAAAATTTAAGTTAAAATACTCCCAGGCAACGTCGTCTAGTTACAGCCAATGCATTTATAATATTGTTTATATTATAAACAACGTTACATTTCTCGATAATTCCAATTCTTAAACAACTGACAAAATGTCACTCATCGCTAACATTTATCAATTCCTGTTTTATAACAATAAAACAATTCTATCAAACAAAAAGGATTATACTCAGTTGACATTTATTGTCTATTCACATATTAATTTCACATTCAGTATTTCTAGCATTCATCCTTTATAAATGTACTAGTTGTGGCTATCGGTCGTTGTCCGATGGTGCATTTACTTCTTATTTATTACGATTTTCTGGGCCTATTTTTTTCAAAATATTATTTTTAAGATATGCCTTTTTATTTTCAATACATTATTCGTTCTTTGTTCAGGGAAAGTAACTCTATATGAATTAATACAGAGTTACGTCCCTTTTTTCAGATGGAGGCAATTTGAATATTATTCTGATCCGGATACATTATTTTCTGAAAAGAATTCGATAGAATTTCATTTTAATCTTCTAAACAGCATGCTACCATGATTTACAAAACAAAACTGACCAATCAGAATCCAATATTAATTTGGTAAGAAAATGTTAAAGAGGCTAACCTTATGTTGTATATTAAATTAAGATTGGATGTTCGCAAAATATTACAGGAGATATTTTGGTATAACACGCTTCAGTTTTAAATCTTATATTATCACTAACCACGCAAGGAGGCATTCAGAGCACTACTAACATCACTCTTACTAATTACCCCTCATTTCCATGTGCACAATAGACTGAAGAGCAAAGTAGATTGCGTTAAAATATTATCCAAACTTATCACTACAGTAGCTCTATCTAGGATATTGAGCACTTTTCTCCCGGACAACTCCGAGTACTTAGAAAATCAAGGAGGCATTCAGAGAACTACTAAAACCACTCTTACTGAAACCTCCTCCTTTTCATCTGCATACTCTTAACTTCGCCTTCCTATGATTTTATTGATACATCCGGACAGAAGTTATGGTATGACCTGATGCAACCGGACAGAATTTATGGCAAGACCGGGTACATCCGGCAAGGGATGATGGGACGATTTCACTGACTCAGCATTTTTATCGGATGTGTACATGAATACGTTGGATGATAATGTTTTTTTGAATTTTCTGTAAAATTAAGTTATATGGTAAACTGAAATTTAAATGCCATCAACTAGACCCTAGAACCTCTATCTCTGCCAAAAATCAGCTGAATCCATCGAATAGTTGATGAGATACAGGGTGGCACATACGTACGTACACACGGATAACACAAAATCATGCCTGACCTTTCTGAATCTCTGGGTTGCCTTGACTAATGATGCTGAAATTCTACACACTTATAGAACCTATCAAAAAAAAATGTGTGCAAAGTTTTAACTAATTTGGTTCATTGGTTTTTGAGTTATGATTGATCAAAGAAATGAGATTTCTAGCATAGGCCGTTTTTGAAGTCTATCAAGGGATAGAGCGCTATCGCGCCTCTCTTGATTCATTAAATGAATAAAATCATTTTTCATAAATATATGTATCTGAGACTTTCGCCGTAAAACGGCCTTAACGAAGAGTTATTTACTTATTTCTATTTTATTTATTCCTCATTTTGCTGGGGTTAAAATCGCAAGGCAATCCACACGTGGTTCCAAGAGTATAACATGACGATTTTGCAGAAAGTGACCATTTTAGATGTGTGTATTGGCGCCGTTACCACTTTATTCAAAATCGTCAACGAGATTAGACGAATGGTATCCTCTTGTGGATATACTTGGGATTTTAACACCAGCAAAATGAGGAAGGAAAAAGAAAGAAAATAAATAACTCTGCGTTAAGGCCGTCTTACGGAGAAAGTCTCAGACACATATATTTATGAAAAATGATTGTTAATAAGTATGTATAACAAAGATTACAAATAACGTTTTTTGTATTTTTAAAAATTCTATGATACAAAATGGATTATTTCAAGTGAAACGTTTCTTCGGACAATAGGCAACATACATCGGAAGTATCCCATACCGCTAGATCAGCGGTGCAAAACTTGTTAACTTCATGGGCAAGTCAATGGATAATTTTAAATTTGCCGGACCACTAGTATGTATTGAGAATAAAAAGTAAGCACCTTTATACAATAATAATAATACATTCGTATTTAATTAACTAGGGATAAAATGTGTTAGAAATTAAAAAGTACGGAATTTTAACTTATGGAATCAGTTTAACTTAAAAAATGATTTTTTTGTAAGACATATTTAAAAAAATTATAGTAACATATCTCGAGACTTAAATAATACATCTTATTCTCGCTTAGTTAAATACATATTTATTACTACTGATGCATGAACTACCTATCAGACACTTATTGAATATCCTCATGTGTCTTTGAGGTGATTGCCACTGATTTGCGCAAATGCTTATAGTCGATGTGACTATGAGCATTTGCGAAAATCTAGCAATTTAAAATCAAGATTAGGTTGTGATTAAAGTCATGGCGATTGTGTGATTCACTGTTCAATGTTCAATGTTCAATGTTAAATTTTCAACAGTAACTCAAAGTATGAAACGTAGAATATGTGCAAAGTCAGACCGAGAAGTAATGTTTTCGGGAGTATTTCCCTATTTTAGAGTCCCAGAATACTCATATAAGTGCACCGAACTATGACGAAATTACTCAAACCAGTGCAAAACAATCTGAAGTAAAACTATTCTGGGGATTATTACAGATCTTCCAAAAGATCAATGATGAAAAGAAATACGTGGCTAGAGAATATATTAAGGTATACATCTTCAATGTAATCAGAATTATGCATTAGACTTTTATGATTAAAGAACTGAAATACTCAGATAGGTATGTGTTTTTTTCTTGTAACGGCTTTATACACAGTTTTACACCGTCGACGGCCATCTTTGAAAACGTCCAGAGGAAAGATCTCGCGAGAGGCACGTCTACTCTTTTATCCATCCACGTTATTATATGGTTAGTACGCTTAAGTAGCAAACACTCCTAACCCGGTAAATGGCTTGAAGTTAAATAGCAATTTTTTGTTGGTACTTCGAAAATGAATAATAAAATTGGATCAATTGGAAAATGTTGATCAAAGCGAATGTATGAAGGTTTTTCTGTTGATTTCTGGAGTTAACTTGTAAAAGATTATCAGGAGCAATTCAAGGCAGCGATAAAGAAATAAAGTTGCACAATTAACGATTGATGTAGAAGTATAAATGCCAAGTCTAGTAAAATTCTGACAGCTGCTAGTATCCTATATCTCTATGAGATTACTATTCGCCTATGCATGTAGTAGTGTTGCCATATCTAGGCTGGTGCATCAATCGCACTCTTAGAACCGGATGCAAAAAAGAGTCTCTAATCTAAAGAATTTGTCAACATCGCCGGAATGTTGCATTCTAGTACGTGTTTTTCAATACTTCAACGAAAAGTGCTCCGATGAACTTACTGCACTGGTCCATATCAAGAAACTTACCCCCGATCAACCCGAATAAAAGCAAAATCTCACTCCTACACTGTAGAGATATCCTGGTACCGAAAACATTCTACTTTAATAGCTGCTTTTCTTCATAGCGCTGTCTTTTGGAATTCTTACCCTGCTCATTGTTTTCACAGATCGTAGCAACATGCATGAATTTAAATGTAATGTGAACAAATATATTGCTTCTAAACCTCCCACTTATAAATCTGGCTCTTATAACAGTAGTTCGTATATATCAGTTGCAATATGAAGTAAATACAAGTTTTTTGAAAGTGCTGATCGGTTCTCCGATTATGGTGCCAGATTAGCCAGAAGGATACGACCAGAGATTATGTAATCGATAAAATCGATTTCAAATTCGATCGGATCTATTGTGTTCGATTTAAAACAAATGCCGTTTTGAAAGGCATACATCGATAAGCCCCCCACTCAAGATGCACATTATGAAAGGAGGGATCATTTGTCACACCTCTAAGATGTGTTCAATACTACTTGTCTCTTGTGAATAACTATTGATCTTAACTTTGTCTAGATTTTGAGTAAAGAGAAATAAAGGAAATGTTAAGCATTCAGAAAAAATATTACTTCATAGAAATAGTGTTTATTTTCACAACAATGAAAAGAGACCACGTGTTTCCCGAAAAAAACTGGCTCAATCCGTTTCGAGCACTAACGTTCAAATAACTTCATGAAAGATTTGATATGAAGCAAATGAAGCAAATGAAGCAATGTTGAGGCAATCAGAAGCCAAACAGAATAGCAAATTAGCAGAATAAGGTAAGAACACACTAATAATATGTGAATTAGATACTAAAGGAATGATAATGAACTAATTATGAAATTAGGGGAAAAACGAAATAACAAATTAACAGAATAAAGGAATAACGAAATAACTGACTAACGGACAAACAGATTATTATAAACATATGTTCTGAGAAATATTTTGCATATCTGCAAAACTGTCATTTCCGAGTAATTTAAGCATCGACATATGAGAAATCCATCATACAATCTGACTCAATCAGTTTATTGCCTTTTATTGTACTATAACTTCATGCAAAGTTTTATAGTACTATAACTTCATGCAAAGTTTTCTGGTACTATAACTACATGCAAGGTTTTGTGAAAAAGCCAATTAACCATTTTTGAGAGAACTGAATAGACTAACGGAATGCCATTAACAGAATCGCAGACTAAAAGAATAACGGACGAACGGACATCGAGATAACCATCATTCCCATCTGATACACATCGACGTCTAATAAAACGTATAAACCTTTTAAACGAAAATAGATATTTTTCCAACCAATAAAAAGCTATAACAGAACAACAAATATTTTTTCAAATCCTTGAATAAGATATCTTGATATTCAGCTTTTATGTCTGTTAAACAGCTGTTGGTTATTGATTTGCTGAGTTGACGTGTGGGTGGAATTTGGATTCAAAAGGAATAGAGAAACAACTAATGGCTTCATTGAAGATGGACTTAACAAAATATCAGAATGGATATTTTTCTGTCTCCATAGAATGGCGGCGTTTAGCATTTAAAACTTAAGTATGAAAGACCAGCGAATACGTCATCTATATATATATTTATAATGTTTGCTGTGTGTATAGGTTTATATAGTTCTATGGACAATTAAAAAATAATAGTGAATCTTGAAACACAGCTCTTAAGCGTAAATGGTCTAAATATCGGCTATATTTAGGTTAATTTAGTTTTTCTATCAAATAATAAATATTTGCCGAATTTCAGTTTATTTTGAGTATCTTCACGGGCACTATGAGTTATACTATGGGCACAAACTCTCATTCATAACCAAAATTGATTCTTAATTATTAGACATCAATTAAGCAAGATTCCACGAATTTTCTTTTTTTCTTAAAACACCTTTAGTTTAAGTTGGTGTTAATTGATCAGGCTCTCTAAAGATACCAGTTTCCTGACTCAAAATGCACCAAACATTGAAATAAGGATTCTACACATATGATATAATATCATTTTTAAATGGTCAGATTGCTCACCTCTCGAGCTCTGGCTTATCTAATCCCACTTTCCCGACCTTGTGTCACATTTTACCTTGTAGGAAGTAGATAAATAGTAGTTCAGCCACGGGTTTTTAACCCACCCGATCGACTGGTATCGTCTTGGCCTTCGGGGCTTAATTTACGCCGGTCTATGGGTCAGTCCTGTGCAGTTCTGGGAGGTCCACCCTCCCAGGTTTTACCTCCCCTCTTTGGGGAGGAGTAAGTTTATTGCTTACCACCTGAGGCGCCCCTACCCGGGAATGCCGACGGGGCTGCCCAGGTAATTGTTAAATGGCCAGATTGCTCACCTCTCGCGCGCTGGTTTATCTAAACCCACTTTCCCGACCTTGTGTCACATATTACCGCTGTGGGAGGTATATAAACAACTTTATCTTCGTAAAGTGGAGCAAATATTTTTACTAGAAAATTATTTCCCCGTGATTAATGGTAAATGTTCTAGTTTCAAATATACGAATGACCGATCGACGACGATATTATTTCAAACTTATATCCGATAGGTTTGTAGCGGGAGCCCTTATATGATTATAGTAGAGGCGATGTGAAGCCTCGCGCATACAAGTAAAAGTTTAAAAAAGGTGTGTTTGTGAAAGGTGGAGAGTAAAAGCAAGATTTTTTTTTAATTTTTTAATTTTTATTTTTTTATTATAGTTCATCCAAAGCAAGGCAGGCCGCCACTGTAGAGGTAATGGGCTACTGAGAAAAAAGAAGAGGGGAGAAGGTAGGGGGCAGTCAACCTAGATTGGGATCTGCGCAGCGAAGTGACTGTTTACATTAGTTTTAAACTTCCGCATGTCTGTACTGTCGGGGAAACAGGGGGCATGGAGGGAGTTCCAGAGGCCAGCAACAGGAGGAAAGACGGTATTTGAGTAGAAGGCTCTCCAACATATGGGGACCTCCACAGTGAATGCATAAGATTTAGTTGATTGTCGAGTTAGTCTAGTGAATTTACGTCGAGGGGGCACCAGAGTAGCCAATTCATCGGAGCATAATCCATTGAAGTATTTGTAAAACAAGCACACGGATGCTACATTGCGGCGATGGGACAGGGACTGGAGCTTGATTGCCAGTGAGGGGCCTATTACGTTGGCGACTTTTTTTTTTGGATTAAAGAACACACTATATTTATATATGTACTAGCAGAGTTACCCAGTGTTGCCCAGGTTAGAGTGTGGGATAGCATCATATGCAACATCATGGTAGGTAGAGTTTACTTTAATAGCAACCATGATGATGTCAGCTAGATATCTTACTCACTGAGCTATTCAGATATATGTTAATACTCTTAAAACTAACGCTAATAAATAGATTACTTCATTGTGTAACATGTTTGAAAATTGTCATTATCTTCTTTAAGGGGAAGCCAGTAAAGCGAAAATACTTCAATTATGTTCACATGCAAATTGTGCATATGAATACAATAATATTGAAAGCACACTTCCAAGTATGTCTTTATTTTTAGGGGTAGACATGCAGAGACAGAGAGGTGTTCTCGTGATTATATATATATATATATATATATATATATATATATATATATATATATTTCATTTGAATCAAAGGGAAAACCCTTTTCAGTGGAGGGGGTGTTACACCAGGGATAATCTTAATACTATTAACATTTTCTGAAATTTTGGAAATAGACATCATTTTTGGTCACTTACTTATGGTTTAAATTTCATTCAAATCAAAAAGAAAACAGTTTTTAGTGGAGAGACCCTCTTTATATTTTCTAAATTTGCTGAAATATTGGGAATATAGATCATTTTTTTGTAATTTACCTATGGTTTAAATTGCATTTGAATCTAAGGGTAAACAGTTTTCAGTTAGGTTGTTGTGCCCCCCGGGGACCTCCAGAGTTGAATTGATATATTTCTTATATTGCCTATGACGATCGCTTAGGGGTCTCCATGCCAGCGGTTTGAGTAAACAAAATACACAAAAATCAGGCGGACACACGCACAGAGTTACTATATATATATATATATATATATATATATATATATATATATATATATATATATATATATATATGGGAAGAGAAGGATGAAAGTAATCCGACGTGATGGGAAAATGAAAAAGGAAAACCAAAAAATGGATGTTTTTTATGTGTACATCAACGTTTCGTCTTTATTTATAAGACTTCATCAGGATGATAAAATAGAGAAAAATGCCATGCAAGTACAGATACATGTAGGGTAGACATATTGGGAAAAATAGAATGAAATAGTGGCACAACTGCTGGGTGGACGTCCGTATTTGTTGGAGAAATAGAAATGAATGTAGAAAAGAATGAGTGGGGAAAAATGGAAGGATGGGGTGAGCCAGGACTACTGTGGCTTGTGGTAAGAGAAAGAGGTGGGGGATGAGCAGGGGTAAAGTGGATGGCAGAGAGGGAGGTGAGGAAGACCATAACTTTCGCCCATCCACCAAAATCACAGCCCCCCCTTCCTATCTACCCATCCTCCTTTCCCTGCATACACCCCCATACACAAACATTCCAACTTACTTTTTCCCCTTCAATCTTGAACCGCAGCCATCTGGTCAAACACCTCCCTCCCCCCTCTTCCTCACCTCCCTCTCTGCCATCCACTTTACCCCTGCTCATCCCCCACCTCTTTCTCTTACCACCAGCCACAGTAGTCATGGCTCACCCCATCCTTCCATTTTTTCCCCACTCATTCTTTTCTACATTCATTTCTATTTCTCCAACAAATACGGACGTCCACCCAGCAGTTGTGCCACTATTTCATTCTATTTTTCCCAATATGTCTACCCTACATGTATCTGTACTTGCATGGCATTTTTCTCTATTTTATCATCCTGATGAAGTCTTATAAATAAAGACGAAACGTTGATGTACACATAAAAAACATCCATTTTTTGGTTTTCCTTTTTCATTTTCCCATATATATATATATATATATATATATATATATATATATAAAGAAAGAGAGAGAGAGAAAAATTAACAAGATTTTAATATAAGTTTATTGTTACCTTTGTGTGTATATTGTTACTTGTGTATATATATGGTTACTTGTGTGCATATATTGTTCTTGTCTGTGTGTAGCATTGAAGATAATGCATTATTCTGTGTCAGTATAGTATGTATGAATGTTTACTTTTCTTATTTCCTTTTCATTTTACTGAAGTAGTAAAATCATGAATCAAGGATCCCCTTTCTGAGGCTAATACTTATTTCTAAATAGGATACATAGATATCCGACCGTTCTATTACAGTATTCTTGTACCTCGTAAAAGTTTAGTTAGTAAAGCAGCGAAGCACATTACTTGTTCTTTTCTTCAGTTGACCACGTAACTATTTTATAGGTTATTTTTATTGTAGTCTTTTTTTGTCTTGCCGGATTCCAGGACACGAATTTATCTGTTTCAAGGGTGTATCCACTGAAGTGGTGTTACTAGAGTTAACATTACTAGGAGAAGATGCACATTGTATGAGCCAGTGTACAGCCGTGTCGATGAGATCTTATTTGGACTTCGACTACTATGTGATTTGACTAGTTGGTCAGGGTTTCCATGTAGGGTGAAGTAATATCATGTCAGTTTGTCTTGACAGACTCCTATACAGTAATACCGAATACATTCGAGGATATTGTCTAGGGGGCATTCAATCTATCTTGTAGGCATTTACGCTCTCTCCGATAGGGATTCAAAGTCGCTCCAGAGAGAAACACTGTATGTAATTTCATAGTAGTTCAAGCCTTTTGCCTTGACGATTCGGCGAATTAGATGCGTTCTTTCTTTTGTTCGGTTCATATGTCTTACTGGTGCGATTGGCTTTCGTAAATGTTTAAATTTCTTTTATCGGGAATTATCGGCTTACGGAAAAAAATCTATGCAAAAGTGTTTTAGTTTGTTGACATAGTAGAAAAACGGATCACATAGTTGTTATTTTTATTTATTTCCTCTTTTTATCAGTTAATTTTTAGGTATCCATTTGAGATATGGGCCTGTGTGTCTGTGCTCATTGCACCACTTTTATTTCTCCTTACGAGGATTAAAACCAACATATAATGATAATACACCTTATGTCTAGAACCCTTATTCTAATTTTAATCAACATCTACTGCATAATCTTATTCTGGAAAAATGTCTAAAATTTAATGATTAATGAGTAGTTTATAAGAAATTAAAATTCAGGGTTTCTTGCTATACTTGTTTCTAATGACTATGGATAAAATTCAATACAAAAAATCAAATACAGTGAACACGATTAGTTATGTAAATGCTCTCGGAAAGAAAGTTCACCTAAATTAAATTCTTTAGAATATGTGTATGTGTTTGTTTAATGTCCTTTTTTAATTAAACCATTTGATTCTAAAATCAGTTGTATAGTTTTCCAGTACAATGTGTTAGTTTTTGTGTTGACAGAAAACAAAAAAAAATCATATCTTTTATTTTAATTAATAAAACATGGAATAATAAAAACAGTTTGTAAATAAAAGCTTAACAGCTTATAAGGTGAAATCGAAATCATAAATTAAGTTGAGGTAGTGAAAAAAGGATAACATTGGATGTTTTTCAAATCGGAAGAAAAGGTGTATCTATAATGAAAGTATTAAAAAATCAAATCCAGTAAACACGAATAGTTTTTTTAATTCTCGAAAAGAAAAAGTTTACCTGAACTAAATTCCTTATAATGTGTGTGTGTGTGTTTTAAATAGTAATTTTTAAATCAATTATTATTTTAATTAAACAATTTGATTCAGGGAATTTGTGTTTTAAAACATAATGGCTAATAAGATTAAGAAAATAAACAAACTCAGAACGTTTTAATAAAAACAAATCAGAGTAAAGTAGCACGGTAAATGCCAGCGTTAAGTTTATCTTTTAAATAACGCGCTGACTTGCGTCATTTCATGTATATATATATATAATAAGAGAAAAAATATAATTTATAAGTAAGATTATTAGCGAGCAAAATAGCGTAAATACATGTGGAAATCTGAATAAAACAATCCTGAGTGTATATTTGCGAATACTAATTTATTAGAAGTTTAAAAGCAATTAATTATGTAAATTGAGAAATGCACATAGTGTTTACGGCGGTTTTTGTAGTAGTATATAAAGAAGCTGACCGACTAATTAAATAGTAATATTACTTTGATGGGGTGTCGGCTTCAGACAGATAGACAGACAGACAGATACCTAATCTCCATTATTAATAGATATTTGATCTAATGCAACCGTTGCATAGTCGATTTATCTGTTACTAAACTTGTTCCCCCAAAAAGCTTAACTGGAAAGGTAGTAATCTAGTTGTCGTTGTATAAAGAATAAGGCGTAACAAAGGGCGAATAAACCCCACATTTAGAGTCAAATGACAGCTTGGACATAATTTATAAACGTGCGCTGTATCGTATGATATGAATAGCATCATATTTCGGAGATTAAACAAGAGACAGCAATTCTTCTTTATGAGAAAGAACAGCTTCAAACACATTCCTCGGATGTCGAGGTCTATCATATTTATAAAATGCAAGGGGCAATCCTCCCTCACATATATCGATTTCACGCACACTGTAGGAGATGGTAATATTTACTGGAACGTGTCGGACTTGTCTTCCCGATATTTCAACACATTATTCTTAGGATATATAAGGTTAACACCCACAACAAGTTTACTAATTCGGTGTATTCGTTTTCACACGAGTAGAAGGAAAGTCCATACTATGTACTAGGACGTGACTTGCAACAAGTCTCCTCAGCGCTCTAGTAGTTCCTGGTTTTGAAGCACACCATAGTTGTAAAAGTGTATCATCATGATTTGAGTTGATGTTTAGTTTTTACTTATTTTTCTATAGCTTTCACATTAGCAGGATTTAGTAAATGTTACAAAAACCTCCTTAACGAGCTTAGGATATTATTATTACTACTCACTTGGAGTTCTAAAACGGTCAGTATCATTGATTTCTCGCAGTAACTAAAAAGCAAGAGGGCTTTCCCTGGAGTCAGAGTTACTGCAAGTCCCTTGTAGTTTAACCATAAAAAATGTTACAAATGCAATCCAACTTTCAAAACGATGTATAACAGCATCACTTTCGCTTAGATCTTTTCTCTGCTCTCTGAACATACACACTTTTTTGTTTTCCATCAGTCCTTCTATTTATCTCAGTTGGTCTCAACATATGCTAATTAGTTCTGAAGATTAGACCCACCTATAAAGGTCTTCAATTGTGAAAAGAAGCATTTTTTCTTAATTTGGGAGATAGACAGTCACAGCATGCAACTCATAGATTCTTTTCTCAGCTAATTAGCGTTTCTCTTAATTTGCACAAAGTCTCCGCACATTTTAATAGTCACCGTTTTATTCAATTAGCATCGGCAGTCGCTTGCTTTTCCAACACCACTGATTTATTGTTGACAAATGCCTTTAGATTTCTCTTGAATTTGATTGAAAGTAAGTCTCCTAAAAAATCCCAATACTCACCGGATCTTTTTAGTGGAACACTGTATGATATTGTCTGCCTCGTCTCGAGAAGACGAGGGAGACAATATCATACTGTTTCTACTGCATAATTCATTTGTTTCGTTTGAGGGAAAGTTTCAAGTAATAATATTTGTGTCTCTCATATATTTAACCACGTAGTTCCAGCTCCTTAGAAATTGTGGTTTGTCAGAGTCGCTTAGTCACTTGGATTGGTTTCCTGACACTAAGATTCTACTTAATATGCCAACTGTTTTCATATGTGTCGTGGTTTTAGTTGTATTAATCTGTCATTGTATTTTAATTTATTTTTCCCAAGTTTTTCGGAAATATTCATAGTGTTCCTGAAATTATTGGTATTACAGAGGCTTTCATGCTCTAAATTGTCTTAAGCTCGTTGGCAAGTTTATTTTTCTTAGTGGGTCACCACTAATAAAAGACCGGGGGCGACTCGAGGATAACGGTTAATTAGATTGTCAGTGGGACGGTGATCGCCACCACGAGAAAACCGTATACAATAAGTAAGATGGGCGGAACATTACTTAAGTAAAATTTGTTATCTCACAGGATGGCTCTACAAAGATTTAATACATTAGATTTGAACACAGCGAAACATATTTGTGGTATATTCTTCTAAAAAGACTTTGTATATTAAACATTCGTTTTTTTGTGAAATAAAGAACAGTTGTTTGCTGTGCTTGTAGCTAGACGAGGTTTTGCTGTGACTGTTTTACAGTGGAACCAGTGATTGGAGCTCAGTCGATCAGCCACCATGAATAGAACGATACAGTAAAGAGATGCAAGCAAAATCTGTTTTGTATGAATAAAAACTGTAGAGACGAAAAGAGATCACCACACTAGATTGCTAGTCTATTTAGTATCTTGTCAAGACAGAATACGGAACTCCGAGCGGCCCCTCGTCAAGTATGTCAGCTGTATTACATCTTAGGACATACATGGCTGTCATACATGACAAGTATTGCGTAAGAGGTTTGATAGGTTCTGGATCAGTAAAATTATCAAAAGGGTTTCCAGGAATTTTAAGCAACAGATTTGATGTAAGTTTCATCTTTCAGGTTTGTGGTTATAGTCATGCATAACAGCTTATCAAGGTAGGGGGCTTCGTCTAGAAGAAACCCATTTATTTCGACTGGGGAAAAGCGAGAATCAGAGCGTTTGTAATAAAAAAAGAGAAGCTTGGTTTTTGAAGAGATAAAAGTCACAGGCCACTTTTTCTAACTGCACCACGTGCTCTAAATCGGAAGAGAGAGAGGGGGACATACAGAGACAGAGACAGGGAGATAGATAGATATATATATAGAGAGATAAGTATCTTGTTCACAAATGCTCTTCGAAGTGCTGCCATAAATAGTTGTGTCACTAACGTATATGTGACTAAATCAACACAGAATATGATTTGTAAGATCATTTTTGAAGAATCAGAAGAGGGTTGTTTCCGGAATTACTCCTTGATGCACACTGGCGTTGATTCTATGAGGTGAGGATTTTTCCCCGCCAACAACTACACTTAGTTTCCTATAATCTATCTATTTAAGTCTGATTTCTATCAGGTTTTAACAGAACAAATCTAATTCTTCAATATAAATCATTTATTCTATGAAGTTATTTTAAAACTACAAAACTACGACGTGGTAATCCATTATGTTAACTATTTTTCACTGCTTCTGTTATTGTTATTTTCTCCAAATAACGCACTGGCGTCGATAAGAGATGATGGCGAAAAGGTATGTTCCCGTGCGCCTTACAAACATCTAGTGTCGAATTTTCGGACGTCTGATATTGCGGGAGCCAATGCAGAATAAAACGTGACATAAGGGCAGTTTTGAAAACGTTTTTATTCAAGGAAGAAAACGCGTCTGATGTGGTAGGAAAATTGGCATATTATTTTCAATGGTAATAGTAAAAGTACTAGCAAGATTAGTAGTAGTAGTATTGGTAGTCATCGTTGTTAAGAATCATTGTAGTAATAGTTGTTTTTAGTGTGTTTTTATTTTCTCATGAGTCCCACTTTATCAAAGGTGAAAGTCATTTGAAAATAAGTGTTAAGAGCTGGAAATATTGCCATATGAATTATGATGAATATTATGAGAGGATTGAAAATAATTAATGGAATGAAAAAACATATTTAAGGACGTTATTGACAGTAGATCTAAGATGACTATGTTTAACCGATAGAGAAGCAATTTTGTGACAACGTGTCCCAGAGATGTGAAGTACTAGTAATGCAGTAGTAGTTATAATAATAATAATAATGTTAATAATAATAATAATAATAATAATAATAATAATAATAATAATAATGTTAATAATAATAATAATGTTAATAATAATAATAATCGTTATTTTGTTATAGTCGTTATTATAGGGATATTAGCTTTCTGTTCTTCTCATACGTTTGTCTATTTATGCCTGGAGTCCTTGCAGATAGGTATATTTGAATTAGGTTTTGGCTTGGCTAAGATCAAAGTGTAGCATCTGTTCCGATGGATGCTACACTATTGTCATGTACAGTTCTAGGAGGTCCACTTTCCTATGCTTTACTTTCTCTTTTAGAAGGGGTTAGTTTATTGCTAATCGCTTGAGGCACTACTATCGGGGAATGCTGACTGGGCTGCTCACGCGCTAATCCTAGTGCGCTAGCTAACCACACCTGACCTTGTGTCTAGCCTCCTGGACAGGAGGTAAATAAAAATACTTTGACCTTGTGTCTAACCTTGTGTAAATAACTTGACCTACTGTTCACGTATACACGATGTTTTTTGTGACCTGACTGTCATGGCCAACTGGAAGATGTCCTGAAAATTGAATTTGCTCATCTTCTTATCACCAACATCATCGAAAAACTCCGTAGATGAACGTACATATATCATTTCTACTAATTCTAAATAGTCAAAAGATTTCACTATTTACATTGTTTGGCTGCAAAATTAAAGCAAACAACATCTAGCCGCTCAACATCTATGTTATATCATGTGCAATAAAACTGAGACTTACATTACAATATCAAGGGCGTCTCACTCGGATCGTAAATCTAAGCTGGTTAGTTTGACTGGTTGTAATCGAATATCGGTCACTAAATGAATGGACGACACTCGCAAAGTTAACCTTGATTGGGACTATCCGTATACAAAGACTTCATGCTCCATGAATCATAGGATAAGAAAAACGGGAGTAGAAAGAGGAAGAATCCAACAAGATGACATTAGCTTTCACCATTTGTCTAAGTTTGTAGTCAATTTAAAAAGGTGTACATATTGAATTAAAAAGTGTTCAATACCATGACTAGAGCAGATATAATAAAAATAAAAATGATAATAATAAGCATAATACTAATAATAATCATAATACTAGCACTAATACTAATACTACAAATAATAATAACAATAACAATAACAACACCAACACCAACACCAACACCAACACAACAAACAACAATAATAATAATAATAATAATAATAATGATAATGATAATAATAATAATAATACTAATGATAATAATAATAATAATAATAAAAATTATGATAATAATAATTATAATAATCTTAACCAATGCCCAACACCCAAAAGACGATACAAATAGACTGTACATAAAAAGAAATGAAGGGGGAAAAGGACTGGTAAGTATAGTAGAGTGTGTGGAAGACTCAAAAAAAGAGCTGGAGAAATACATAACTCAGAACATAGAAAGGCTAATCAGCGTAGCAAGAGACACTGTTTCAACGAAGAACTCGGGAAGCATGGGCACCAGAAGCCAAAAGGAAGAAAAACAACTACATGGACGCTTCAGAAGATTGACAAGAGAAGAAATCCACGAATATAGCTGGGCATAACTAAAAAAGGGACATTTGAACAGAGACACGGAATCTTTACTGATGGCTGCACAGAACAATGCAATTTGGAGACACTACATTAAAGCTAAAATAGATAAAACCCAGGAAAACAGCAAATACCGACTTTGTGGACAAAGAGACGAAACCGTAAATCATATAATAAGTTAAAGTAGCAAACTCGCCCAAAAAGAATACAAGAACAGACATGACTGTGTTGGAAAAGTAGTACACTGGGAACTGTCCAAACAAGTGAATTTCAAATACGCACACAAATGGTACACACATAACCCAGAAACTATACTGGATAATGAAAAACACAAAATCTTCTGCGATATAGATATACAAACAGATAAACTAATACAAGAAAGGAGAGATGATGTTATTATAACTGACAAGAAGGAAAAATCTTGTAAAATCATAGACTTCGCCGTTTCAGCAGAGCACAAAGTGAAAATCCAAGTGAGGGAAACACGAAGCAAATACACAGAACTAGCCAGAGAACTGAAAGGAATATGGAACATGAAGAAAGTCAGTATAATACCAACAGTAATAGAAGCACTAGGAACAAACCTACAAAAAAACTTGAGAAAAGACTGAGAGAAATTGGAGTTAAAAGGACCTTCACAACTATACAAAGGATGGCAATGATCAAGACAGCTGCAATCCTAAGGAAAATTCTTGAATGCGGAAACCAACCTGCATAAGCTACAAAGGGTGACCAGTCACAAGGAATTTACAACAGGTAGAAAACAAAACCACACGAAGAATACCACAACACGAACAAGGGAATATACACTGCAAAGTAAATGACTTCATAATCCCCCTTTTCAATAAATTACACCGGCCTCAGCTAATACCACACACAAATGAGCCAAGGAACAGAAATTACAAAGAACCACCATAAGCTCTTCCCCTTACCTTCTCCCCCACCAAAAAAGAAAAAGAAATGGTGCCTGCTGAGGCTGACACCAAACAAAATATTTGTAGACTGTCAAGGATGAGAAGACCGAGGAGGGACAGCACACACTAGAACTCAGCTGGAAAAGTGCGGAGAATGTTGGAACCTTAGGGAGCCTTATTGCCACCCAAATCCCAGAGAAGACCAATGGTCCTTACCTGCGAGAAATCAATAGTAATTGGCTGTTGCGATACTGCAAGGTTATTTTCGGTGGTTATCGAAAAAATGTGAAGAATACTAGAAATCTTGAGAGGCTTGTTGTCCCTCAGACTCCAGGTAGTACCACTGGTTGTTGTCGGTGAGCAACCACTGACGATGATCTGTGTGAGAAGTCCTAGTAAGTACAAAAAAAAAATAATAATAAAGTATTATTTAATATGACTTATATTGACATGTGACTATTTCGACCTTCCATCTCTTAAGAGCCAGATAATTGACTATGTTAAATTTTTAATTTTACTTTAATTGAAACATCCTTTCTCTCTATTTCTCTCTCCCTCCCCCTCTCTCTCTCTATCTATCTATCTTATTCTTCCTCTCTCTCTCTATATATATACATAAATCCTTCTCTCTATCTCTTATTCTCTCTCTCTCTTTCTATATATATATATATATATATATATATATATATATAATTGTCTGCAGATAAACTTTTTAAATGACATATGGAGTGTTTCTCTTAATAACTAAAATTTATATTGTGTTGAATTAAGTAGCACACTATTGAGCTGCTACAGAAACATTTGTGTTAACTTTTAAAAAAGTTATAATATATATATATATATATATATATATATATAGAGAGAGAGAGAGAGAGAGAGTGAGATAGAGAGGGAGAGGAGAAGAAGAGAGGAATAGACTATGTAACATATATTCTGCATAGTAAGTTACATAGAAATAAGCCTGATGAGTAAAACATACATGTGCGTGAAGCTTGTTGCCTTAAACATATTTCGTACTATAGGGAAACTCAAAGACTAACCATACACTTCTATGTCGTCACAGTGTTATGAGTACTTTAAGAAATACGTACCTCCCGAGTTTATTAATTGCGTTTTTAAAAATTCCTAAAATACACTTATATTCATAGAAAGTTGTTTTAACGTCAAATGGTTTATTTAAAGTTTAAAGTATCGAACTGGAAAATGTTTTGTTTTTTTAAGAAATAAGTTAACAGAATCCGTTTTATTCCGGCGGGTTTATACACAACATTGCATTTTGGTGTGATCTCTTCGATATCTAAAGATAATCGACAGTAAGAGAAACTAGTTATCTTGGTCATAATCATATTTTAAAATAGGGTTTTTTTAGTGAGTAGTATTTTGTAATTCTTCAATCGGACCTGTCTAAAATTTCTGTAGGTTTATCCATTTAGAAAGAAATAGGGCGTTGATACACAATGCACTGGACACTATATGCTACGGAACTAGTTTGTCTCAGATGTCAATTCAAACAGCTATTGTATAAATACAGGAAGTTAAAGGCTTCCATACTTTTATTTTGGTCCAAAAAACGCTCAAACACGTTTCTCAGCGCTAACAAATAAAACATATTTTAAGAATTATATATATATATATATATATATATATATATATATATATATATATATATATTCCATGAGAAATGCCAGTATACTGAAATCATATTCTCTTGATAGGGTTAAGATGAAAATTCATATACATTAAATGTACAAAAGCAAGGAAATTCCCAATTTTTTTACACTTGTATTGTTATTAATTAAGGGTATGACTACATATCAACGAACCCATGGCATTATCACATCACTACAGTATAAATCTCTATGCATAGATGGATGAAGTGTGTGAGGTGCGCTGAAGAAACATTCCTACTAGTAAAATACATAGTCCTGTTGTGCTCGCATACCCTTAATGACAATAAAAGTGTACAAATTTATGAATTTTCTTTCTTTTGTACATTTAATGTATATGAATTTTCATCTTAATCCTATTAAAGGCATATGATTTCAGTATACTGGCATTTATCATGGAATGTCACTACTTTGTAAAGGCTATGCCTCAATACAATGGTCATTTTTAAGGTATTTTGGAATTTTCTGGAAAACTAAGGTATATGGTAAACTGAAATTAAAATGCCATCAACTAGACACTAGAACTTCTATCTCTGCCAGAAATCAGCTGAATCCATCAAATAGTTGATGAGATACAGGGTGGTACATACGTACGTACGTACACACGGATAACACAAAATCATGTTTGACCTTTCAAAAGTCTAATCTGCCCCTCACTCTGAAAAGGTTGCCCGCCCCTGCTTTATAGGATCAGGTTTTTTCACCGTAAGGACCACGTGGGGGTTATCAACATCCACCATGAAAATGTTGCTATGAATCCGACAAGATCGGAACACGGCACGTACAGACGATAGTCCGCGCCGGTATTCACTTCACCACGACTATGCCAGTAAAGTATGCATATTTATATTGTCACATACAAAGAGCAGTTGCGAGATATCACGGTTCCATTGTGCAGCTAGAAAAAGTGGATGTTTCAAGCTGAGATTGGTAACTTAACTGGTGGTACAGTAATCAGCTTTTTTACGGATGAGCCATCAACGCACATCATGGAAGTTTGAGAATTTTTTTTTTTTCATATTCTCGGAATATGCTCACTAAACTTTGAATAAAAATGGATTCTTTTGTGTCGTCTTGAAAATGCTGATGGTTTAAAAGTATGAAATAAGTGTGTGTTCTCCCTTATCCTAACGATCCCATCGCCAGCATCTGTCACCAAGAAAAATGACGTTCCTCCCCTCCCCGAAAAAAGAGCAATGGCCGTCACCATAGATGTATGTGATTCTGAATCTCTGCACGAACGCCACAAACGTTTATCGTTTCCATGCATAAATTATTATTGGTGTCACTTATAATTGCTTTTCTATGTCGTTTGTGTATATCCCAAAATTTATTCAGGTTTATTTAAGCTCTCCTCTCACGTTTTTTTCTTTTCTTTTCTTTTTACCGAAACCCTGCCTCATCCTGACGCATCTGATACCTAACTCTAACTGCATTGAAACAGATTCAATGACATCGACTCTCCTACCATCCCCTCCAAAAAAAACCTTTTCTTTCTCCTCTTTCAGCACATCCTCGGACCCTCGTGATTGTCCAGTTACCAATTAAGTATCGTTTGCACACGACTGAATTTACAACTGGCGTTTTGCTTTGTTTTAAATATTTTTGCCATGTGACCAGCAAAAGCAGTTCCTATGGTGATTCGAATATATTCACACCCTCGGCACATATCATGATGACCGTCACATGACACCAATCATGTCAAGTGACAGTGAAAAAGTGACAGAAAAACGACATGAAAGGGGGAGAAATCCTACAAGATAGGAATCAAGTAGTTTAACACAAATACGACACACGCATCTATCTATCTATCTATCTATCTATCTATCTATCTATCTATCTATCTATCTATCACCCTCTTGTTTCTCTCTTTCACTCTCTCTCATTCTCTCTCCCCCTTCTCTCTCTCATTCTCTCTCTCGCTCTCTCTCTCTCTCTATATATATATACATAATATATATATATATATATATATATATATATATATATATATATATATATATATATAACTTCTTTGTAATATAGCAGGAAAAATCCCAGCAGAGTGATCGATTAATAAAGAATTAAAGTTAAAAATTAAAAGTTAAGAGCGTAATATTTATTTATTTTGGTACAGAAAAATTAGTACAGGATTTGTACCGTCGGTTTCAAGCACGGAAGCACTTAGCCATCCGTGCCTAAAACCGACGGTACGAATATTGTACTAATTTTTCTGTACAAAAATAAATATATATATATATATATATATATATATATATATATATGTTGTCGCCGTTCAATACACCGCAACCGCGACGTGTGTTTACATTTGGAAAATATGCCATCTTGGAAAGACTAGCAGCAGCAGGGTCGTTGTTTTGGTTTTCTGCCATGATTTTGGACAGCAGGTGCAGGAGTGGCCTCTTAACCCTTTCCATGGAAATGTACTAGCTGCTGCCTGTGTTCTGACATTTCGCTAATGTTATTATTAGAAGATTGGAAAAACCCAGTTTTTAATCGCCATTTTTGTCAACAATGACTAAGCAGAAACTAGCCAGCGAATATTTTCCTTAATTTTCCTTCAAGGAATACACACGCGTTTCGGCAACTTTGCCGATAACCTTGCTAATACATTCAAGGCGCCTGAAACCAACTTTTACGGCGAAAGATTTCTTTGGAATTTTTTTGTCAAAAATTGATCCCTTTCACAGGACCGACGAAAGTAACTTGACATAATTTTCGTGAGATCCTTAGCTCCTCGCTCAAATTTTTAGTTCAGCCGGGGGGTCAGGAGACCCCCACGCAGTCGAACTCCTTCATCTTGCTGTGTTGAGTTCCTGCACCACCGCAGTCGAACTCCTGCATCTTGCAGTGTCGAGTTCCTGCATCCTTGAAGGGGGTCCTTCATCTAGCCACCCCGTGAAACAACGTCAAGACACCTGGGATCTAGTATACTACTAAAACTCTGTAGAACCTGTTTCTTATCTTAGTGAAAGTTAATCATTAGTTGCTCATGAATGTTGTCCGCATCTCAAAGTCAGCGGCGGCGAGTTGATACCGATATCTTTCCTCTGCCAGTAACTGGAAATGTTAACACAAGAATAAAGAGACGATACTCGTTCTATCTTCAACGTGAGGGAATTCTTTGCAAGGTTTCATTTTTAATCTTTAGAAGGACACGCACATGCATGAATAAAAGTCGAATGTCCAGCATACGCAGCAGCTTCACCAAACGATGCATCGATCCTGTCAGAAGCTACCCTTTCTTGGTGATGAGTGCATACGTTGTTCTTCGTCTTCATCATTAATCGAAGAGCCTTGAATACATCAGTGCGGATAAACCATTTATGTATCCGTGTATTAAATCGAGTTGTCGTTTCTCAAAATGAATTCAGTCGGACTTTCCAACAAACTGGAAGCAGTGGCTCTGGGTAAAGGGCGAGGAAAGCCCACAAATGCCACTACTACTTTTCTTTCAAAGTAGTAAAACCATACATTTGGGATTACTCTTGTAGTGACACCTTTGCCAGCGACAGTGCCTCCCTTCTTTGGGGAGGAGTAAGTTTTTTGCTTACTGTCTGAGGCGCACCTACCGGGGAATGCCGACGGGGCTGCTCAGGCAATTTTTAAACAGCTAGAGTGCTCAAATTCTCGAGCGCTGGTTCTTTCCCACTTTCCCGACCTTGTGTCACATCTTACCTTGTGGGAGGAGGATAAATAGAAGTATCGTCTCTTCAGCTACAAATCTTGGACCCATTTCTACGCACGATCCAAAAGTACCCATCATTACAAGACAGCTTTCTCTTTCACCTAGTTGACGTTGAAACATTATGAGTGAAAGGTCCTCTGTCGGAGTAATTCTTGCGAAATCGTGGTCATAGAATATCGAGTTTGAGAGGAGATGCGACAGAGGCAGTTTTTATTTAAGAGTGTCGCTCACCATTGTCTGCAGCAATTGTATTTCAATTTCTCGGGTTGAAATTCCATCTGTCTTTCAATGAAGGAGCATTTCAATTATTATAATTTAAGAAATATTTGATACAAATGATTCATTTTAAAAATAGTAATGACAGAAAAGGGAAATATCTCTTAAAATGACAAGTAAAACAGTTAAATATTCCTAGTAAAACTGTTAAATATTTTAGTGAAAATGTTAGATATTTCTAATAAAACTGTTAAGTATCTTTCATAAAACTGTAAGATATTTCTAGTAATACTGTTTAATATTTCATGTACAACTGTTAAATAGTTATAGTAAAACTTATTTATTTCTAGTACAATTGTTATATTTTTTGAGCAGAACTGTTGCATATTTCTAGTATGACTGTTAAATATTTGTAGCAAAACTGTTAAATATTTCTAGTAAAATTGTTACTTTTTTCTTGTAAAACTTGGAGATATTTTTTGTAAAACTGTAAAATATTTTTAGTTAAACTGTAAAATATTGCTAGTAAAAACTGTAAAATATTTTTAGTAAAACTCTAAAATATTTCTAGTAAAATTGTTCATTTTTTCTCGTAAAACTTTTAGAGATTTTTAGTAAAACTGTTTAATATTTTGAGTAAAACTGTTTAATATGTTTAGTAAAACTGTTAAATATTTTTAGTAAAACATTTAAAAAATGTTAGTAAAACTGTTTAATATTTTTAGTAAAACTTTTTAAAAATGTTAGTAAAACTGTTCAATATTTTTAGTAAAACTGTTAAACATTTTTAGTAAAACTGTTAAATATTTCTAGTGAAACGTTTAAAAATTAACTGTAAGAGTAGCATTAATACATCTATTTTGATGTGAACTTCATTCAAATGATGAGTTACTAATGCCCTTCTGATGATCTGTGTACCTGGAAAAGAGCAGAATCGTGTTA
Organism: Sepiola atlantica; assembly: GCA_963556195.1. Classification (NCBI taxonomy): domain Eukaryota; kingdom Metazoa; phylum Mollusca; class Cephalopoda; order Sepiida; family Sepiolidae; genus Sepiola; species Sepiola atlantica. The sequence continues at coordinate 252,051,902 of OY744515.1, forward strand.
ATTGAAGGAATAGACATATATATTTATTTAATAAAACACTATGAATTAGTTTGATCGTCCACCGATACCTTCGATTTGAAGAATGTTTTAAATCATCGAGAGAAAAACAGATTCATTTAGTCTCTTTAGCATCGCGTGCAGAGTTTCAAGTGTTTACACGAAACCAGCATAGCGATGAACGATCACACGAATTTACAATGTGTTTGAAAAGAAAAAAATATATGCACATGCGTAATTGAACAATGTGGCTATGTATATATATATATATATATATATATATATATATATATATATATGTATTGCAGGGTTAGTTAATAAAATTGAAATATAAGCCATATTAGCAATAAAAGATTTTTTAAATATTTTTTTAATGTTAATCCAATCAATTTCGGAATAAAATTCCTTCCTCAAAGGTGACCAGTATTGAGTCATTTTTTTTTCATCAAAAAACAAGAATAAACAAACTTATTTGTTTGTTGCTTGATAAACGTATTTGGTACGATGTGTCCGCAGTGATGTTTTCGGCGGTTATGATTCAAATCCGGTGTCCTTGATTATTAAGAAAAAAATCAATATAAAAACGTAATGTTTATTGATATAGAAGAAGATGAAAATAACATCGCTACCGTCGGTTTCAAATCCAAACAAAGGGGGCTTGTAGTTAGCTGCTATGCCGAACTCTCTTCGACCTCTGTTTATTAACAGATACACGAGGGCTAAATTGAGTCCGGCATAAGAGGCCAACTATAGGTCCCCTTTGTTTGGATTTAAAACCGACGATACCGATGTTGTCTTAAACTTCAGTAATTACACACACACACATATATATATATATATATATATATATATGTGTGCATACACATTGATCTTTATTATATAGTGGAGGTTAAGGACTACTATTCGATATATACGCATAGTTAATGTAGAATGTTAATTGTTAAAAGTCTGCAGTGCATCCCATACCTAATGTCTGCCATTTCCGAAAAGGATTCCGAATAAAAAGCCAAATGTTGACCCTTTTTTGTCCGGGCAAATTTTACGTGCAGAGTTTCTAAAGTTATACGTGTTTCATATTGAGCAGAATGAGTTCAGCTCAATATATCTCCCAGATGATGACCAGCAACTTCAACGTAATGACAATAGAAGAGATGAGCCTATTAAATCTAGGCGTTTAGCGATGAAAATTACAGTTGCTCTTCCTTTTATATATCGATTGCTATTTACGTGCCCACCCACGAGGGGTGGATGGGATACAAGATCGAGCTTAAAATGGCGTGCAGCCATATTTGAACGATACAATTGCGTCGACGGCCAGTAACAATTACCTATACGAATTTGGCTCAGTTTAGAAAGATTTGTCTCTCTGACTGAGGACAGAACAGATTATAAATTAATTTTACTTTTCTTTATCCATACTATTCATTAACTTCTTCATATCCTTCATTGTTCATTTTTTTAAATTATTATCTTACCTCATTTCTTTTCTTATATCTTTTATCAGCTTTCTCCCCCTCCTTCCCTCATTCTCTAATCTTTTTTCTCGCACGGTAATATTTGATTCTCTTCTAGTCAACACCTACATTTACAAAGATCCTTGCTGCTCCTCCTCCTGCTGCTGCTGCTTAAAATATTCGACAAACTTCATACTTTAATCCTCCTCCTTCCCCATTACTCTCAGTCTCCTAATTACTATTCCGTTTCTATCCCTATTTTCACTCACTACTCAGCTCCTGGAACCCCCCCCCACTGTACATGCCTCCTCAACGGATTAACCTTATTTTGTATTGTATTTTCCTCAATCTATCTCCATCTTATTCCATTTACTTCTACTCCCTCTCTCACATCATCTCCATCTATTCTTTCACTCTTTCTTCGTCTGTTTAACTAATGTTAAAATATAATTTTCGTTGGTCTTTTTTGCAAAAGTTACTAGCATTTTCATCGGTCTGTCTTATTTATTTCAAAATAGTATTTTCGTGAAATATGCGTGGTTCAATTTTTAATAGAATTTTCGTTTGTTTGTCTCACTTAATTTTTAAATAGGATTTTTGTCGTTCTTTTTTCATCACTCAATACCCAAATCGCATCGTAGTCTCTTAAAAATGGTTGCCATTGTTAACCTATTTCCATCTTTTTATCCCTTTTTAATTAACGTTGTTTCTCGTCTTTTCTTTCTAATATCTAATCTCTTCTATTTTCCGTTCCCAAAATCATTTTTAATTAAATGCGTCACACGAATAAATTTCTACTGAGATGAAAAAAAGGATCATCTCTCTTGTAAATTGCTGTTTGCTTTTTTTCCCGCCACTGTGAAATTGTCAAGTGTCCTTGTTGCTGGTACTTCATGAATCCCAATCATTTTTGCAGGTCGTTCAACTCGTCATCGAGCGAGCGAGCGTGAGAGAGAGAGAAAGAGAGAGAGAGAGGCAGGGAGACAGAGATATAAGTCCTTAGACCTCGGCTGGAATATCTTTCAAAGCGTCTGACAAGAGCTTCTCAGAAACGGTATCAATATTCCGTTGAAACGAAAGTGGCTTCAGAATGTCCCTGCGCACAGAGAAGGCGTTAGACATTGTGTCATTTGAAGATCAAAGCAATGGCGATCTGGAACAAAGAACATTTTCGAATGGGAAAAGGATAACAAAGTTTTGTGTTTAAACTTGATCTCGCCCTGGGAACTTCGGCTTTGAGAAAGCAGAAGTGTTAGACTACATGTTCCACACTCCGTAAGTAGGTACATATGTAGTGTTTACCACATGATAATCCTGCATTCTAGAACTAATTTTTAAAATGATAATTTTTTTACAGGTATGTATTGATATTTGGTTTCAGTGAATGTGTTTTAAAATAATTGTTTTTGCCTTTGAATTTTGTTCTCAGAAACAATTGTAATACTAATGGTCTTTTTGAAGTCATAGAATCTCTAGCAATCGCGCCGTTAACCCATAGAAAACGAAGATCTCGAAAAAACAGGACAGATTTACATACGAACAGAGCGCATGAGAAAAATAGTATGACGCATCTGAAATCAAATGTATCTATTAAATCTACACATTCTATTTCGAACTTTAGCGTGTCAGACTAACGGATGAGCCAAACGTTTTTTACTAGATCTGTATTGACGTATTAAAACTGCCTTTTTACATATCAAGATACCTGGCCGCATCTGCAGTTTAATCTGCGCGTTTAGCGATTGAAATACTATGTCAATTTTTAACGTGACAGGCCAACGCTCACGAACTGACCGACGGGAAAACATACCGAACTTTAATAGATATCTGGGCACATATCTAAAATAAAATATATATTAAGCTTTCACATTACCACGGATTTACTTCCATACAGACTACAACATTGTCGTCTTCAAGTAAAATTCCAACAAAGACGTGTCGAGATGTCTTTAAGTAAACACATTTTGTCCATTCTATCGATCGTTTTAATGCACTCATAGTATTGTTCCACATCAGACTGACATCTCGTTAACCCTTATCCTCAGGTGGCTGTTGGCCTCGTTAAATAATAACTCAAAAGGTCAACTTACAGACATTGAGACAGAGTCTATTCGAAATCAGATGCCTCTATTCAATCTACGCGTTTATTGATGAAAATGCTATTACAAAACTTACACATAGCAGACCAATGGACGCACTGAACGATAACGAATCATCCTCTTTTAGAACTGCCTAGACGCATCTTAAAATGCTAGTTACCCCACTACCCAACCACACTGATGTTGTTTGGCAGATCATAAAACAACCTTGATATCCCCAAAGATAGTGGGCCAGAATTTATACCAGTAATAGTAATAAAGAAATGCTCTGCTAGACTGGCACCGTCCCTCTCCAAACTCTACAAAAAATGACTTGCTGAATCTTGCTTCCTTGATAGCTGGACAATTGCCTCAGTGGTACCAGTCGTCAAGAATTCTGGAAACAGAATTGACCCTCGGAATTATCGCCCCATCAGTCTGCTTCCGCTCTTCGTTAAAAAGCTGGGAATCCTTAATCAATCTAGCGAGAATCTGTCACTTCGTTAATGCTAAACTTATTTATGACCATCAGTATGGATTTAAGCAAACACGGTCTACTGCAGATATCCTAACGGTCATCTTTTAATGCATATACCACACACTAAAGACAGGTGAATCTAAAGTGGTATCGCTTGATATATCCAAAGTCTTGGACAAATTCTGTCACAAAGGTCTTTTCATGAAAATCCATTCATATGGTATTACTGGACGAATATTTTATATAATTAGATTCTACCTATCTAAAAGAGAGATCTAGGTTTTCTGGATCGCTGTTCATCCAAAAAGCATGACATAAATGCAGGTGTACCCCAGAGATCGATTCTTGGACCTTTATTGTTCCTGGTTTTCATAAACGATCTCCCTGATTATATTGTGTCTGAGATGAGTATATTTGCTGACGACACCATTCTCCGCTCACGCCATAAGGATAAAACGGCCACGTATATATCCGAGTCAATGGCTCATGATGTGATCTCTAGTCGGTAGTGGAATGAGGTAATAAATAGATGGTAACATTTAATGCTGCTAAAGCAACGCTAATGTCCTGCAACAACTACAAGAAACCTCTTCAACCACCGAATGGCAAATAACACCCTACATGAAAGTCCAACATTCAAACTCATCAGCGTAGCATTCACAGGTAACATAAATTGGAACTAATCCATAGAAGATGTTGCCTAGACTGCTGCAAAAACGTGGGCTCCTTCTACCGTGCTTGTACACTCCTCATACCTGACAGTATTATATATATATATATATATATATATATATATATATATATATATATATATATATCTACAAAGCGACCATCTGTCCATGCATGGAGTATTGTTGTCATCCCTGGGCTGGTGCATCATCCATCAGTCTCTCCATCTTAGATAAGTGCAAACCATAGTATCTAATCTAATAGTTCCTTCACTATCCACCAAGCTCCAGCCTCCGTTGCATCCTTGTGCTTTTTTTACAAGTACTTCAATTGAATGGGCTCCGATGAACTTTCTGCTTTTGTGCTCCCTCGAGATAAATACACTTGGCCAACCCGACAATCAGCTACATCCCAACCATGGAGGTCTACTCCAATAGCATATTTCCTCAAGCTGCCGGCCTTTGGAACTCTCTCCGTGCTCCTTGTTTCTCCGACTGTACTGAAATGCAGATATTTAAACCTAATGTGAACAATATCTCGCTGCACATCTCTCAATTTAGGCTGAATCCATAAACTTTTACCCTTATTCACAGTAGCACTATACGTCTACAGTGGCAACTCTCCTTATTTGGGGTTAGATAAATAAAAAATAAAAAATTATATGTCGTGACATCTGAAACTTTTAAGGTGAAAAACCGTTACGCTTAAACATCGATCAAAATAAATTGATGTTTCAGTAGTGATCAGCGGGTTGATTAACGATATAGCTACAATTCAAGCATCAATCGATCCTAATTGATTAATTGACAAATCTAAGATTTACGTGGTTACTATTTGCGCTGACACCGGCACTCATCTACGGATTGGTGTCTTCCTAGATGACGGAATGTTAATTTAGTCAAATTCTGATAAACATAAGTGAGCGACCAGCGTACATGGAAAATGTCGCTCTGCAAATTAAACAATCAATAAAGATAAATGATCTTCCGGGTTTCATTTATCTAGAATTGAGTAAGATGAAGATCATTTCTAGATTAATATTTTTTTTTCATCACTAGTCGTGTGTTTGTGTATATTTCACGTTCAATCGCAATTTTGATAATTCCACATTGAATTATGATGTTTATATTTACTACTAGCGAAACACATGCAAAGGCGTTGCCCAGGAAAATCGAATAAACCAAGAAACTAGTGTTCTACCTATGAACTACATATACATATTTGTACACAATGTTTTACTAAGCTTTAATTATTCAATTAAATGTTCTGTAATTATTTAATTCATTAGTAATATGAAAACAATTGTCTTATTTCATAACTGGGCAAGGGCACTCTCAGAACATGTAAAGGCAATCTTTTTTAAAAAATTTTTTAGAGAGGTAGCGTAAAAAATTATGTATTTTATCAAACATGGTAAGGAAGATACTATACATATATGAAAGCCAAGAGTATGCCCTCCCGTAACCCTTAATCCGAGAGGAAATATGAAGAAAGTAAAAGCGGAAACGGTGTGAGTGGAGTTGGTGTAACGAAATCGTTAACAGTCAATTTAGAGTACAAGGAATAGTTAGAAACCCCAGGGGGAATCTTATGGCTAAAAACCCTTTTTAGCCTGAAGATTCCCCCGGGGATGAAACACGGGAGCCTCTGCGTAGCTTAATTGCCATAAATATATTTTCATAGCTTACTACCTCGCTCGACCTACGTATCAAGCACTGTTGAAGTAAATACCGAAAATTGATACATAAAAAATTATATCTCCTTATACAATTTTATGTTGATACATGAAATTGAAATAGTAATATATATATATATATATATATATATATATATATATATATACACACACTGATTAGGTATATATATATATTTAATAATTAAGTATATATATATATATATATATATATATATATATATATATATATATATATATGTATGTATGTATACGCAGTTATTTTTATTATTGGTTTTACTGGCGATAGAAGTATAGCTTTAGTCTAAATATTTTTCCACTTCTTAAGCGGCAAAGAACATTTCATCAATTCCCTTTCTTGATAGAACGTGCAATGATTTTCATTTTATATGTATATCTATTAATTAATTTTTACGTACATACATTTTATATATATATGTAAAAGTATATATATATATATATATATATATATATATATATATTATTATTATTATTATTATTATTATTATTATTAATGGATCCATAGAAAACAAGAAGTGGAAAATCTGCTTTTAATCTGGCAATTATAGTTAAACTACAAGGGCTTAAGTCGACCGAAGTCCTATTCGTGGTCTGTGTGTGTTTGTTTATTCTACGAGGCTTTCACCCATATTTACACGACCATTTCGTTGGTGGTCTCAAAGTTAAGCTTCTCATTCAGAACTGATTTGAATTATGATAATTACCTACTGAAATGACTTCAAGGAGGCCATTCTTTGATGTGTAGAAAACGCAATATTCAGTATTCAATTCATAAGCTAGCAATTACCTATAAACGTATGTATATGAAATCACAGGCAACATTCGTCTGTCGGCTTAAACGTTTGCAGTTTTCCAATAATTGCCTACATAAAACTGACCATTACAACAGTCAAACACTCTGTAGCAGCCCATGTGCTCTATGATACGTGTTCAAACGCTTTTTAATGGGGCACCGCTATGTTTCTTGTTTAATACCCTACCTGCTGTATTCGATCTTTTTCTGTAACCTTGACTGGGGATTGATGACGTAGTGTGCATATTTTTCTCTTTGTTGGACGCTTTTAATATTAACACGCAGAAAGGATAACCGACAATCATGTATCTTTAAATATGCTATTTTTTGTCTTAACTGTGTAAAATAATTGATCTATTAATTAACTACAAGTTGTGTATAGCTTAACCATTGACTTCATATCTAGAAATATTATACGTGTCTCTTCTCAAAATTATTATCAACACCTATATAATTTCGAATCTATTTCTGTCGCGTAAGATGACAAAAAGCAACGAAACTTTTACGCTTGTATATCAGATAATAACTGACTATTAGATAAGGTCAGTCGATTATACTTTAGTCAGAAAAGGGGACATCATTTTAGATCGAGGTAATATTTATTTATGTTCCCAATTTAGTGTGTCTATTTTGGGAGTTTTTTTTACATTAAAAACCGTTATTGTTGTAGCAATATTGATTAGGTTGTGTAAAAGCAAGGGTAACATCGTACAATTCGACGTGAATGTAGTTTAATCAAGATTAGATTTTACATTAGAGGTCACGTTCAAGGTTAGAGCTACGTGTGCAGGAAGTTACGTCTTAGCAGACGTGACAGGGTTAGTAAAGTGAACGGATGTTTTTTTTTCTCGAGACGTTGATACCCCAAACAAAGGGTGGGAAGGAGAAGCAGTTCATCTAGATATTCTGGCTGTAAAACGCTGCAATAATTTAACCAAATCAAAGAGCAGAACAAATAGTTTTTTTTGTTCGTTTTTGTTGCAGCTACGAAGAGGAGGAGGAGGAGGAGGAGGAAGAAGGAGAAGAAGGAGAAGAATCAGAAGAAGAAGTTGAAGGAGAAGAAGAAGAAGAAGAAGGAGAAGAAGAAGAAGAAGAAGAAGAAGAAGTAGTAGTAGAAGAAGAAAAAGAAAAAGAAAAAGAAAAAGAAAAAGAAAAAGAAAAAATGAAGATCTTTACGACTGCTATTGCCATTACTACTACGCAACGTCACTATCGATGGAGTCGTCTACTTACAAAGTGTCAACAATGAAAAACTTAGCTGTGTTCTGTAAACGAAAAGTCACGAGACATCTAGTGTGGATCAAATAAATGTTAAATTGTATCGACATTGCTGAGAGAAGGGGGGGGGGCAAGTAAATAAGGATGCTGACCAGTAAACATACTAGTTTTTGTCATGTAACATTGGTCGTTTAACTTTTCACTAGGCCTTTTGAAAAAAAATCCGCTTTTTACAATATAGCTGAAGTTTAGATCAACCAGCGAAAATGATCTGCTTTGAAATATCTGCATTTCGCTTTTCTTGGAGTTTGCTCCGACTAAGACTTCACTTCAAATGATTTTAGATGAGTCCACGCATCTCTATTGAAGGCTATGTCTGTCGGTCGCTCGGACTGTTACGCTGCAGTTTGAAATAGGATTTTCATTTATTAAACGCGCAACAGGAATGGACGTATTTAAATTCATACCTGTCCAAGAATGTCTATAAGTTGATCTCTCCGTCGATTTGTCTGTCACACTTTAATCTATCATAGTGCTTTTATTTGTCTCTAACGTTTTAGTTAGAAATAAAAATCTTGACGCTTAAGACACATATTTAATAGACGCATCTCATTTTAAATGCATTCAAACATCTCGATAAGATGGTATGTCAGTCGCTTGGTCTGTCATACTTACGTTTCTATACATTTTATATAGTCTGTCACGCATCTACTTTAAATAGAAGTTTCGTTGTTTTGTCACACACTATGAATGATATAGAGCTTTCCTCCATGAACGCTCAGATTGAAAAAAAAACGCATCCGAGTTTAGACAGAAGAAACGTCAGTCGTTGGTTCCTTTGTCACATTTATGTTTGAAAAAGACTCAGATTGAATGGACGCAACTTACGTATATCATTTTTAGAATTTTTGACATGAGGAATGATCATTTGTAGAATCTGGACTATTCGAACTACTGTTCTCATCTAACAGTTAAGTATATCTGTTTAAGTATTTTCTGACCCGATGAAAGACTGAAATGTACTCGTGCAGTCAAAGGTCTTACCACAAGTGTTTTCATTTATTTGTTTATGACTTGCGGGCTTCACCTGCTCACTATCGCTTCGCAAGTTAATTCGTATCAATTACTTGAAATTATTGAAACGAAAGTAATTCATGAGAAAAGGAAGACATACTTCCCTCTCTTTTTTTCTCTTTCTATATCTCTCTATTTGGAAAAAGAAGACCAAACTTCTCGATGAGAAGACAAAAAAAATTGATCTCCTTTTGTTCTGTTTTATCTAGTTCCCTAATTAAATAAAACGGTGCGAAGATAATTTTACTGTCATATACAAATCGAATTCAGTTTAATATTTAATCCGAGGGTTTTAACATTATTTCAGAATTCATCAAATTTCATCTCAAAATGTTCTACACTAATTACAATGATGTGACAAGATTTTCAAAAAAAAAATTACTCTATTAGCAAAAAATCCGATTAAATTGGTTAATAAATATAGATTTTATAATCTAGTTTTCTTCCTCTGACCGCTTGCCTTTGGAATTCCCTCCCAGCTCACGGTTTCACTTGCAGTAGCTCCTTATATCACAGTGATCTTGCTTGGGGTGAATTAAAAGAATATAAATAAATAAATAAAATAAACTTCCACACTGGGAAGTAATATATTCAAAATGTCTACAAAAGTTAAGAATTCCATGATTACTCATATTATCTCCCGTAACCAAACAGAATAATTTACCTTCGTTCGTGCCTTTATCTACTCAGCTTTTGCTGTCCAATGTCCTTACCGTTTTATGCTGCAACTATGACTTCTTGTAGCTGGAATCTTCAATAACTATTTCTGAAAAAGAAAATGGCCAAATAATCCAAACCTTCAATGTAACACTTTCGATATGATCAAAAAGAAATTAGTTTCCGAAGATATTCTCTTCGTTGAATCGCTAATAACGCTTACATTTTCAAGCGACAGAAATGAAAAGATTCAGCTTACATTGAGCTGGTAAAGTAATTCTGGGGATCACATATTGGACATTTCATTCAAACACTTTCGAACGAAAATATGTTACTTACGTATTGAGATTTGTTTTAGTGATAAGTACCCGCTTATCAAGGCTCGAGACGACTCGAGGACAACGTTTTAAAAAATGTCATTGGACCATGATCGCCACAATAAGAGAATTGTGAACAGTGGGTGGAATGGGTAAATAATTGTTTGAGAGGACTGGATTATGCAAGAGGAGGGCTCAGCTAGTATTTGCTTACACTAGACTTGAAGGCGATCATGTTGTAGTGCGCTGGGAAGGAGCCTCGCGGTATTTATTCCACAGATAAGATGTTCTAGGAGATAAACTTTGTTCATGGAAGCTCAGTTTGTTTTTTGATACACAAAGAGAAAAAAAAAGAAAGGTTATTTGTTATTGTTAAAGCTAAAAGAGCTTTTGCTGTGAATATTTTACGGAGATGACCCTAACAAAATTGTGTATGTATATGTGAAAATTATGCAGTGCGGAAATACCAAGTAAAAACTGTCATAATGTTTAGAGTGTTCGCTAATGGGAAGGGAAAATAGGGTTCAATTCTCGCTCGAGTCATACCAAGGACTAATAAAATGGTGTGCTATGGTCTTTTGCTTAAACACTAGAGTAAGTGGGATAATCCGGTGAAAGGAACGACCTACCTCTTACATCAGGATGTAGTAGACAATGAAAGGGAGCCTTTGAGTCGCCCTCGACTATTGTCAACCAATTTTCCTTTTTGATGAACTAGAAATTATTAGAAACTATCGGTACCCACGCGATGTTGCTTAGGAATTATTCTGCTTTCATTTTTGTGTCATTCTTTTTTACTATCTCGTTTCGTTTGTTACCATTATTTTCTAAATACAATTTTAAAGATATGTTTCATTTCCATGTTATTATTTGGCTTTGAGTTATAAATTGAATGAAATTATTATAAAACTATAACCGTACACGTTGCATGTTATTTACCCTCTCTCCAGAAGGTTAAACACAAAGTCAGGTGTGGGGTTTGATGAAAGTGTTTATGTAGAACGGATTACATTCGAACTCGGAACACCCGGTCCGCATCGTAAACCTTATACATCAAACTGTACATGTTTCATAATAAATTATGATACAAGTCAGTCCAACAGTGATTTTGTTGATGTGGGGTTGAGGTATAGTTTTAGTCAGTCTTAATAAGCTTATCTAAGAATTATTGATAATGATTTGAGGTGCCCTTACCGGGGAATGCCGACGGGGCTGCTCAGAAGTAAGTGCGCATATCCCAGTGCGCTTGCTTATCTAAACCACACCTGCCCTTGTGTCTAACATCCTGGCAAGAGGTAAATATCATGCTAAGTTAATGTTGTTTTAACAAGTAATAAATTATTGGATTATTTAAATACATTTGACTATTTAAATACATTGATTTTTTAAATACATGATGATTTAAAAGCGAAAAAGTGTTCATGTTCGACAGTTTACACGCTTCAAAATTCCTATCAAATTTCGAAGAATCAAACGTAATTAATTCTTTTTTTTCAACTATTAAAAAATATTAAAATGACTGTCTTGTTTACAAATAAACGGGAATGCATTCTAATTATTTAAATAGGAGTTTTAAAAAATGTGTTATATTTTACGCAATTACATTTGAATACGTATTCACTAAATATTAAAAAAATAACAATATTAATTCAATATGAAATTATAAAACATAAACAGCATTGGTTGATGAGTTTGGAGAGGTTGCTTTAATTTATTAAGAAATTTATAAAAAACATAAACGATATCCAAGAATGTAATTTTATTGATTAGTTGTCGTTAGTCTTTTAACATGTCCTGAAGAAGCTGGATTTTGAATAAAATGACAGCTGAAACATGTATGCACATATGTAGATAATAGTGTTTGTTTGAAAAAACATTTATATTATGATACAGTTCTACCAGTAATAGAGCACTATGTCTAGAGTTTCAGTGGATTGACATCTAGGAAACAACCAAAACACAAGTATATATATATATATATATATATATATATATATATATATATATATATATATATATATAAATATATATATATAAAAGAGTGCAGTATTAGTGCAGTTCCAACCAGAAAAAAGTATATATGTATAATGGATTTACATATCTGATGATAGCAAACCACCGCTTGAAACGCGTTATATAAAAATATAAAATGATATAATGTATCATTTTATATATTTTTTTTTTTTAGGATAAATAAATGTTGAAATTGTTTTTCTATAAATGTTGGTAGCGTTTCTGCTTTACATATATATGTATATATATATATATATATATATATATATATATATATATATATATATATATATATATATATGTTTATGAACAAAATGTTTTAAATTAGGATAATTCTTGCTGAGTCATTGGTATCATTGAAGAGTTCACGAAAATCGTTTCCATCTATATCTGTATGTCATTATTCCTAACCGACCGCAGTAGAACTCATGCAGTAACTACAGAGGAGGGAGCAATGAATGGTCTTGATAAAGCGCCAAAAACTCTCGCTTCTCACCCCAGACACGTTTTATGGAATCACTATTGCGGCGAGAACTCACGTCGGAAATTTGACTGGCTGAGATGATCGAGTTACAGAACCTATGTAAGATAGTTTAAAGGTCAGCAGAATCTCAGCCCACTGCCCAGTTCGCGCATACTAATAATTTGAGCAGCAACGACAGTCAATCAATTACGCTTTGTGTTAGATTAGGTGAGAGATAGGTTATACACAACAACAGTACGCGTATATATATATACCCACACTTACAGACTTGATGCATTAACTATATATATATATATATATATATATATATATATATATATATATATACATATATATATATATATAGTATAATTTTTTTATACAAACGTTATTGGTTACATATGTACATACATGTTTTGGTTGTACAGCCGAAACATGTTGTACAACCGAAACATGTATGCACATATGTAACCAATATTGTTTGTATAAATAAAAACAGTATACTAAAGGACAGGTGTACTTTTTATTGAGTACTTTTTATAAACACTGAAGTTTCAACGGATTTACATCTACAGAAACTAATACAATACACACACACACGCGGAGGTAAAATATGATTAAGTATAAAATCAACACTTTAACATAAATACTATTTCGCAAAGTAAAATAAAAATAAATTGAAAAGGAAAAAATATTGTAAATTCGGGCAATATTCAGAAAGAACATAAACTAATCACCGTTTTTTAGTTTTTAAAATATTTAAGGCAGACGCTTTTTTAAAATTTTAAGTTGTGGCATAATTGGTTTATTTGAATCACACGAGCAACACTTTCTTGTAATTGGGGTCGACAGTGACTGAGAGAAAGGAACAATAGTGGGCATAAAATGTTCTACCATCACGTGGCCGGCTTGTCGATAGTGATACAAAATCTTTAAAAAATAAATACATTTAAAACAAGTTCAGACAAAAAAATCATATGAAGATCGAGTTGTTAATTTGTACTGTCGAATCTTTGCAACAAAAATATCCCGATGTTACCCGGGAGGAAATAAAGATTTAATTCAAAAGAAAGAAATATTAGAGTGGCAATTGTGAATTTTTTTTTAATGTCAGTGTAAGTAAATAGGTGACTGAAATAGGATTTGGCGATTATAAATTTTTGTAGACTGAGGCATTTAGGGTGGTAAACATTTAATTGTCAGCTTTTATTTACATGTTTATTTATATTTGAAGCATAACCCTTCCCAAATAGTTTCTTGTGCGTGAAAAACTTGTTGTCAGCGCGTTATTTTATTAATTTAAAATGAAAATAAAAACAACCACCTCTAAAAAGAATACTGACAAAGCGAAGTAACGTATTAAACACAGAATAAGCCCGACCTTACTTGTTTTTTTGCGCGTAATAAGACATCCTTCTAAAAGGAGACAATGTTTACTTTGTTTGGTGTGCGGTATTTTCCACAAATAACATTTACAATGCATCAGTTTACTGATGACATTTATTTTATTCCGCTTCACAGAACTTATGGTAAAGATTAAAAATGCCAACTTTTAGAAAGCGAAGAAAGCGAATTAACGTTACTTACGATGAACTCAGAAACAAAGACAAAAAAGGCGTCAAGCTAAAACGATACAGTGACTGAGTATGCGAGGTGTTCGATAAGATAATTCCGGAATTCTATAATGTGAATAAATGTAATTTGAATAGTCAAACGGAACAGAGAGTATAGTTAATTGTAAAAATCTGAATTACTAATAAATATTATTCGTTTCAAATTAAAGAATAGGAGATGAAAACGTTTTCGAAGAAAGTAATAGGAAGACATGACTAGTGTATGGGAAAGGTCTGCAGACTACGATTTACAACCAGTGTATTTGACATTAAATCCAACATTTCTGTATTGCTCGAATACAGTCAGGGTGCCTGTTAGAATGTAATTAAATTGAGGGCGTATATTATTTATATGATATATGTTGTATAGTATATAGGCAATACTAAAAATATGAAAATTAAATAATTACGGTGCCTAAATCGTATGAATCTTATTAAGAAACATTGCAAGTTTATTTGAATTACGTGAGAGTAGTGTCCTCCTCATTCTTTGTACAACACGTATTTGGGAGAAGGAGCTAGATCGGAATAAATGTAATAATATTTGTAAAGAAAACGAAACGTACACATATTTTCTGAAAATATGCATAACGGAAGTGCTGTCGATGGTTACTGGAAAAAATTAGTATATCAAGCTTTTGGTTTGCACTCTATAATAGCCAGATTTGCAGAGGTAAACAACTTTACTTTATTATATATATATATATATATATATATATATATATATATAGCATGTATCACAATTTAGTTGTAAAAACAATAAAGTACTTGTCTGTATGGTTCGACTAGAGCTAATACAAAGTATTTTACTAAAAATTACCATTACAGTGTCTGTTGGGTGTACCATGGTTTCATCGATATGACCATGCTGAATCGGCTGTTTGGAGCAGGTCGACCAATCATCTGTATTCTCGTACTCTACACTTACGGAAAGTTACTGACGAGTTGATATTTCCATACCAGCCGGATAAAGTCTTTATATAAATGTGTATGCTAATGAACTAAGAGTAATTAGATCAACTCATTATAAAGAAACAGTATTTACTGATTATTAAATATCCAGTTAATTAATTGGATATTACACACTTATTTTTGCACACCATATTTTTGTTTAGGATAGACTATAACAATTAATAGATTATTATTTGTTGTGGTAATACCATTTCAATCTGTGAGACTGATCTTTTTTTCAAATTTCTACATACCGGAGTCCATTTTCTTAGATTTCCAACAGTCGAACGTTTCTTTTGTGTCGATTTTGACAAAACGGGGCGTCTCCTGAAATATAAAACAATTTCCAATCATCCGGACACTATACATATATATATATATATATATATATATATATATATATATATATATACAACTCTATGTTATATATATATATATATATATATAACATAGAGTTGGTTTTAATCCTTCCACATCAGTTAGAAGAGGCAAGAAAACTAATGCATTAAACACATCGAAAATCAACACTACATATACACTTTTACCTCGAACTTGTTTCCAGCAATACACATATTTTTCACGACTAACTCTCTTAGCTACATGCTCTAAAGAAAGAGAAGCACGATCATTTCCTTTTATGAATTATTAACGCGTACACTCTTCAAACACCGTTTTTTTATTGTTTCACGAGGAAATGCTATTCACTATCACCGCTTTAGGATTTGTAAAACAGACAATCATAGGACAGAGACACATTTCATCTCGACCACCTCGTGCATTGTTTGAACTTAGTAATTCACAGATATTCCGTAAAAACTTTTTCCAATACATGAATTGTATCATTATTAACATTCAATACAAATCTAATCCATCGCCAAAACACACAATTTTATTTGACATTTAAGACGCTGAAACCGTACATAAAATAGTTACACCAAAATCATACTTCGATAAACGGACCATTTATTATACATTCAACATATAATTATTTATTTTCATTTTACAATCATGATCGATCATAGTATATCATCAAATATTACTGTTTTTATGTTTTTCACGTATTATTTTTCTTTTTTTTTACGAGAAAAGCCCCGTAAAAACATTATTTTGATTTTATACTCATCCTTCACTGTGTACGAACGAAGTGTAAAAAAAGAAGACAAATGAGATTTGTGATGTGCAGTTTTCCTCTTTAGGAATTTACTTTTTTCCTGTCCCTA
Organism: Sepiola atlantica; assembly: GCA_963556195.1. Taxonomy (NCBI): domain Eukaryota; kingdom Metazoa; phylum Mollusca; class Cephalopoda; order Sepiida; family Sepiolidae; genus Sepiola; species Sepiola atlantica. The sequence goes on from OY744515.1 coordinate 252,068,611, forward strand.
TTTACTTTCTAGGGCAGAGTTTGACACAATAAATATATCTCTAGATTTAGACAGAAATGAGAATTGCATCAGTCTAGATGGACATTATTCGCTCGATATATCCAAGCCCTTTGACAA
>OY744515.1:252073727-252126227 GCA_963556195.1 Sepiola atlantica
TCTCGTTACTTTCGAGAGACATCTCTTATATATATATATATATATATATATATATATATATATATATATATATATATATATATATATATATATATATATATATATATATAAAGCGAGTTCAGATCAACTAAATTGTGATTCAAAACTCTTGAGCACTATGCAATTCAGCCATCGTCACGTGTAAAAGAAATTTATCAATGTTCATACATTTTCAATTATCAGCGACTTCTCTTACTACTGTTTCTTCGTATTAAAATATATATATATATATATATATATATATATATATTTATATATTAAATTACTAACAAACATACAAACTGAAAATGTGTTTCATGCGCTACATAGAGCCTCACATATTGATAAATGACTATATAGTGAATAGAAGACGTGGAAAATGAGATAAATACAGGTTTCATGCGCCATTGAGTAGTGCAATAGGGCACACAACCAAGTTGTATGATATATTTCCATTTTTACATATATCTTTTTGAATATATATATATATATATATATATATATATATATATATATATATATACATATATCTTATTTTATGTATATACCCATATAATAATATAAGATCATATGTATCGTGTATATGTCGTCAGTGTTTACTACAACAGTTCTCAGTATGTGAATAGCGCTTAGTATTAGTATGTGATATATTTCAATATAATACAATATATATATATATATATATATAAAGTAAACACGAATTTCTCCTCTACATTGCATCACTTTACGACTATAAATAGTGGCGTGACATATAGTTGCAATACGTTCACTTTTTCTGCTTATAACTGATGAGTTATTCCGGAAATTAACAATCATTTTCATTCGAATTCAATATTTCCTATTTCAATTCCGACCAAGCTTACTCTCACGAAAAATCATATTTAGAGGAAGGGGTAACTTTTACCTGGTCATAAACATCTACCACTCTTTCATCAACCACCGCGTCTTCTACTTCATTTGATACGTTTTCCAGATGAGACCGTCATTGTTCACGTTTTTCATTTCGTTCTAATATTTTTTGTTAAGTTTTCCGACCTTAAGTAAATATGGATCGGTTCCTTAGGCTTAGATTCTTGATGTGCAAGAACTTTAATTGGGTGGTTACAAACTTATTCAGTATTAACGAATAAAATAAAAATAAACACTCTGAAAAATGAGAACTTGGCGTCTTCCATTACTCCATTCAAGAAAAAAAACGGAAAAATACGTGCATTCGATTACACATCACCAGTTCATACTAATATGTAAAAATGATAAAAATTCGGCAAAAAATGACATAATGGATTGGAAATTTTATATAATGCAATGATATTATACAAGTATTATACTCAAATGCGCTGTTTTACTACTAGAAGTATATTCCGATATTTCATATTACATACTCAAACAACATTGGTCTCAGCGGATTAAGTAAGTCAAAATAACGTCGCTTAAAGTAAGTTAACGCCTCACACCTGACTTTATCCTGTATCTCTACAAAGCCAGCATCTGCACATGCATGGAATATTGTTGCCACATCTGGATTGGTGCATCATCCACTTCTCTCTCCCTCTCTCTTTCTCTCTCTCTCTCTCTCTCTCTCTCTCTCTTAGACAAGGGCCAAAAAAATGTTGCCAACTTAATAGGTCCCTCACTATCCACCAGTTTCTAGCCCTGTCCCATCGCCGCAATGTTGCATCATTTTGCTTGTTTTACAAATACTTCAATGGATTGCGCTCCGATTAACTGGCTACTCAAGTTCCCCCTCGGCGTAAATACACTGGACCAGCTCGACAATCAGCTAAATCCCATTCATTCACTGTGGAAGTCCCCAGATGCCGAAGAGCATTCTACTCCAATAGCTTCTTTCCTCGTACTGCCGGCCTCTGGAACTCCTTCCCTGCTCCCTGTTCCCCGACTGTACCGGCATGCAGAGGTTTAATACTAATGTAAACAGACATCTCGCTACACTTCTCCAAACTTAGGAAGACACCCAAAACTTACACCCTAATCCTCAGTAACCCTTACGTCTACAGTGGCCGCCTGCCTTGTTTGGGGTGAAATATGTTATAAAAAACATTTTTTTAAAGTTTCGTAATAGTTTTCTAATAGTTGTGTACGTTTCAAGATGTTTAATTCTGTTCTAAAATACTTCAATTAAATAAAAAATGGGCATTATTAGTTTGCATTTTTCGTTAACTATTACATAAGCATATTTACACCAGAAAAGCAATCAACGCAGCGGTATTCATGAACATGTATCAGACTGCAGTACCCCGAGTGAAGTGGGTAACCTGGACGAAATGTTTTTAGTTTTGTATTTTTAAACTATTTATAATAGAATTAATGTTAGAATGAGGTATCGCGTTCTGATACAATAGTTTATATGTTCTCTCTTCTAGAGTGTGGTATTCTTGTTCTGGTGCGGTCGACCTCTTAAACCCCCTCTCTGCTCCAATATTACCCCGATTTTACTGACATGCAGAAATTTAAAACTAATGTAAACATACATCTCGCTGCACAGTTTCCAACTTAGTTTGATCCCCATAACTTACATCCTATCTCTAAGTACCCGCTATCGTCTCCAGCAACGGCATTCCTTGTTTGGGGTGAACTATGTTAACAAAACTCTGGGCCTTCAGTGTGTCCAAAAATATTCGAACTTCTGCTCTTCAGGAGGATGTTTTTTCCAACATTAAAAAGCGAATACCTTTACCTAAAAAGTACCATACATTTATTACAAAACAATAAAAAACACACAATCTTTTATGATAGAACTTTTTTTTAATATTCTTAGTTAAATATACTTTTACTTAATATATTATAATTAGGAGAAAGCCGAATCAAGTTTCATAGAAACACAGTACGAATGGACGGTCTAAACAAAAACAGGATAACGTTTTAAAACATTCATTGTTTTTTTTTTATTTACAAAGCAAATAGAGAATCCCGAGTCGGTCCCCGAAATTGCCGATTTGGAAGCCACCTTTTCTTATTTTTATGATCAACTTTTTCTATCTCATCATTTCTTTCTAAAAAAATATATATATAGATATGATAAAATTACAACGTCTTTTAATTAAAATACATAATTCTGTTTACATTGGAAGTTTCTTTTATTTAATATTCTCCCCTATCTCACCCCAACCAAATAAGAAACCATGCTGATCTTTTATAACTTTAGTTCATTTAACGGGACCGAAATAGGAAAAGTATTTTTCTTTTTAAGACTATTTCATCAACAATAATTCGAAAAAAAAACTTATTTTATTCAAAGTTTCGACATATTTTGCGTGTTAGTAAAACAACAATGCGAACACAAACACTATGCACCATAAGTCATGTGGTAAATGCTGATATCGACGGTTATAAAATGGCTTTATGTTGTTTTTTTAATATTATTTCATGAAGAAAAATTTACTTAAAATCTATTTAGTATTGCGAATGTAATTTGAAAAAAAAGTTTGAAATGGTTAACATGCAAGAATAATCGAGATTTTCAAAAATGAAGTCTGACAGCTGTTGTATTGAGCATGGACCCATATTTGTACATCGCTCAAGACGAAAAGAGTGTTAAAATGTCTTTTGCCCCTATTACTACGTAATACTAAATTGATGTTAATCTCTAAACGCCCATAATGCCATAATCTTTTAAATAAGTCTATCCAATATATTTTGGGAATTTTTGAAGTAATACATTAGACTGTCGATTTAAAAATTTGCCAGTTATGTCAAGTTTCATCGTACACGTGGAACGCGAAAATGAATATTAGGTACGAAATATATAGTTGCCATCTAAACACGTCTAAAATATGGTAGCTAAAGTAGATACAAGTTTATAAATATGTATTTTTTAACTAGAAAATTATGATACAAAGTAATTAATCTTGATTAGGAAGAACACCTCTTTTTGTTCATAAATATTGCGACAACATCTTTCTGTCCTATTTTCATTTCAGCGTTTCACGAAAGTTTATTCCACCTATACTAACTAGATTAACAATAAAACGGTTTATGCTTATTTAAAGCTATGATTAAAATACTATTTTGTTATGCAATATATATATATACATATATATATATATATATATATATATATATATATATATATATATATATGTATATATATAGTCTCGGAAGTTTCTCAACCATTAAAACTATATAAAAAAACTTTAAAAAAAAAACAAAAAAACTTATAGTCTCAAGTCTTCCAGTGGAAAATCACTCATGTAAGTCAATTTATTTTTTACAGTTATTATATTAGTTAGTTTCTAACACTATTTTAAGGGATCATCAGTTGTTTACCATGAAAAACTGTTTCGGGAATTTAATATATTTATATATATATATGTGTGTGTAGAAGGATGAAAAGGAATTAGAAAAGCAAAAGTCAAATCGTATTTCTATTCAGTTGCTCAGAGCAAGGTACATTCCGCAAAAAGGCAATTTATTCAAGTTTAATTTTTCCTTAAGCCAGGCTTTTCAAAGATCAAAATCTTATCATCAGAGGAAGTCGCTGGGATAGATAAGTTGGCAAAGGCCAAGATTTAAAATTTGAAAAAGTAAAATAAAAATTGTAGGGAAAAAAACACTGCCCGAATGCAAGCAAATGTCCGATTGCAAAAAAAAGTCCGGTGTCAAAAAGTCCAGCGGATAAAGTGAAATGTAGATAGGTAGGTCGTTAAAAGGCACGAGAAGTGACAAGAGACGATTCAAAGTTAAATTCCAAAAACCACATCTTCAAGTGCGGCGAAGATATATAGAATCCAAAGGGTAAAAGGTCCAATAAAGGTACGTTCGTCGATGCAACAAGGCTCAGAAAAACGTGAGGTGGAAAGTATTCGCCATTTAAAAAGACTTCCTGAGCTAAAAATCATGGAATAGGTTTAAATTGGCAAAAAGACAGCGGATTAATATTTAAAGGCTTGCCCGTTGAAAAACTGGATATTGAGCTGTATACTTTTCACAATAGGTTTTACCTTTCCTAAAAGTGCGCTTTAGTTCACCACTTTATATATATATATATATATATATATATATATATATATATATATATATATGTAGAAGGATGAAAAGGAATTAGAAAAGCAAAAGTCTAATATTTTTTCAATTCAGTTGCGAAGAGCAAGGTATATTCCGCAAAAAGGCAATTTATTCAAGTTAAATTTGTCCTTAAGCCAGACTTTTCAAAGGTCAAAATCTTATCATATGAGGAAGTCGCTGGGATAGATGAGTTGGCAAAGGCCAAAATTCAAAATTTGAAGAAGTAAAATAAAATAAAAATTGTAGGGAAAGAAACACAAGGCTTAACTCTGCCCGAGTGCAAGCAAATGTCCGATTGCAAAAAAGTCCGGTGTCAAAAAGTCCAACGGAGAAAGTGAAATGTAGATAGGTAGGTCTTTAAAAGGCACGAGAAGTGACAAGAGAGGATTCAAAGTTAAATTCCAAAAAACATCTTCAAGTGCGGCGAAGATAGATAGAATCCAGAGGGTAAAAGGTCCAATAAAAGGTACGTTCGTGGATGCAACAAGGCTCAGTAAAACGTGAGGTGGAAAGTATTCGTCATTTAAAAGACTTCCTGGGCTAAAATTCATGGAATAGGTTTAAAATGGCAAAAATACAGCCAATTAATATTTAAAGGCAAGCCCGTTGAAAAACAAGACTTAGTCTGAAGAATGGCTTAAACTCATATGCGACCAGTAGGCAGGAAAGGAAGGTGAAGGGGGTTCGAAGGGGGAGAAGGGTGCGGGTGCGATGAATAAGTGCGATTTAAAACTAAGAGTGTGAGTGCGGGGGGTAGGTCGCTTAAAGTTGAAAGTGGACGCTTTTCTAATTCCTTTTCATCCTTCTACATATCTATCTGCTCTATCCTGGATATTGTGCTGTATACTTTTCACAATAGGTTTTACCTTTCTTAAAAGTTCGCTTTTAGTTCACCACTTTATATATATATATATATATATATATATATATATATATATATATATATATATATATATATATATATATATATGGAAATTTGTGTAATTAGACAGCATTCCTTCTCTTATGCATGTATGGTTGAACAGTAGCAACAGCTTCTGGGAATTTATTTTTCTATTCGTTTTTTTTCGATTCGTCGCACGACCGATTTGGTATTGTCGTCCATGTTGTATAAAAAATTCGCCATATTTTCGCGAACGTTTTCGACCGACGTCGGTCATCTTCAGGCGGATGCATGAGTATGCAAAATAAAAGATTGGTGAAGTTATTAAGAATACGTTTTAAAAAAAACATTTCAATACAACTTTAACAACACTTCAACATACCTTCGCCCCCTCATTACGAGCATGGTTTATACTTGGTTTATTTAATTGTATAAACAACGTTTCCATTATGGGGGACGAATACTGCAATATTAGATCCCAAGAATGACTGTGTTCTTGGTTTAAATATTCCTGAAATCATTTTTGGGGATGCTATGTGTTATCAAGTGTTGGTTGATGGAACTTTGAGGGGAGGTGAGATGGCAAGTTAGTCGGCGTAGTATGCTAGTTCAAGTCATGCCGATATACGTGTTTTTTTATATATGTATGTATGTATATTTATATATACATATATATATATATATATACATATATATGTATATATATATATATATACATGTATATATATATATATATATATATATATATATATATATATATATATATATATATATATATATATATACATATATATGAAGAAGAATGGAAAGGAATTAGAGGAGCAAAAGCCAAATCCAAATTCAATTGCTCAGAGCAAGGTATAATCCGCAAAAAGGCAATTTATTCAAGTTAAATTTTCCTTAAGCCAGGCTTTTACAAGATCAAAATCTTATCATCAGAGGAAGTCGCTGGGATAGATAAGTTGGCAATGGTCAAGCTTTAAAATTTGAAAAAATAAAATAAAAGTTGTAGGGAAAGAAACGCAAGGCAAAACTCTGCCCGAATGCAAGCAAATGTCCGATTGCTAAAAAGTCCGGTGTCGAAAATTCCAGCGGAGAGAATAAGATGTAGATAGGTAGGTCGTTAAAGGCACGAGAAGTATGAGAGAGGTTTCAAATTCTTCATATCTACCTGCTCTATCCTGGATATTGAGCTGTATACTCTTCACAATAGGTTTTACCTTTCCTAAAAGTTCGCTTTTAGTACACCTCTTTATATATATATATATATATATATATATATATATATATATATATATATATATATATATATATTAGTACACCTCTTTATATATATATATATATATATATATATATATATATATATATATATATATAGTAATCCACAAACAGGTATTTTAAACAATTTCTAATTAATGTAATTTATAATTTTATATATCATATTTCTACATATTTTTACATAATACGAACCGAACTTAACCAACTTCGAAAACTAAAATGAAAACTAAGTTTACGGTTAGTTTAGAGTTAGGGTAAACATAATAAAAAAAACAGTTCGGTTCTTATTCTTTCTATTCATCGGTGAAGTTCGTTATCGCCACTTTCACTCATCAAACAAGAGTATTTTCCATCCTTTTTTGGTTTATGTGTTTGTGCCTACTCGTCATTAATTTAAGAATCAAAAACGTCCTGCTCCCCTGAAAAGATAATGTAAAAAATTGAAAGATTTTCTTAATTAAAAATCGCTCTAATTTATATTTAAAACAAAAATAATACATTTTATTAGTAGCCAAAAGAAATAGTACTCCTCACACAAATGTTCGCGTGCCACACTTGATAAACCATTCGGTTATATGTCTAAATTTACCGGACCCTGAGCAAAAAGTTGGGGGGTGATTTTACATGAAATTCATATAGATTCCCCAACTTAATATCTAAACTTTATTTTTGTAAAAAATAAAACAAAACACGAAACCGCTAACAAAGTAAACTTTCACTAAACAAAAACTCGCTTATTAGGTTTTCAGACCGTTTTCCTTTTTTTAGTAATAAACAGCATTTTGTATAATTAATTTGTTTTGTTGTTTTTTACTGAAAAAGAGCGTTTTGTATGAGTAATTTATTTTTTGTTATTGCTTTTAATAATTTATCGACTGTTAATTATCCGCACTTTAATCAAGTGAGTAAATACTTATTTCAAAATAGGGAGGTAGCCCCTATTTAAAAGAAAGAGTTGAGAGAACTTAAACACACTTAATAAAGTAATTAGAAAAGCCAAGTTTAGTTTCTTCTAAACAACAGAGTAAATACTCATTTTAAATAATTGGGATGGGGAGGATTTTCTGTTACATAATTGTCTTTGCTTGGTGCCATATTTCCCACGGGCAACGCCGGGACACAGGTCCCTCTTATATATATATATATATATATATATATATATATATATATTATAGACTTTCGTGAGAAAAAATAGTTTCCGGAGTAAAGTTAGCTCAAATTAGTTGTCAATCAGTAAATTTCGCGTACAACAAAATCGTAGGATAAATTTCAGAGGAAACATTTTTTTAATCAATGAAACGGGCGGGTCGAAAAAAAAATTGCTAAAATTTTCCTTAAGGCCTTATCGTCTGACCCTCTAAGAGGAAACGTCAGAATGATAAATTAAAAACTAAGAAAATCGAATGAGATATGAGGGAAAAACAATTTTTCCCCTCATATCATTCTGACGTTTCCTCTTAGAGGGTCAAACGATAAGGCCTCAAAAAATACTTTAGCAATTTTCTTTTTTTCCACTCGCCCGTTTCATTGAATAAAATGTATTCATCTATATGCACCCGGCATTTCATTGAACAATATTACTATTTATGCATATATATGTATGTATATGTATATATTTAAACATAATGATAATTTCCCCTCTTAGTATTGATAAGTTCCGGATGGCGTCTGCCCTTCATCAGCCTTCTACGAAATTAACAATTCGTTTACTCTATTTAATTGTTTTGTTATAGTTTTTCAAAGGTTGAGATCTCTCATAATTGTCAAACCCACGGAGCGCACGTGGATATTTTAACATAATATATATGTATATATTTGTGTGTATGTGTGTGTGTGTGTATGAATGAGTGTGTGTTTATATGCATCGCAATTTGTTGGCGTATTCATTTCTATTTTTCATCTTTATCCGTGTATATTCAGATGCGCCATCTTCTCATCTCCTTGGCAGTCTTCCACCGTCTGTCCATCTCTCTTATCAATTGTTATCGATCTTCGCTATTTTGAAAGGTTGGGGAATTTCCACGCCGCACAAGCAACATTCAACTTCAACAGTATTGCAAGAGCACCGTCTGTCTGTGTGTCTGTCTTACTGAAAAGCCTGGAAATTCGTTAAGTCATCCGATGGTCAATGAAGCCGTTCCACCGTCTGACTGAAATATCCAGCAGACAGTGTGGCGGGGTGGGTGGCGTGCCACTTCTGAATATAGACAGTGCACCCGTTTTCCATGGAGGATTAACGATTTCCTGTGGGCGTGAGCATCCTTCAATTATCAATAGGACTGTGGCTGATGCCACACCACGTGAAACAAACACACCATCAGCAGCAGTCAAATGCAGATATACATTGATCGTACATAATTCCACGTATATTATGTATATGTATAAGAGAACACTCTAATAATGTCGGCATCTTGTTTGTCGCCGTGCACACTTAACCTGTACACAGATGTGTTAGATCGCTGGAGGACGTGCGAATAACGTAAATAAATGGCGAATAATAAAAGTATGGGCGAGAGAACTGGAATGATGCAAATAATTCAAAGAGATAAACATCTGACAAATGGGAAAGAAAGGAAAGAGTAGAGAGATGGGGATTGAAAACAGAAAGAGAGAGAGAGAGAGAGAGGGGAAAAAGGAGGAGAAAAAAGGGGAAGAGAGAAAGAAGATAAAAAGAGAAGAGTAAGAGAGAGGAAGAGAGGGGAAGAGAGATGTGTGGAGGAGAGGGTCTATTATAAGTTCACAATGTATTCTGATTTTGTGATTATAAATTGAGAGAGGTGGGAGAGAGGGTGATAGAAAAAAGGGGAAATAGAGAGTAGAGAGAAAGAACGGAAGAGAGAGAGATAGGGAAGACAAAGAGGGGAACAGAGATGTGTGGAAGATAAAGAGGGGAATAAAGATGTGTGGAAGAGATGGTCCTTTAGAATTTCACAATGTATTCTGATGTTTTGATTCAAGAGGGAGGGAGTAAGAGAGGTCCTATTATGGCATACACAACTATTCAAATTTTGTGTAATCCTTGTAAAACATGATTGTCAATCAATACGTAAATACATACATTCTATATTTAATCATACGGATACATACGTGATAAATACTGAGCCAAAGAATTATAGGTGAACTATTTTTAATATCATTGTAAATCCATCGGTGATATTCAAATTTATCAAATTCTTCGGAATTTTGATTGTTTCGACTAACAATTAGTATAAATAGAAATTATTTAATCCACATGTCATTTTGATTATAACAATTATGTGTTGTTATTGCAAATTCATTTAAACTATAATAAACGAATAACATTAAAAATTATATGCCAAGAGAGCGGAAATAATCGCTATTCAGATAAACTTAAAATGCACGTCAGTAGTAGTAATAGTAGTAGTATATATATATATATATATATATATATATATATATATATATATATATATATATATATAGTCACACATTCTTAAATATATTTGGCCGGTATAACTTCGTAAACAACACATGCGTATAGAATTCTGCTTCGTATGCGTGTTTTTCCGATTGTAGGTAGATGTCTCTGAATAAAAAAAACTCATTTTGTTTGAATTCTTCGATTTTTTTCATATTTTATCTTTGCTTATGTATAAGTTCTCATCCTTCGATCTAAAACGCTGTAAATGAAATACTGTAGAAATATAATTACGGTAATTTTTTTAATATCACACTGCCCGTTCACTCAGTTCATATTAATCACCACAACACTCAACAATTACGCGGCTAAAAGAAAAAAATCCCAACTTTGTTTTCAGATTACAAATAATATGCAAACATCTACAATCTTCATTTTGTTGGAGTTCTTAGAATATCTATAACAACACGTTCAACTCACTTGTTTGTTTCATACTCAAACATTAATACAACATTACGCAGTATTTTTAGTTTCGTTTATATCGCATGAGTGCTTATGTTTTCTATATACTTTATGAAAGAGGAAGAATGCATATTAATCGTAGTAACAGTAAGTTTTCTTGTGCACGAGCGTTTCACACACGTCAGTTCATTATAGCAAATGGTTAGTGGAGCATAATCGTGACGACGCGTGAGAAAGACAAAAATACTGACCCCGGTATTTGAAGCTGAAAGGATTTTTCCCATGAATACTGATTAGAAAAATTACTTTATTTACAAACATGTATTTTATCATATAAAATAGTACCTTCCTTCTTGTGATTATGTCTAGACACTATTATTTATATTCACGCAAAGCCAAAAGAAAATAAGGTAGAATGTGTCGGGAAAAATTAATCTTGTGGTGATGGGGTTGTGTGAGATGAGTGTGTGGGGGCCACACTTCAAACATATATTAATGCTTTGTCCGAGACCGTTACATTTTCGATAATTACCACAATGCCAAAAATAAATGTCAGTAATCTTAACATTGTTTCAAACCTAATAAGTAAGAATATTACACAGAATGGTAAAATACTAACATTTTTTTATGAAAATGTTTTGTTTTGTAACGATTAATGTCATTTATTAACGCTTATATTATTATCCGTCATTAAGTTAAAAAAAACAAATAGTGAAGAATGAATATATGCTTACGAATGAGTTACGTGATGAAATAGCGCAAAAAGAGTTGAAATAGCTAATATTAAGTGAAACACAAAACGAGGGTGGTTGCTAGAAACGTAGTAATGATAGGATCTCCTATGAAATTATGATGCAATTACTAGGCCGGTTAACGGTTGTTGTAAATATATTTATATTGAAAATGGCATCTCTCTTGCGCAAATTCCAGCTACGGACTTCTAACAAGCGATGATGTGTATACAGGAAATATATCATTTAGAAAACTTGGCAAATGTGCTTGTCTAAAATTAAAATAACGTATAAATAACTTTATTCTAAGCATTCTCGTCTGAAAATATGATTCTAGGTTGATTTAGAAAGTTAACGTTATCCTGCGTTTGTCTAATGTCTATATATCCCTTCATATCCATTATAGCTGCTGAATTAATTATTAGGTGTTGCTTTGCAAGCTTGTTGTTTCTTTTTAAGTGCTTGTTGGGCTAACGTTTTATGATATACGTATTTGAATTTATAACTAGCTGGATTCGCGCACCTATGTTGCTCGGGAAACCTTAAGAACCCAATTAACACCTGCTCCCACCCATGAACCCAATATAAGTAAAGTTAACCGAAGATTAAACTGTTATTTTTGTTCTATAATTAATAAAATGTAAAACACCAATGAGCATTTAAACGTTAGTATTGTTTCATAACAAACAAAAAACATCCTCTCAGAAGGTTCCATGTGTTGAAGCAATATCTTTGTTTTTAGTTTTGGGGTTGTTTCTCATTTTTAGTAATTTAGTCTGTGCACAAACTCTGAAATTATGATATTATTTCATACTAATTTACCAAAATACATTGCCTAAGAACATGAACATTTAATAAGAAGAGAAAGCGAATATTTTGTTTAAAATTCGAATCGTAATGTGATCACACATAAATTAGATTAAAATGAAAAATGAAAGGTAAGTGGCTATAAAATGCACAAATATCGTAGTATATCATAATTCACGTACGGATAGACGGTGTTTCTTTTGTGATGTTGTCTGCGTAATCACAGTCATCCCATTTTCTATGAAAACAGACCTGTTCGGTCTGCCGCTTCTTTTTCGCTGACTACACTTCACTCAGTTGCTATGGAGATGGCCCAGCTTGAACTGCTATGTAAATCTATTATGAGACGAACGATCTTTTGACTACACTTTAACTTTTAGGTGAAGGGTTTATGCAATACTTATTTATGTGTTGTAAGTAAAAATAATACATATTCTCTCTAGCGATTGGTTTTAGAATGTACTTAATTAAAGTACATCACTCTATAAATTCGTTTCTCTATCTGCATAATGCAAACGCGGCAGTAAGTATACTGGAAGCCGAATCACTCATGTTTTATCAACGAAACTGAAATATATTACATCATAGTGTTATGTAATATTTAGCTTAAACAAATAAATGTAGGGGTTGTTTATATATATATATATATATATATATATAAATTGTGAGAATGTTTTCAGGAATACATATTCAAAATAAGTAAATTATTTTGAATATTTTCGAATCATAAACAAAAATTTAATTAGTTGTTGTTTTATTAGCTGGTCAGTCACTGATCGGTGTAGTAATAAATATGACAAAATCCAACACACAGTGTAATATGAAAATAGTGGTTTTAAATAGAAGGAAAGAGGATTTAATATTCGGGTGCGCTTAAATTAGTAATCAAAGAGAAAACGGCTGACCGGGTAAATAGGAAAAAATCGCTAAAATCGAACGAAAATAATTTTCTTTTAAATAGCACGTACACATATCTCGAGGAAATCGCATACCAACCACCTTTGATATGTCGCATTTATTTAGAGGCAAGGAAAATTGGCACGTTACTTTATATATAAGACTTTTATACAGTGTCTTAATTTCGCGTGTTCATGCAATTTGTAAGTTCTATAATTTGTAATTATTATTTGTAAGTCACACTTCAGTACATCTTCGATAATTTAAGTTTGCTTGGTTAAATCTCGTCATCCTTTAATATTCAATGTTCTCACTTAAATATCCTTCACGCTGTCTGAGGGCATCTGACATTTTCTCAAGAGGTGCAAGCCGCTGAGTTTGCTGACGTCACAATATAAATCAGATTTCAACCCGAACAAAGATAATTATGAACCGTGCAAATAAATTAATTAGAGCAGAATTTGAACAAAACAATGAATTTTCGTACGATTTGACAGATTTTCAGACAAATTAGTGAACATTTATAACTGATCTAAAACAAAAGTCGAAGATCAGTAATATCCTCATAAATAGGTGACGGGATTTCTTGAATATCTATGGTAGTTTAAATATGTCAAGCATTTAACATTCGAAGGAGCATGACTGTTGGTGGATGACACGGAGTCTGCAGTGAAAGCGTATAACCAAACCAGAGATGAAGGTAACTTCATATATATATATATATACGTATTTGTGTGTGTACAAGAAGAATAGCTGCCCCAGGACTAGTAAAATGTATTCCCCTAACAACCACTATTGCACCAGGTGTATCTCACCTTACGAAAATTAAACTCACTATGATATCAAATCGTATGTCTTAAATCTCATACTATCGCTACAATAAGATACACTAAGATACTCATGTGTCTTAACTTTCACGAGAGGAATCCACTTCTCTTTTACCCTCATTCTATAAAACTAAATTAAACTTGGATTAACCCATATTTTACCCCATTGCGCATAGGAGCTTTGATATGTTAGTTTATTTAGCAGTGGGTACTGTATATATCACCATGTAAATCTACATAATGTTCTCTCTCTCTCTCTCTGTCTCTCAATCTCTCTCTCTCTCTCTCTCTCTCTCTCTCTCTCTATATATATATATATATATATATATATATATATATATATATATATATATATACATATTTATGTATTTTTTGTGTTTTTCCCCACGAACTCTGTGCTGGGTGGGACGCTTTATATATGCCTTACATTTAGGTATCTGATGAATAGTGAGTGATGAGGTTAATGGCTACATTTTACACATTAAGAGACAATTGGACACCAAAAATCAATGTTACCATAAAAAATGTGAAATAAAAATAAGTGATTTGATTTAAGATTGGGTCATTTGGTCATTGGAATTTGAACAACCTATATATATATATATATATATATATATATATATATATATATATATATATATATATATATATATATATATATATATATATATATATATATTGGTGTGTGTGTGTCTAAGGATTATATGCAAGTAATATGTTGCCAATAATTTAAAATTGATATTCAATATATGACATCTAATTATTTAATATTTCTCTAGTATGCATTCTTGTAACTGTAACAAAAATAATTCATAATTTTTCATTTGACAGAGAAATGTTATAATGTTATACTTATTTAAATTTTATGAATCAAGACACCCATATTAACGAATAAACATAAATAAATTGAGTACAGTGGGCAAAGAAATATATGCAAACTAATTTCACGAAAGTCTTATTTACAAACAAGTGCAGGTTCACTCTTGATGATCCTGGGAAATAAAAGCGTGGTTGGGTCTGTAATCAACGTGATTGAAGACAATTTGGTAAACGGCAATAAAATCATGATATGATCTGATATTGTTAGCGGTGATGAGCCTGTGTGTCCTTTTGAATTCTTATACACAGTGACGAAGTGAAAATTAACATAAAATATTACTGTGATGTTTTAGAACACATTCGTTTGGAGTGGTTGGATAACAAAGCTTCAGCCAAATGTAAATCGTTGATATATATATGCAAGACAACCCAACAAGTTACACGTCAATGTTTACCAAACGATGGTTACAAAAATGATTCGTACATGAACTGGACACTCAATAGTTGTAACTAAAGTATAATTGAGAACCTGTGGAGTACCCTTAAGAGAGATAATTAAACAGCAAGTATAAACTATGATTTGCAATAACTTGCTACACTACTCAATCTAACATCAGTTGTCGATATCAACTTGTTAAATGTTATTGAAAAGACTGTGAAAAAAGTTAAGTAAATGATGCAATACTTTCGTTTGTATTTCCGTTAATTTCTCTCTTGTGTTCTGTTTTATCTCAATTTTATGCTCTATAACATTGTTAATTTTGTTGTTTATACTGTTGTATAATTATATAGTCTGGCAACATCAACAAAGACATGAAAGTTATTTCACAAATCCTGTACTTATAAATAAAATACTGATAGTAAACTTTGATAATTTCATCAATTACATAGCAGTTTTCAAATACCAAAATAGCGATTCTAAATCAATTTGCGTGTAAGTAAAACATCTTATATAGAATAGATATGGACAGTTACAGAAACAAATGTAAACATTATTTAACGATGGATGATAAAAATCAATTTAATTCAAAGTCGTTTAAACGATTAAAAAAACATAGTGTGGTATAATAAAAAGGGTTCACAGTTACTCAAAAGAAATTCAATGTTTGAACGAATTCTTTCTGCCGGCACAAATATAGTTTACGAATAGCGATAGAGACCGATTCAAAAATGTTTAAATGTTTTTAAAATCTGCTCTATGTAAAACTTCAAAACTGTTATGGTGCCGTACCTACCTACGGAGAACTAATGGACTCGTCCACCTTATAAATACGGGAAACACGTGACACTTGTTCTCTTCTTCCCCGGCAAACCGGCAATGGCGGTTGAGAGCACCATCTCCTTGTATCTCTTTTTTTCTATTATATAATATATACCTTTGTTCATTTAAACCATGTGTTCCTGTGTCATCCATTCGGCCTTACCTAGGTCCACAACAAATGGCGACGAAGGAATTCGAACTCTTGGGTCAAAAAACTGAAAATACCACGTGAAAATGCACTCACACGGTTAATGCAGGAAGCCGCACGCATGAAAAACAAAGGTTTTTGCCGAACGGTCGAGAGAAGAAAAGGGAACTCAACTGAAAATAAAACAAACAAAAAAAACACGTTGAATTCTTAAGTGCGAGAAAATTGTTTTCTTTTAAGAAAAAGAAAACTGAAATGGACATGTTGTACTCTAATTATGAAAACTGCTTATCGAAAAAAAACAGCTTGAAATTAAATGCGCGTTTTCTCTAGTTTGGGAAAACTAGTTAAAAAAAAAAAAACAACGAATGGCTCCGGACTACCTAGAGATAGATCCGAAAAGGAAACGTTATTAAGACTCCTGAGGAGGTAAGGCTTGGAAGGGGGGTGTTATGGTGCCGTACCTACCTACGGAGAACTAATGGACTCGTGCACCTTATAAATACGGGAAACACGTGACACTTGTTCTCTTCTTCCCCGGGAAACCGGCAATGGCGATTGAGAGCACCATCTCCTTGTATCTCTTTCTTTCTATTATATAATATATACCTTTGTTCATTTAAACCATGTGTTCCTGTGTCATTCATTCGGCCTTACCTAGGTCCACAACAAAAACACTCTATTTTATAGCCACTAGAACAACATAGATTATCAGCCAAAATGCTGGCCAATAGTCGCAGAAGACAGGTGATATAGGAATTCTACTATTTCCTGTCGAACAGTAGATTGACTATGCTGTTTTATGCGGGTCTGCAAATGCAAGAAAGTACACCCTATATAGTTAGCATCACACTGGTATTTAGATTGGTAAACAATATTACTATAATTGGCATAGGACACGCTATCCTTGCGAAAGGAAGGAAGGATAGGTAATGTAGAATACACTAAACGTAACGAAACATCTATTGATAATGCTTCCAGAAATTTGCCTACCCAGATTTTTTTTACTAGTTCCCCCGATCCAAAGTAGTTTCAAATACATAGGGTATTTTGAAGGTCCGAATATTGGAGGGGGTGGATTTTAAATCAATTACTTCCTTGTTAATGACATCATTAATAAGGCCCTAAGGGTAACTACTATTAATGACTATTTCCTTAATCCTATGCAGTTCCGAATTTAATCTATTAGGGGAACAAATCATAAGAACTCTATGTACCAAAACTAGATTTACGTGCAAAATAAAACTAGTTTACATACAGGCCAGTTAAAGTAGGTTTCCTATAGATGGTAGTAAGAAAGCCACCTCTTAAACGTTCAACAAGGATATCCTTTCCATATTACATTTTAGAGCCCCATGAATGGTATTTAACTTATTAAAGAATGTTAACGCTTCACGTTGCGATGAAAATATGACGAAAATGTCGTTAACATATCTAAATAATACGGATTCGTAACATCTGGCGAAGATATCAGTAAAAGTCGGGTCCAATAGACTCTCATTGAAACCCTGTCGACCTGACTATACGTAATATCGTCGGAGCTGAACTCTACTGATTTCATACACAGAAATACTAATTGTATAAAGATCTTTTTTGAAAAACACAGAGAAATAAGGCCAGCTCCATTGAGTAAATCGACGCAAATACGTATAGTCTCATCCAAAGGTACATTAGTAAAGAGATTAAAGACATTAACAGAGCACATCAATCGTGCTTCATGGCCCGAATCCAACCTAGTTAGGACTTCCATAAACCGATAGAATTCAGGGACACAGTACGCAACGTATAACTCATGCAAAGGTTGCAAGATTTCCAGGAGCCACTGAGCCAAATAATGTTGGGCGGACTCTATCATAGATAATATAGGTCTAAGTAAAACACCCTCTTTGTGTATGTAAGGGAGACCATATAATCTAGGTCGTAATGCCCCAGACGGTCTGATCCTATCATAGACCTCTTTCGAAAATAACTTCTTTTTAAATAAGGAACATAAACGCTTCTGCATATTGATTTCGTTCTTAAAAGTATTAGCTGCTGACTCGACGGGGCTTAGTTTACAGAGTAAAGTTATATGGATAACATTTACTCAACGTAATCAATACGATCAATTGCCACAAATTCCGCACATTTATCTGGTTCGCAAATGTAAATGTCTGTATTTGATTTTAACGCTTTTAAAGTTGTAAAATTGCGTTTCATTCCAAACAAAGGCATTGTGGTCAATGGAAGCGTTATTGTATTGGTGGGCCAAGTCAACCAACGTAGATTTCATTCCGGAAACATTATCTAAGGAACTTACAGAGTGATGTCTAATTTGAGAAGACAGAAAATCAAAAAAAGTGAGACTTTTTCCTTTATTAATATGGGTAGAGCGAATACAGAAATCTAACCTTTTAGACACAACTTTAATTCCGATGTCTGTTTGTTACATTTTCAGGTTTCTAATACACGTTGCAATGTCGGGCGTAGTAGAGCTCTCGTCTGTTGAATCTCAAAACGGGTCGATGTGTCGCTACTATTCGCGTTTCCCCATTGCAGGGAAACTATTCGTACTACCGTGATCTTGACTCGTTATTGTATGGAACTATTTGTACTGACCGTGCTTGCTTCTCTTTCTCCATTGTGTCGGGCTGCTATCCACCATCGTGTCGCCGTCGTATGCTTGCGTCGGCTGCTATCTCTCTGTCACTTCGTCAGGCGGTTTCCACGTCGGCTGAAATCAAATCCTTTACGCACAATAAATATGACAAGGTTTTTACTTTTTTTTCATTCAGAGCCATTTTTTTTACTATCTCGCTAGTTGACACTGAGCAAGTTCGTTGGAGAAGAGAGAGAGAGAGAGAGAGAACTTACGCTAGTAAATTCCTAACTATTTAGCTATTTGTGAAGGAAGGAAGATTGGAGATTCACTCTGGCTCTCATTTTTGGGGATTCGGAATCCCTCAGCTTGTAACAGCTACATGACTATCGTTGTTCTCCTGTCGGCTTCCAATCGAGAACTGATAATCTCACTCCAGTTTTCCCAGCGGGGAAAAACTGTGACGTCACGAAATCTCGTTATAGACACACAGATGTGACCTAACCTTTGAACTCAAGGTCTCGTCACCCGTCACCGCGACCGTGAGAACAATATTGCACTAAACCTGCACGAGACGACCTCGCCACAAATCGCGCAAGTCAGACCCGATCTCGAACAGATGCGTTTATCCCCATAGGCCATTATCTAACATGTTAACACAGTATTCGAAAGGCTAAATATATGTTTGGTCCAATTATTTCGTTCACAAGCATACCGCCTTCGAACAAGGAGGGCAAGTCACTGTGGTCAATGAAATCATTACTGTATTGGGGTGCCAAATCAACCAACCAAGATTTCATTCTAGAGACATTATATGAGGGACTTGGACAGTTACAAATAGTTAGATTATATATATGTGTATATATATATATATATATATATATATATATATATATATATGCATATATATATTATATATATACATATATATATTATATATATACATATACATATATATAGTAAGTTCTGAAAATATATTTATGGCAATCAAGCTACACAGAGGCTCCCTCGTTTCATCCCCGGGGGAATCTTCAGGCATTTTAGCCTGAAGATTCCCTCCCCCCGGAGATTATATGCGGGAGCCTCTGTGTAGCTTGATTGCCATACATATATTTTCAGAACTTACTACCTAGCTCTACTCGCGTATCGAGCACTGTTGAAGTAAATACTGAAAATTGATACATAAACAATTATATCTCCTAAAATTGTTATGTGGATACATGAAATACTTATATATATATATATATATATATATATATATATATATATATATATATATATATATATATATATATAATCCAAATATTTGTAACTGTCCAAGTGCCTTATATAATGTCTCTAGAATGAAATTATAGGTTGGTTGATTTGTCACCCCAATACATAAATATAATCCATGTAATTTTACATCCGCAGAGTAGAAATCTAGTAAGCACTTACTGTATTTATATAATGCACAAAAATAAATCGAAAAGTTCATTCGGTATAGATGTTTTCATTTATTTATACATACATTAGTAGGCTAAACATTTGCAGACATATTTTAACTTTTGTTGACGATCATAGAAAGTAAAGTTGACAAAATCTTTCTGGAAGAAAAAAATAAATAATTCAAGCTTCATAACATATCAAGCTTATATATATATATACACATAGACAACGATATGCCTGCGTGTACATATACACACATGCACAGTATTATATTAAACCCCCAATAACGCACGCTCACACACACACACACACACACACACACACACACACACACACACACATATATATATATATATATATATATATATATACATAGGTATGCACACACACACACATACATATATATATATATATATATATATATATATATATATATATTCACACATATATAAAGATATCAAGATAAACACAAGTAAGCACATACATGTCTAACCTACTACAAACATACATTATACATTAACTTGACTAAATGTTTATGTCACCTTACGAAGATTAAAATCAAGATTTACTGATACTAAAACCTATGTTAAGAATCCTTATTCCATGTATCAAATTCAAAAGAAATCTGAAACATTTTAATATTTAAATGGCAGGTTGTGCCAATAGCATACTCCGTACAAATCCTTCAACACTATAAAGAAGCTAACATCTGGGGAATATTTAATTGATATATAATACATATAATGAATATTTCAATCAACCGGAGGTATTTGAAGTTTTACGAAGAGATTCAAACCCCTTTTGTTACCCCTTTTTGCATACAACTAAATTAAACTAAATATTTCCCGTATTATGACACCCTACGCGAGGTAGCTGTGTGATAAAAGTATATATATATATATATATATATATATATATATATATATATATATATATATATATATATATATATATATATATATGTATGTATATAGAGAGAGACCGACTGAAAGAAATACAGTTAGTAAAATAGATACAGAAAGATGAAGTTGTGATAAAAAAGTTAAGCATGATTCATAAAGAAAGAATAAATTTTCTTTTAAGTTAGTATTTTTTCATACAACATATTTTTGTGTTGTTGTTTAAATAGAAATCGTTTTATCAAGGCACAAAGCACCTTGATGTAAGGGGCTTAATAATACTACTTAAATTGTAAAAAAATAGCCAATGATATGTGTTAGATTGATAGGTTCCGGCCCAGAAAACAGCAATTCTCACTCAGGAACATCCCTCATGGAATGCGAGGACTAAAGGACAAAATAAGGGAAGTTAGGATTACGTGGCTGTCGAAAGTTAGTGTTTACCCTTGGAACCTTTCTTAGCAAAGCATTTAAGAAATAAAGCCTTCTTGGAATTTATTAATAAAAATCTACTTATTTATTTTAAATCCTAAATTACAAGGATAACATTATACGAGGCATAGTTAAATCTCTATACATTTTTGGTTTTTATTGATAGCAACATCTTCTGCTTTTGAAAGCATGCAAAACTAATCTGGTATCAAATTTTTAAAGTACAAAACTTGCGCACATTTCATGAAATCTGAATGGATTTTAGGCAGTTTACTTTTCTCACGAACTTTATCCTCCTTTGTCGTGATTTTAGTATTCTTTTCATTCGCTCGCGTATTTATGACAACACAATGGATAAACACACAGATGGAATTTCCTCTAACAATAATTGTTTGATAGTATAATTAAAAAGGATGCCAATCTGTTATGGAAGGATGGAAAGATAAGGTTTCTTTTATATTTCGAAAGTGAAAGACTGGAAAGGCAATCTCTTGTAAAACAAAAGAGGTTTGATCATGTGATTTGCGGGATTAACACCATCTGTAAGCAGATTAGGGGTAAATGATAAATCGGAGGATGGGGACACGTAAGCGACCAGAGCGTGAGAAAATGTTACGGTCGGGCTACCATCTAAACATAAGATGGAATGTGACATAGAATATGACGTTGTCAAATGTGTAAACGATGCTCGAATCACGACGAAGCAGAGAAAGAAAGACATCAAGTCTGAGAGCGGGAATCGCATAACGTTGCCGTTGGATATACATACACTTGAGAAGTTTTGAGATGAATATTGATTATTTGTGCGATTTGAACTACTATTCTTTTATATATATATATATATATATATATATATATATATATATATATGTAGAGAGAGAGAGAGGGGGAAGAAGCAGCAAAAACTACACATCTAAACACGGTTAGGTCTGGAAAAATTACACTAGGAATGTCCACATTTACAACTGGCTCCAGATATAAACGCGTTTTTTTACATAGTTTACTCTAAACAAGGCAGGTCGTAACTGAGAATTAAGGTTAACGATTTGGGGTGTCATCTGAAGTTAGCAGATGTGCAGCGAGATTAGTTTTAAACTTCTGCATGTCAGTACAGTCGGGGAAACAGGGAGCAGATATGAAGTTCTAGAGGCCGGCAACACAAGGAAAGAAGCTATTGGAGTAGAAGGCTCTCCGGCATCTGGGTACCTCCATATTGAATCGATGGGATTTAGGTGATTGTCGGGTTCATCTAGTATATTCATGTCGAGGAAGCACTAGAGCACAATCGATTGAAGTATTTGTAAAACAAGCACAAGTACAAGGAAGAAACATTGCAGCGATGGGACAGGGGCTGGAGCTTGGTGGATAGTGAGGGACCTATTAAATTGGCGACTCTTTTACGGCCTTTTTCTAGGAGTGAGAGGGTAGATGTGACGACAATACTCCATGCATGTGCGGATTGGTGGCTTTGTAGAGATACTGGATAATGTCAGGTGTGAGGAGTTTACTAGCACAGTAGAGCGAGCCCACCTTCTTCGCAGCAGCCGTGGCAATGTATTCAATGTATTTGTTCGAATTCAAGTTACCTGTGAATGTTAGGCTGTTGAGTTTGAATGTTGAACTCTCATGTAGGGTGTTAGTTTCCATGCCAATCGGTAGTTGAAGAGTAGTCTTGCAGTTATTGAAGGAAAGTAGCTTTGTCTACGCTATATTTAAAGTTACTATCGATTTATTATCCCAGTCAACTACAGCCTGTAGGTCACTATTTTAGGATTCAGCCATTGCCTCGGATATGAAGTCGTCCTTTTTGCCCACATGGCGGGAGTAGGGCGTTATATCGTCAGCAAATACACCTATCTAAGACCTGATGTAATCAAGGAAGTCATTTATGAAAATCAGGACAAATATAGGTCCAAGTATGGATCCCTTATGTACACCAGCATTTAATTAATGCTGTTTAGATAAAAAGCCATCGATGACAACCTGGATTTTTCTTTTGGTTATGCAGGATCTAATTATATTAGATATTTTCCAGAAATACCATATAAGTGAAAAGCTATTTATGCCAGACATTGTCAAAGGATGTGGATGTATCAAGTGCTACCACCTTGGCTTCACCTGCCTTATCGAGTGTATGATACATGCGTTCAGATATGACCGTTAGGATATCCGCTGTAGATCGTGTTTGCCTAAATCCGTACTGCTTATCGGAAATAAGATTAGCATTCACTAGGTGCCGAACTATCGCTCGATTGATTAAGGATTCATAAAAGTTTAGCAAAGATCGGAAGTAGACTGATTGAGCGGTAGTTCTGTGGATCAGTTAAAACTCCAGAATTATTGAAGACTAGCACCACAGAGGCAATTCTCTATCTATCAGGGAGGCAGGATTCAGCAAGGCATTTTTTGTAGAGTTTGGAGAAAACTCGGGCTAGTTAAACAAGGCATTTGTTTATTACTATTACATGTTTAAGATCAAGTCCACAAGATTTGGAGGTATAACGGTTTTTTTATGATATCTCTGACCTGAGATAGGGTGATGACCAGATTTTCAAGTGTGACTGAAGTTGTCAATGGAAATTCAGGGAGGGGTCGTTTGTCGAGTACAAAGTGAAGTTTAATGCGAAACGCTGGACAACTAGTTCAGCGTTACCAGTTTCCGTTCAACTGACATAGTTGTGGGTTGATAGCAAGGGAATTGTTTATTGCCCATTGTTCACCACACTATTGTCGATTTCCCAGAAATCGCTAGTACCTAGTTTCTTGACTGAATGCGTTGATTGGTTATCTCTGTATACTTTCTCTTTGCTTCACTTATAACTATTATTTCGTGACTCTATAAATTTATGTCTATTCGCAGTTGCACATTTTGCGGCGAGCCATTAAGGAGTTTGCTGAAGTATTTTCGCATGGTTACATAGCCATCAATGCCTGTTTTGACTTATTCAGTTAACTCATTTGCACACTGATCAGCAGGGAATGAGAAGGTTTAACATCATATGGCGTCGATGATGTGATCTATGAGGGATTCAAAATCAGCCTGCTTGTAGTATCTCGTTGTTTTGTGCAACGGCTCATCAGCTTCTGGACGAGTTTTTAAGGTGATATAAGTCATTCCTACATTGTGATCAACATTCCCGCGCTGGCTGTCGACTTTATTTACACAAGCCTCGAGCAGTGAGATCAAGACCATGTCGAGAAGTGAGGCTTGCTTGGCCACACGATCATGGACGCGGTTAGGGAAAGCGACAGTCTGCGAGAGGGAGTTAGCTAAGTAGAAAATATACGCAAGAGTTACCGGCTGCGTCAATAAAGCTTGAGAATCACAGCCAGTCACGGTGGTGTGCATAAAACTCCCCAAATACATGTATTTGAGCATTCGAGTAAAGTGAGAATGCTCTGTCTATGCTTTCAGATACATAGTTTAGCAGAATGCAGTCCTGGGTCGAAGGGGAACAGTATAAGAATATAAATCACATGTAGGCTTGATAATCTGATTTTAACTTATGTTCTTTAGTCAGGGGAGGGCGTTCCAAACATCAACTGTTAATACATACATGTGTTTGTCAGAATATTTTAGGTAGAGTCGGAGGTAGTCAGTCATGTCAAAGTGGTGAAAATAGGTTGATGATTGAAGATTCATTTCACTTCGTGCTAAGATAACCGGGAAGTTTGTCAGGAGAAAAAGTTTCTACGTCGTTGATGTTGGTTCTCAGTCTTCAGGTATGAGTAAATGCGAGCCTCAAAAGCGAAGGAGAAGATGTTTTGTGTTGGGTGTCTGATTGAGGTTTTATTTTTTTATTTTGCAATGATATGTTTGTTTATATATAGAGTGGGGCGGGTAAGATGGGTGCTTATTAGGTGCAAATAAGCTCAAACAGCCAGCCTATTAGTCGCGACCTAGTCCATGAGGTTGTTGCTTCAGGAAAGCCCACCGGGGATAATTGTAGAGTCTGTTCCCATGCGCAACATGTCACGTATAGCTACTCACGGTAAGTTTATTGCTTACTGCATGAGTCCCTCTACCGGGAAATGCCGACGGGGCTGCCCAGGCAATATTTAATGGCCAGAGTGCACACCTCTCGGGCGCTGGTTTTTCAAACCCCACTTTCCCGACCCGACCTTGGGTCACATCTTACTTGTGGGAGGTAAGATAACACTGGCCTTGTGCCATACTCCTGGAAAGGAGTAAATAAATACTCACGGTATTATATAACTGATGATGGAGCAGCCGTTCTTAGCGCTACCTAAAAGTTTGGGCTCCTGTACTGTTAGTAAAAACAGCAGCCAGACCAGCTGTGAGACTTAGTAACGAAAAAACTTTCCCCAAGTTGCCCAGATAGAGAAAAAGAGAGATGGCGTTCATTATCCTAGTCAGGAAACAAGGCCAGGCACTGCATGCCTTTAGGTGTCCCAGCGATGTTACCTCTGCGCCTATCTAATAGACAAAAAAACAGTGCAAAGGACGGGCGATAGTCAGAGCCTATCATCTCATTAAGAAACTTTAAGTTTGCAAACCTATGAAGGTTGTCGATCAGGACTAAGGAGGCTACTCTTCTCAACGGTTAGCTGCCAAGATGTAAGTGGTTAGTAGCAAGGTTTTATTATCACTTTACCGTCTCTTAGATGGCAAGGTCAACGGGTCAAACACACCGAGAGTGCATAGCCTGTGCTCGTGTACTAGTCGGGTATTTCTGTGTTCCCGTCAGGTATAATAACAATTTTTTTAAAAAACTAATCAATTCTAATTGACAGTTTGTTTGAAGGGTTTTATCTTAACTGCGGTCAATAATAACTAAGAATAAAATAAGAATTAATTAACACTTTTATCTGATCATGGCTGACGGAATGAGGACAATCTACCAACCCTCGATGATTAAATAATAGTTTTAGCTAAAATTGTGTATAGGCTCCCAAATTCGACATAAACATTTGCAAGTTCGGAATGCTTCATCAGAAGAAGATCAAATGTTATATTTGCAAAAACATTGTAGAAATCATAACAAGGATGGGAATAGTAGTCCGAATAACCAAATGCTCAACGTGAGAAATTGTCAAGCTAAATTGGAAACATTATAAAACTCCGAATACAGACGAATATCTTTTTAAAAATACAACAAGGACAATAACGACAACAAATTTACCAATTGGAATTATGCTGCAGGCGCTCGTATTCTTTCTAACAACGTATTTAGAAACAAACACAATACGGAAATGGTCATGGTTTGATAAACACAGAAATTTAGTTTAACCTAGAAATAGATAATTTACTTAGAAATTAACAGGTACAAATACGAATTGTTTTGATTAGTTGCCGGCATCGAATAAATGTCGGGGTTGAGTGGCTATTCTGCCCGCTTCTCCAACGACGATGATCGGATGCTTACGTCCTGAAGAGAAATTCTATTTAGTGGAACGGATTTTCTCTTGGGAAGTACATAGGTACAAATGCAGTTCGTTATTTTCCCGAGAAAGACAGAATGTGTCCTGACAAGGACAGCATACTCCATAGAGATGTAGTTAATAACTTAACGAAGTCGTCAGAACATTAGCAGGACCAGCTGATTAGTTCGATGGCTGGACTTGTAGTATTAGTCAACATCCGGATTAAGTCATAACAGAAAAAGTTAATAATGTGGACTATTGTAATTACTCAAATTACAACAATCGTCCTGTAGCATGCAATAAAATAAATCAGGCAAGTAATTTAATACGGTCAGTAGACATGGAATCAGATCCAAGCCGATATTTGAATGTAGATTTGAATTTTTAAACTGAACAATCACCACAAACGCCATTTACTCTATAGGGTATCTTAGTTAAATTTTCAAGTGGTTTTAAATGAATTTTATTTACAATAAAAAAACAGTTACAATTTCATGAAACATAATGGGGAGTATTCTATAAAACAACAAAAATAAAGACAATGAAACAAAGTAAAATAATGCGCGGTTAGTAAACTATCTTCAAGTAGATCATTGGCTTTTCTCTCTTTTTCTTAGACCGAAAATGAAGAAGTCGATCTCTAAATGAGAGTGTAACTAGAGTGTGAGAAAATGACATATTAGTAATGTTTGGAACTGGACAGTTTTCTTCCAAGATCGGTGCCGAGTAGTTTGCCTGGGGCTATTTTCTGTTCGTTGGCTGACATCGATAGACAGGAATTCAATAAATCATCGGGTGTTGTTAATCTTGTAAATGAAGAGACGCACACAAATAGTGTCCGGTTTATTATTAAGGAAATGGTGATTATTAATCGACCATGACTGATGTACCAACTGCAACCCTGAAAGATATAACGGAAACGTTCAAATATTTATTTTCTTAAAACGGTGTTAGCTAAAAGAGTTTTACGTTTTTTCAGTCACCATCGCAACAGCATATTACCATTAATATTTCGCTGATAATGATTGCTTCAAGATTCAAGTTATATCCTTGCCCTGCAAGTAAACGTCTGTGCGTGCCCTCTCACACCCTTCACGAATATATCATGTGGTATTAAGCGACTGCGACTTTTAGTTGGGTGGGGAAATGCGTTTCAGATCATTGCATTTTTTTATTTATTATCATTTGCACTCACTAGGAGTTATCACACAGGCCATCGTTAGTGATTGCTTACCGACAACAATTGAGTCTCAGTGATAACACGCCTCCCCAGATTTCCGGTATTCTCTCCATCTTTTCGATAAACACCGCAAATGACCTTGCGGTATCACAACATTCTCTTACCATTGATTTCTCGCTGGTACAGACAATTGGTCTTCTCTGGGATTTGGATGGGAATAAGTTCCCCAAGGTCCCAGCACTCTCTGCACTCTTTCAGTGGAGGTCTGGTTTGTGCTGTCCCTCTCGATCGTCTAATCATCCTTGACCCTCTACAAAAGTGGCTATGAATGCTGTGAATGTGGAGTGAAGGACCATACAATGCAATACTGCCTTGTCTGCCCTCTACTGCCCAACCGATTCAGCTTAAAAAGTTATTGTAAAGTACAACAATTATGCAAATGACTGTAAAAAGGTGGGAAGCTGTCATATGCTTTGAAGACACGAAAAGAAGAATATTAATAACATATTATAACTTTATTACACAGTTAATTTGAAATCGATTAGTAAATGTACAAATGAGGGACATATTAATTAATAGATTCATAAGTCGGTAATCACTTCTCCCAACATCCCTAAATCAACTTGTACAAGACTACAAAGAAGTTAAATCAAACAGTATTAAAACCGCGTATAGTGCTACAAAACTAACGCAAAATTGACAATTCAAAGGCAATAACTGCAAGCACTAAAAAGCTGGTGTATTTTATGATGTTTGAATTTTTTTACGTTTAGCCCTTGTATTTAGATTGAAACCGGGCAGAGTACAAAGCATGCTCCTTGTTGCCGACGTCCCCAGCTGCATATGCTTGTACATCTTATCGTGATAAATATGTAAACTGAACTACAACTCTCGCGTTGCTCAGGTAGTAAACTTATCGGTGTACATAGTACAGATATACACACGTCCTATTTTATTTACTTAGATTATATTTTGAACATATTTTTCCGGTCTTTCTTATTTTTACTTCTCTTTATCCAATGTTAACCCCATTCGCCATGTTTGATCTTCTGATGATCTTAGGCAGCTTTTGTATGCCTCAGTTCCGTGTCATTTAGAACAAGCAATTACTGTCCGACTTATTAAACGAATCTGCGCATCTTAGAACTCATTTCTCATCCAATTATTTTTCAAGTATCTTGTCTTCAACTTGTCGTTAGTGTCGTCATTATCTAATTGAGGAAGTTCAATAGGTTCGACAAAGAAGACAACGTATGCATTCGAATTCAAACATGCTTCTGCTGGTTACCGTAAATCGAAATGCAAAATATATCACAAAACTTTTGCTGACGCATTCGAGTAAGAACAGCGACAGTGTAGATAATTTGAGATGAAATTTGATCAAATCATATAAAAAAGTAAAAATATGGTAAAAAACATGCAGATTTATTTTGGGGAACTATGGGATAAAATATTTCATAGAATTTGATCTTTTGTTTGTGTTACTTGTATAACTATCCTTTTTACGAGTAGGGCACTACTTCTCAAGTATAAAAGCCATTCGAGTATAAGGATTAATGAGATGGACTGTCAGATTGTAATATCTTATATCATGAGATGATTTCAAATGATGAATAAAATTACTTATGAAGACGACTCATGACAAGTATTTCTTGATATTGGATCTGAGGACAACCAGGTTGTCTCCTGCAGGAAAGCAGTCTCGTTGTAATGTGTTTCACATATCATAAGTTTTGGGAAATACATCTTGCTTATATGTTTATAGAAATTCCGTTTGATGTTTGGCAAACAAGAAAAGTCTTTGTACGGTTGTGGTAGTAAAACAAGTTCTTGCCCCGAATTACAAAGAGGAACTACAGTTGTAAATTATGGTAAAAGCGGAATAACGGGCTTATTATATCGAACTATAGGATGAAATATTTGATAGAATTTTATTTACTGCTGGTGTTAATGGTGCAAATGTCTGTGCAACAACATATATTTTAGGGTTTGAATAAAGAAGATGTCATGAAAAGAGAGACAGTAACCGAAAGAGGCACGGTAAAAGAAATAAATAATAAATAAATAAAAAGTTAGTGGGAAATCCATGAAGAAAACATCTGCAAATCGAATTATTATTTCCTACTTTGTTGCAAGTTTTTCTCATTTTCAGCGAGAACCAATTCTTATTTAAACGAGTACTTAATGGATTCACTAATAAAGTTACTTTTTACACGACAAATTTGAATGGTATTCCTTTCTTTTTAAGGTTTTGAGAGTCTGTATATAAGTCGGTCGAATTGAAGTTTAAAATAGAATTATTGTCTGTCTCTCACGCTATGATTTTAAATAGAATTTCTGTTAACCTGCCATTTTAAGTTTTCAATAGCATTTTTGTCAGCCGTTCATGCTAAATCTACTTTTCGAGAAGACTTTTACTGGTGATGTCCGTGAGCACCCTAAGAAAATGTATCGTACTCATTTTCGTCTCAACCGAAGAAAAGTAGTATTCTCCGTTCGTTTTTCCTCTCGGCCGAACAGCCTGCTAGAAGAGGTTGTAAAAATGCCCACCATATCCAGATGTAAAGCCAACTTTGACAAACCTTCTGGCTGTATATATATACACATATCTTCTCTCTTTTATATGGATCTTGCATTTCGTATATTTTTTGACAATAAATTTGAATTTTGCGTATGACATTGAATGTTTGTCGGTGTTTACGCTTTGCCTTGAAATATAATTTGACATTGTATTTTCGTCCAGATGTCACGTTGAAATTATTTTTTGTCGGTCTGTATGCGTTTAAATTTGGAAGGTTATCGGCTTTACCCGCTGAAGTTTTAAATAAATGTTGTGTGTGTCTGTCACGTTTTTAATGACTTTCACTTTTCTTTTTCTTTATTTTCTTTTTTCACTTCTTACTTCCTCCTTTTCTTCTTTTTTTCTTCTTCTTTTTCTTCTTTTTTCTTAATCTTCTGCTTCTTCTTCAGTTTCTTCATTTTGTTTTTCTTCTTCTTCTTCTTCATTTTCTACATTTTCTTTGTTTTCTTCTTTTGTCTTCTTCATTTTCTACATTTTCTTTGTTTTCTTCTTCTTTTTCTTCTCATTCTTATTGTTTGGCTTCTTTTTTCTTCTTTTTTTCCTTCATCTTTTTTTTCTTCTTTTTTATTTTCTTCTTCAATATTCTCTTGTATTCCCTTTTTACTTTTATTTTAGCCCCTTCTTCTCCTAGCATTTATTCCTCCCCACCCGCTCCCCACCCCTTTTCTCTGTTCTCGGCTGCTCTTTCCTCTTCTCCTATTCTGTTTCTCTTCCTCAGATTAGCTGTCGCAGGATTCTCCTAGATCTTTCTCTAAGTGAAATTCATCACACGCTTTCGAACACTCGTGGTCTGTTCGATTTGTCAGATGAATACACATGCGCTTCCCAAATGACAAACGCTTTGATGTTTGCCGGCATCTTATTCATCTTTCTCTTGCCCCCCCCCCCCCATCTCTCTTTTCAATATCGCCTTTACATGATCATTCGGGTTAATTTGTGCACATACAATTGACAAAATAAACTGAATTACTCCTCTCTATCTCTGTGTGCTAGTTTGTCTGGCTATATGTATATCTCTCTTTATATATATATATATATATATATATATATATATATATATATATATATATATAAAATATATGGGTATATCTATATATGCATATATATACATATATATTTACATATATATATATAAGTATGTATATATATATATAAACATATCTCTCTCTCTATATATATATATATATATATGTGTGTG
This sequence comes from Sepiola atlantica, assembly GCA_963556195.1. NCBI lineage: Eukaryota > Metazoa > Mollusca > Cephalopoda > Sepiida > Sepiolidae > Sepiola > Sepiola atlantica. The sequence goes on from OY744515.1 coordinate 252,105,941, forward strand.
CGTGTGTGTGTGTGTGTGTGTGTGCGTGTGTGTGTGTGTACGTATGTATATAGTAGAAATATACCCACCCACCGGGCAGCAATTTATGTAGGTGTGACCTTATTCACAGCAATCAATGTCGTTTTCACATTTTCGTAATTTAGAGAAAAACAACATGAAAGTAATTCTCATTGTGTTATTTAATATACTTCAGTGGTAGAATTTTATTTTGTATAAGTATAAAAATGAATTCTTTATAGTGAAGGGATTAAACAAAAAATCCTGACGATTATAAAAATAGCTAACACAAAAAGGGAATAAATAAATAAATAGATAACGTTTACTCAAGGCAATAGAGTTACTTTACTTCCCTCATGTCTATGTGTTTGCCTTTTATAGTTTTGTAAACGTTTTTTTTTTTATTGTAATATAATAATTTGTCCAGATCCGATCGTATTACACTTCCATTTTCAATATAACGTAAGCGGATATGTCCGAAGTTTGTTTTTTTGTCCTTTGGGATGGAGAAACAAACACGTTGTAAACAAATAGCTTTCCCAAACGCATAAAAATTTACTTTTATACCTAATTGAAAATAAATCTATAATAAAAGAATTCATCAGCATTCGTAGACGAATGTCAGGCATCTTCCTTTTTCAGCATAACGTAATATATTTAACCAGACTTTTAATTAAAATGAAAACAAACGATTTAAAGTACTTTAAAACACAAATTTCTCTTTCGAATTTCAAAATCATAATTTTTAATGTTAAACGTTTTTCATTAAATTGGCGTAATTAATAATACTAATAATTATACAAGCCGCACATGCGTGGTCCCCCTCTGTATGTAACGAGTGTAAAATGCAATAAATTTGGGCAATTTGGGGCATTTTTGACCCCCCCCCTTTGACCCCCTGAGAGCGCAAACCAGAATTTTTCTGATGTCAAGGATGCTCATTTTATATCCAGAAAAATTGCCTCTACATTTTGGCCAAGTTTCAGAAAAATTGAATGGATGGATAAAACGTTATGGGGGAAAAGGGTCATTTTTTGCCAATTATGGGGGCTTCTGCCCCCCCCCCCTGGGGGCGCGAACCAGATATTTTCCAATGTCAGCGATACTTAGTTTCTATTAGGAACAATTGCCTCTACATTTTGGCCAAGTTTCAGAGAAATTGAATGGATGGATAAAGGTTATGGGCAAAAAATGTAATTTTCGGCTATTTCGGGGCCTTTTGACCCCCTGGAGGGGCTAACCAGATTTTTTTTCAAAAATCGGAGAATGTCACTTTCTAACCTGACAAAAGTTACAACTTCATGCAAACTTTCAGAGAAATTCAATGGATGGTTGCGGAGAAAATAATATAAGTAGGTGACACTTCTATGTTTTTTTTAATATATTTAGTCTCTTTTACTATCAGACGTAATGAACTAGACTGAAGAAGGCGGTGGGGGAGGGGGAAAGGCGGCAGCATTTTCATGAACTATCGTGTACCTTACCCCATATATATATATATATATATATATATATATATATATATATATATATATATATATATATATACATATATATATATATATATATACATATATACATATATATATATATACATATATACATATATATATATTTATTATGAATTTACCCCATATATATATATATACATATATACATATATATATATATATACATATATACATATATATATATATACATATATACATATATATATATTTATTATGAATTTACCCCATATATATATATACATATATATATACATATATATGCATACATATATATATATACATACATATATACATATATATATATATACATATATAAATATATATATATATATATATACATATATACATATATACATATATATACATATATATATATATACATATATATATATATATACATATATATATATACATATATATATATATATATATATATACATATATATATACATATATATATATACATATATATATATATATATATATATATATACATATATATATATATATACATATATATATACATATATATATATATATATATATATATATATATATATATATATATATAAAGGGTATGTAGAAATATTTTAAAACCATTGTTTCGTAATAGTATTATTTTTTTTAAAATAACAATATGTAGTGTTAATATAAATGAATATTATTTTAATTTGAACTTTCGAGAGTGAAAATTTCCATTGTCAAAGAAGTGTTTTACTTTTTTTTTCTTTTTTCTTCATTATACGATGGTAATGGACTTTTGGGTCAGACAATCACGTTATGTCTTCAGCGAGCTCACGCCAATTTGAATAGACAGGGTATGTAGACATATTTTAAAACCATTGTTTCGTAATAGAATTATATTTTTTTGAAAAAAACATAGCAATAAAATTCATTTTTATCTGAGCTTTCGAGAAATAATTTCTTCTTGTTTAAGAAGTGTTTTTCTTATTCTTTTTTTTCGGATTATGAAGAAAAATAAGAAAGAAAATCCCCCTAACCCTCAAACAGTTTTGAAATTACACTTTTTAGGGGTGTGAACACCATGTAGAACTTGGCAGAGTGAAACAACGAAAACACAATTAATGTAGAACTTAGAGTGATAAATGAGTTCCCCATACAAATTTAACGTAAAATGATACCCAATTTCCGGGCCGATCTAGAGTTTAAGGACAGATAACCATAATTGTATTTGCTATATCAAACGTTTATGCTCGTGCTTTTGGGAGAGGTTATACCTTTTTAGGCTATTCCTTACCTTACCCCTCGGACTTAGTGTTAGTGATGAAAATATTTAGTCAATTGCCTTGAAAAGTTAGAAGGACCCGGAATGGGAGATAATTTTACGTTATATTTATAGACCAATCTAGTCCGCCACTTTAAAGTCTAAATTAATTGTTTCATTCTTTATTTTCTATCCGTCAAGTTCTTCAGTGGGTTAACGCATACTCACCTAAAATACGTAGAATATTGTGTGTGTTTGAAGAGGGGGTGTAACAGATCGGTGTTAATCTACCAACTTAGCAAAATTAGATTACTTGGAACCATTGAAGTTACGGACATTGTCGATCAGGAAAATGCTAATTTTATTTTATCATTTTCTTTCGATTTCCCGCAGCAGACGAGAGTTTTTTTTATAGACATTTTCGATTACTTGTTTGAATCAAACATTTAAATCAAAATTCTAGCGTCCCCCTTTTCATTCATTCTCTCTCTCTCTCTCTCTCTCTCTCTTTATCAGTCTCTCTACTCTGTATACAGTCGGCAATTTCCTATTTATTGATTTTCAAAAATGAAGAGGAAAATGTGAGCTGTTATTCAGTAAATAAACAATCATGTGAATCTTATGAGATCGGAAATATGCATCAATAAAAATCACAACACTGTAAAAACGTTCAATCTTTTAACATTGTTAAATGCGAATTAATAGCTTCTCTAAAATAATATGAATTTGCATTTCATAGACGAACAACCATTCTTTTTTATCTTTGTTTACAATTATTACTTAGACGGATGTGGCCATGGTGATTTATAACACATGCTACGATGATTGTAATTGGTTAATTATCAGCAGTCAATGGAAGATATATTCTGATTGGCTACTTTTTTGTACGAAGCCATCCAAAAGTCACCATCTAATTTGAAGATTAAAATAAAAATGATTAATTATGCTTCAACATCTATCATGCAAAACTTAGCCAACTTTTCTGATGCTTTTATATCAAAAGCTAATTCCCTCCCCCTTGTTATCTCATTTAACGTTATATTTGTTTCCGTCTCAGACCGACGGCCTAAGTAGCGCCTTACGTTTTCATGGCAATAGACCTTGTTTGGAATAAACAAAAGTAACATAAATAGAAAAAAGTATATATTTTTGAATCGTTATTTTCGCTTGATTTATTTCGTAAGTACATTTTGAAGCGACCGAAATGTTTCAGTAACTTTCAAACGTTATAAAATTTGAAAATTAGTCGGGTTTGATAGATTAACACGATCACGCTGAATATTCACAATTTCAATTTCTTTTTTTGTTTTCGTTTCAGAAATAGATGCCCAGGAACTTTCTATTGCAATCAATTCATCCGGATGGACACAGTTGACCGTATACTTATGTTACGGTTCACGAATTCATTAACCTAATACTATATAATTAAGCAGTGCCTTTTCTCCTTACTTCTGATAACGCTTAACCAATTAGAGCATTTGATAGATGCCACTCTCCACCGGCTTTAAGACGTGAACACGGGGAACAGGAAAGCTGATATGTTTATTTCAAGCCGGGCAGCAGTACACCACAATGCAGTGCAACAGAACTTATGCTGAAGAATGTCACGTAAGCAAATATAAATCAGAAAAACGAAGCAGGAATTTTGAACAGAAAGCAAAGGATTATAAAAGTGAACACATCCTACATGGTTATAGTAATAAAACACTGCACGAGAAAACAAAGCCAAACACACTGAAAGATACCACCACTACTACTACTACTACTACTACTACTACTACTACGACTACTACTACTAATAATAATAATGATAATAATGATAATAACAATAATAATAATAATTAGAAAAAATCATAAGAACAATTCTAGAATGCGGAAACAAACCCATATAACGAACGAATGCTAGCCTACCAGAGGTAAGTTGAAATACTGAAACAGAAATAGAACAACAAATATAGAAGATACATCACACGAGCCCAAGAGAACAAAAACTGACAGAAATCACATAGACATACCTCTAAAAAAACAGTATATTGATATGCACACATAAACATACATGTCGTGGCACCAGTCTCGGTTTGTAGCACAAAACATGGCTAAAGGATAAAGAATGATGTAAAGACAAAGTAGGAGAGCACTAACTAGAAATCGATTGGAAGGGTTCGTTGAAGATTACTGGAACCTTGGGGAGACTTGTTGCAATTTAAATTTAAGAGACGACCAACAGTTAATGTCAGCGAGTAATTAATGATAACAGCAGGTGCGATAATTTTCGACGGTTACAAAAAGAGGCAGAGAGTGTTGGGAATTTAGGGGATACTTGTTCTCTTTCAAATTTCTGTGAGACACCACTGGTTATTGTCAGGGCGCTATCATTGATGATGTTTTGTGATAAAATTCCTAGTGAGTAAATAAGAATAAGAATAAGAATAAGAATAAGAATAAGAAAAAGAATAAGAATAAGAATAAGAATAAGGATAAGAATAAGAATAAGAATAAGAATAAGAATAAGAATAAGAATAAGAATAAGGATAAGAATAAGAATAAGAATAAGAATAAGAATAAGAATAAGAATAAGAATAAGGATAAGGATAAGAATAAGAATAATAATAAGAATAAGAATAGGAATAAGAATAAGAATAAGAATAAGAATAAGAATAAGAATACAAGAACATACATGACTGCGTGGGGAAAGCAGTACACCGGGAACTGTGCAAACGATTGAATTTCGAATACCCAGACAAATGGTACAAACATAAACCAGAAACAGCACTGGAAAACGAACACCGCAAAATCCTCTGTGGTATCGAAATACAAACACACTCATACAAGCTAGGAAACCGGATGTTATAATAATCGACAGGAATAAAACATCTTGCAAAATCGTAGAGTTCTGTCGTTTCAGCAGAGCACACAGTTAAAATCAAAGAGACGGGCAAACGAATCGAATACACGGAACTTGCCAGAGAACTGGAAGCATGAAGAAAGTCAGTATAATACTAATAATCGTAGGAGCACTAGGAACAGTTCCAAAAGCATGGAGAAAAGAGAGAAAGAAATTGGAATCAAAGGGATCACTTAGATCATACAAAAGACGGCAATGATCAAAACAGTTGAAGTCTTAAGGAAAATCCTCGATTGCGGAAACCAACCTGTATAACTACAAAGGATAACCAGTCACATGGGATTTAGAATAGAAATGAAACAAAACAACATGAAGAACACCACATCACGATCCAAGGAACAACAACTGCAAGAGACCTCACATCGTAAGCCCCCTCCCCCACCAAATAAATTACACAGGCATCAGCTTACACAACACAAAAATGAACCAATGAACATACATTTCAAGAAATAACACCATAAGCCCCACCCCACCCCCAAAAATGGCGCCGGTCTAGGTTGACACCACAAAAATACAGCGAGAAATAAATGGTAAGCGGTTGTTGCGATACGCAAAGTTATTTTTGATGGTTAGCGAAATGGAATTCAGAATGAGAAAATGGGCACTACTGAATGTAAAGAAGTGAAAAACCCGAAACAACGGAAGTGCCAAATCGAGAGATGTTGAGATTTCTTCATGAACGCAATATTTATAAATATATATGGATCGTGGAAGCAGACACTATTAAATCAACAAATATAAAAGAGATGATTAAATTAGAATACTTGAGAAAAATAAGAAACTAAGCAAATAAGATAACTAATTGAAACTGTAGAAAACTAATAAAAAGAAACACGCAAAAAGGCATTATCCCTAGTACGATACTCTGGACCCTTCATTAACTGAACAAAAAGTTCAACATAAATGAACATGCACAATTTATTGAGACGTGCGATGATACTGACTGACACTATGTAAACAAGAAGAGAAGAGGGGGTAGGTCTGGTATATATTTGAGATTGCGACAAAAGGACTAGATAAATACTGATACAAAATACAGACAGAATGATGATAACTGCTTAAACATAAACAGCAAGTAGAACAGCGAAACAAAAGAAAAGAAAATGGGAAGAGAAGCGACTACATCAACTATTTGTGAGATAGGTCAAATAAGTTGCGCACGAGAAAATAGAGACAGAATCACTAATTATAGCTTCATAAAATGCGATACGAACAAAGTACAAAAAATAAAGCTAGAAAAGCCTTAGAAAAACAGTAAATTTAAATACTATGGACAAAGAAACGAAATGGTAAACAACATCATAAGTGAAAGCAGAGACCTAGCCAAAAAGAAATATGAATATAGACATGACTGTGTGTGTTAGATATTCCGTTGGGAGCTTTTCAATCCAATGCACTTTGAACATTAAGACAAATGGTAAAATAAATCAAACTGCCAAATTGTACATTTTAAGCATCCCAGTAATTCACAATTCAAACACAAGGAGGAAGAAAAACTAAATACATTGATGGAGCTTCCAACTGAGTTAAACATTAACTGAGACATGAAAATTACTGTAATAAGTGATTACGTACTAAGAACCGTTCCGTAAAAACTTGAAAACGACAAGAAGAAATTGGAATCAAGAAAGGATTGACAGCATAAACACCACGACACTCGTTAATACAGCTGTAATATTAAGAGACATGTGAAAGTGAAAAAAATGATATATAATTAAGACATACGAACAAATACTTCGAACTTAAGGTAACGTACAATTTTACCTTCAGTTCGAAGTATTTTGGGGACAAAATGTGTCGGCACGTATGATCTCCCTACACGTAAAAGTGTCAGGTCACGTAGTAAAGAGGCAATGACTACGTTATCATTAAGCCGAATTACCATTTCAGTTGAAAATAACGTGCATCGATACAAAATAGATCGCTCATGTAACTGCTACAGGGAGGATGATGACCACTGCCATTTAACTTAAAATACATAGTGACACCGATACCAGTTGATACCACGGAAAGTGGCCGTGGATGTTCCGACTATCAGGATGGAAGGTTCGCAGATTGATCCAGCCCACAACCGGAAACATACAAAAGGGTATTGAAATCTTAAAGAAACTTGTAGTAACTTATTTTTTTAAAGAAACCATTCACTATTATCAGCAATTAATCTGCTGCGACAAGAGTAAGTGAGGTGTAATGTGATTGAATGGCTCGCAGAGGACTGGAATATTTGAGGATATTTGCTGTAGCTCAGACTCAATGTGAATTCAATTTACTTTTAGATAAATCGAAGTAAACGAGTCGTGTGAGAACCTCAAGTAAGTAATACTAATTACTTGTAAAAATTAGGGCATCTATTGCTTCGACCCCTTCAGAAAAATATGATTAACCAACATACACACAATCAATAAAGAAGAGGAAGTAAAAGTCAGCCAAACCTTTGTATGAGAGAACAACTTCCATTGACTAATGAAAACATTAATCCGTGGGAGGAGATAAGAAATAATCTGATTAGTAAGGTAGGTAGACTAAAAACTACGTGTATATATATAAAAACACGGTAACACGAAGTCCATGCATTTTAGCCTGACGAATCTATATGGTGATGAAACGCGGAAGCCTCGGTGTAGCGTAATTGTCATGAATATATTTTGATTACTTACTATATGTATATATATATATATATATATATATATATATATATATATATAAAGTGTTTAGATAGTAGTACTATTATTATCATTATTGTTATAATTAATATTATTTGATATGCAAATTATCATATCACACTGTAGTATTAAGGATAAAGTATTATTATTATTATTATTATTTATGTATATATTTTGGAAATTAAAGCTGAATTATGTCTACGTTTAATTATTGGGGAAGTGGTCATTTGATCAGTACCATTGTAAACAGCTATGCTTCCCCGTTTTCATATTACACGCTCAAGTTAAGGTCCCCTGGTTTTGTTTCACTGTTAGATACTTTTTTATTTGTCAATTTCCCAACGGTAAGCCAGCTTATGCAAGTGCTAAGTCTGCGATATTTTGGATTTAGTTAGTATCCCTGGCAATTTAAACTGTATTTTCTTTGTTTAAAATGACTCAAAGCTTTTTTAGACTATATATATATATATATATATATATATATATATATATATATATATATATATATATACATATACATAATTGTACAGGATAAATTCATCAATTAATGAACTGATTATTATACTTTTTCTGCTAGTCGTAAGTGTGACTTATGTGGGCTTTGTTTATTTTAATTTAATGGGGGAAAAGGCTGAAGCAGTTAATGAACATTTTTGCTATAGGTAATAGATATCACTTCATTTATATGCTCCAAATTTAATTTTCTTTAGAGGACTTTTATAGGGTATAGGATGCATAAGATGCGTGCAGCCTTTCCATTTGAAAATTCATCTTTTTAAAGATTTGCATTAAATTTGATCCATATTAATTAGACGCCAATTAATAACTCTCCCTAAATTGTTTTTTTAAAATTAAGATCCCTTACTCTTAGATGTTAATGTCAGATATTTTCCGGAATTAACATGATGTAATTGCTTTTGATTAACAGCGGAATAAGGATTTTAAACATAAGATTTAATGCCACGATATATCGATATATTGATATTAATCTTCGTATGAGCCCATGAACGTTGTACACAGTTTTACCATCCTGAAATTAATTTTAATGAGATAAGTATTATTTTAGTATATATATATATATATATATATATATATATATATATATATATATATATATATATATATATATATACTAGCGGAACCCGTGTAAATTACACGAAATGCTGTTCTCAGTACTAATTATCTTGTTCCTAACCTATACATGTTTGAATAAAATATAAGATTTGACTTGTATATTTATTTAAAAAGATGAACAATACATGAAGCAATTTACAAAACTTCTTTATATACAATATTTCTAGTGAAGATAATTCTTCTTCTCTTGCCATAAGTAGAATTATTCTGAGGACAAATTTTCACTCTTACACTGTTCATAGATCTTGCTTTTGAGAAGGCTACATAAAGTTGTCCATGAGTAAAGCAAGGTTGTGGTAGGTAGATCCCAACCTTATCGAAAGTTTGTCATTGAACTTTATTAATGGTCATTGAATATGATAGGCGGATGGGAAATTGAGTCCTGTGCAAAACAAATGGAATATTTGCGTCACTGGGATTAAGTTTAATTCTTGGAATTAAAACTCGCTCCTGAGCATGAGATCGACTTATGATTGAAGCTAGAATACTGTGGTTATGAAGCTCCAATACTTTTAAACGCGTTCCATTGCATAGTCCTTGCGTTATTGACAGGTTTCGAATCAGAATAATATTAGATCCAACTTTAAGATTGAGACGATGAGGAGGCATTCCCGAAGGCGTAAGTGAATTTATGAATTCCATTGGATAATTATTGGCTTCCATTTCATAGTCTGATGATACTGAATCTATACTTAGATATGTTTTGCTCTCAGTTGGTAGTATTCTTAGAATATCTTCATTAACTTCCAAGCAATCTGCATTTTTTGGTGACAAAATAACTCTACTTTTCATTTCGTCTTGGGTGCAATTATCGAATATATCTGATACTCAAGAGTCATTGCATAGACATTGTTCTGGGATATTGATAGTATCATCAGAAACGTTTCAAGTGAACTCTGCACTCGACCATTTCCGATTTGTAAGAGCCATTGTGGAAAACATGTTCGTTTTCATTAGTCCTCATATTCTGAGGGAGTTGAAGTTGATGAAAACTGTGCCACATTAGAGACTTCTTTAGACATACATCCAATACTGCAGCAGGTGGAGCTCTAGGAACCACAGGCAGAACTTTCTTGAAGTCTCCTCCTAATATGAAGACTTTACCACCAAATATGCTATTATTATTCATAATATCTTGTAAACAATTATCAATGACATTTAATGCATATCGAAGGAACATCGACGCCTCATCAATAATGAAGAACCACACTTGCCTGAGAATATTTGCTTGGTCAGAATTAGGCGAAATATTGCAGGGAATTGTCTCAGTGAAAGGAACAGGAAGTTTGAAGATACTGGGAAGTGTTTTTCCATTTTTCAATAGTGTCGCTGCAATACCTGTCCAAGCAGAAGTACTAACAGCCACATTTTGAGCCACCAAATAATCATGAATCATTTGAATAGAAAAGTTTTGCCAGAACCGCCAGGTGCATCCAAGTAAAACAGTCGATGATTAGTCTACAATCCTCTATCTAGTTCACTTACAGCGTTAATTACATTATTAAATACACCTCTTTGCTCAGTATTTAGTATTTCAGGATTAACTTCTTGAATTTCTTCCATATGTTGAATGGCAGGAGGCTGACTAGTTGGTTCTGGTAGCCCAAGTATCGATCAATTCATGCCGGTTTCATTCAAAATCATGTTTATAAAATGCAGAGCGATATTCTCTGTAACATTATCATCATATTGGCATAAAAGGTCCTCTATCATAAGGTGTTTGTTATCATTTCATAATTGTAAGGCATTTTGTGGTGTATTGATTAAACAAATCATTGCAAACATGTTAAGAAGCTGTCGTGGCATTCGATATATAGCTGCCTCACTCAAAGCCATTTCTAGTTCGTTGTCATCTTCAAGCAGTTGCAATCGAATACAGGCATCCTTAAAGGTCTGCAATTGTTCACCTCCTACAGTTTACAGGTTATTAAAAGACGTTGCACCTGGTATATGAAGAAGAAGCACCCTTAAATGAAACTTCTCAACATTTCTAGGACTGGCGGTGACGTTGTCTTCTGGTCGAAGTGTTGCTTTGCTTATTAAATACATAATATTCAGGAATATCAATATAAAGGTGGGCTCTTGCATCCACATCACTTTGGTTAAGTTTGAACCATGCAGTTAATTGCGTGTCTCGTCCTTCTGCGCGGGCATCAGCTTGTCCTTGTTCACCCGGCTTATAATAAACTTGTTGCTGGTCAGGTAAATGGAGGGCGTGTCGGTAAACTATGTGTGACTGTCCATGCATTTTGTATTCTGACAAACGCCAAAATGCTTCAGACGGAGATACGTATCTACACGAAATATATTGCGTAATTGCATTATATTCATTTGCATTAGTTTCGTTGTTATTCATATTCATTTTTATCATTGCGCAATCATGTCCTTTATAGACATATTTGATAGATATTTCACACTTTTTACTGAGATACACACCTCTACACTAATGTGAGCACCATATTTTCTGAGTAAATACTTATTATATGGTACTACAAACCTGCGGTAAACCTCATGGACACCCACTTTAACAGAATCTCCATTATTTCTGCGCCTGTAAAGAGGATACCCAGAAATATTTGTAATAGTCTCCTCCTTATATGGCATTGGAAATTTCTTCTGGCACTCTCCCTCTACCATACAGATTGAATTGGGATTACATGTACCACAGGGTCCATGAATCATGAGTGTTTTCACTAATTCTCTCAATTATGGATCATGTTCTGATGGTAATTCAACTGAAACAATATTATCAATGTGTTCCCTAGTTCTGATTTTATATTCTTCTTGCAGCATGATTAGCATGTGAAAATGCGGGATACCTCTATGTTGAAATTCAATTACATGTATCGCTACAATAGGTACCCCAAGTACATGTCTGTCCTTTATGTCAATCATTACATCATTAAGATGTTTGAAAACTCGTGCCAATAAATCTGGTCTGTTCTGTGCTGTTTCATGAGGCTGTAAGTTTTCAGTTACTTCTCGACATTTTGGATTGCAAGTATACGTTATAAATAAATCAGGCCTTCCATACTTGCAAACTATTGCCATTGTATCTTGGTAGAATTGTTGCATATTTCGTGGGTTACCTGTGAAGGATGATGGCAAAATGACAGGTACTCCCGGATCTTCATTTTCATTATTTCTTGCAAGGTGATCCATCAAACCTGAATACATTGCAACTCTTAGTTGTGCTTGATTTTCTGCAATGAATTTCAAACGACAACGTTCTACTTTAACATAAGCATCGACTGCTGAAATAGTTTTCCACCACTGTGTATTGGACTGAAGCCACCTCTTATAGATAGACAATATGCATAAAATTCCTGCAGTCACCTTGTTACGAACTCTAGTTTGCCTATTTGCTACATGAGAAATGTTTATATGCCATCCGAATTCACCATGAGGAAAGAGAAGAGGGTAAATCATTGCATCAATATGGCAAGAGAGGTAGGATATCCTCTCTCTCTCTGTTGTCCTTCAGGGTACACTATAATGTCACGATGGACAGGAGGTGCTCCATCATCACCGACAAATATTGCTGCAATTTCATCATTTGTTGGATTATCATATCTCCTCGCATCAGGGCCGGCAATAAATTGCATGATTATTTTTCTGGGATGAACATTTTGTAATGTAGCCCTCTGTTGCTCTTCAAGTTCGACAGTTCTCATGTTTTTTATATGTCGCTACATAAGGATTATCGACCATTGCTTCAGATATTTTCTCGAAAACTGAATATAAGCAATTAGAATTTTGATTAGCATTTAACCTCAGATTTAATGCTTCATTTGTTTCAATTAATATAGAGCTGCCCATATTTTCTTTCTTCATTTTCATTTGGATGTAAATATATTGCATGATGATATATTTGTCCTTGCAATCGAAAACCATATGGACCACGTCCTGAGGGTTGCTTCATTGCAGCACCGAAGGAAGCAAAGGCAAAGGAGGAGTTATAATTCCTGATGTTGTTTCTAAAGTTGTTTGAATCCCTGTCATTTCCTTCAAACAATTCCCTTAGAATGACTAGATATTCTTGGAGGGGTTCAACTGAAACTTTTCCATCATGACAGCAATTCAGAGGCTCTACCTGAAATCGGAAAGACTGGCAGTGTTCACAAATAACATTCATTGGACCAATATAGAATTCATCAGAATTTATAAATTGAGCATCATCTGCATAATTTGTTCTGATATTATTTCTATTTCTCCTATTTTCAATGTTTATCAGTCGTTCTTCTTCAGTCATGGCATTTCTTCTAACTCTCATCTGTTGTCTGTTGATGCTTCGTTGCGCTTGTCTTTCTTCTTCAACCATTGCATCTCTTCTTGTTCGCACCCGTTCTCTTGCTTGTGTGTTATGCAGTTCTCTTTCCTCTTCGCTCATTTGATTCCTTGGTCTTCGCATTTGTTCACTGTTTCTGTTTCGTTGGGCTTGTCTTTCATCCGCTCTGAACTGCTCCCGTCTCCTTCTTTGTCGGTCTCTGGCTGTCTCTCTTTGCTGCCTTCTTCGTTCGTCCATACTAAAGGTAAACAAATAAGGAAGAATTAATAACTATTTTATGATAATAATGCATGTATAAATTCCATGGATACATATTCACAATGATGTGTTTTTTCAATTTTGAAAGTTGTGTTGTAACTACATACTTTGGTTATTATCTCACTAAAAAACACCGCTCATTAAAAATTACATAGCCATTTAAGAAGTTTTGTTTTGCTTAAATTATTTCACTAATCGAGAATTCTCTAAGATTCTTCAAGCGTTGCAGAACAACATAAAAAATCCAGATGATGTTGTCTAAATAAATAAAAGCGTGTTTGTGTCCGTCCGTCCATCAGACTTTTTTCTCGGTTTGATCGATCGACTAATTCCGATTTCGACGATTACACCTTACTTTTTAAATGCATTAGATTAAATTTGGCTCCAATTCATGAGTAGCATACAAAGTAATTGAACTTTTTGCACAAATATTCGGAAGGTCGTTGCTTTTGATGTAAGCACTCTCTGTGTGTTAGTAAGTTACGCTTGCTTCTGGATAAGAGTGAAATAATTTTTTTACATAGTAACTCGTGTACGATGGACACTGCGCATATCTACTCAAAAAGATTGATATGCCATCCGTTCAAAAAAAAAACAACAAAAAAATAATGGTGACCCTCTCTACAACCTAAAGAAAGAAAATAAATGGGTTTCAGGTTTAAATAAATACCAATGATACCCTACATTTTAAGCAGTTAACGTGATTAAATAGACAATGCCCTTAAAAACGCCAAAACAAAAAACAAAAAATAGTTTTAAGTTTTAAGCAACACAAAAAAGTACTTTTTAACCAGGTGATACAAAAAATGTATTATTTCTTCCCCTTTCTCCTCGAAATGTAGAAAAATCTTAGAGGCTGGTCGGGATCGAACTATAAACCAGTCGGGCCGAAGTAAAAACTACTACGTCGCTAACCGTTCCGCCAAATGAAAATACTTTAAAATGTTTCTAATATTAGGCGAGTTGAATGTTTTTCAAAATCTAGGTGCGGCACGCATGCGCAGAGCTTTTGCCGTAAGCGTGACACACGAACACACACGCTATCGTATTAATATATATATATATATATATATATATATATATATATATATATATATATATATATATATTTTATAAATATTAAATGAGCCTGCTTACACTAGTTAATTAGTGTGTATGTGCCAAGTACAACGATTCACTGCTTGCTACATGAAAAATAACTTGGCATATGTATATGATAAACTAAATAATGTCCTCTATGGTAAACTACAAGGACGTTTTGTTAACTATGCAGATTCTGTGAAACAATTGTAAACCGCATGATTTGGTTTGAATATAAATTATTTTATGATGATATAATAATAATCGTTTTAAATTACTGTATATATATATATATATATATATATATATATATATATATATATATATATATATATATATATAAGCTCAATTTAATTGTAACTATTTTTAATGAATTTCGTAATTTGCACTCGATCCCTCTAACAATAAATTGGATATATATATATATATATATATATATATATATATGTGTGTAAGTAGATTTCGAAGGATACATTTCAGAGGAGACATTTTTTTTTAATAAATCAAACGAGCGGCTTGAAAAAAAGAAGAAAATTGCTAAAATTTCTATTAAAGCCTTATCGTCTGACCCTCTAAGAGGAAACATCAGAATTTTAAATTAAAAACTAAGAAAATTGAATGAGATATGAGGGGAAAAATTGTTTAAGAAAACGATTGATATATATATATATATATATATATATATATATATATATATATATATATATATATATATATATGGGGGGAAGCGTGTGTGAATGTGTATACTACCTATTGAAATAAAACTGAGTACGGCACCATTTCGAATAATTCATATGTTTCAATCTATACAATCTAACTACATAGAACTGGATAATTTTTATTTGTATGGTGAAAAACTTCAACGCTAAAAAACGCGCCAATATTCTAAGCAGTTCATTTATAAAATTCACAACCCTATCACTAGAATAAAAAGAACCCGAACTTGACAATTCCAGCGTGTAAAACAATAGACATTTACAGTATGACTTTTTAAAGTTACAACAATTTAATTATGAATTAAATTCATAGAAACTAAAAAGTTGCAAACAGGAATAATCTTCACAACATTAACTCATATTTTCGGTAATTGATGTTTATAAGAACATTGAACTATACTTTCCTAAACACTTTCCAAATATCAAATAAGGGAAGGATCAGCTTATTATGCTGCATGATGAGACTTCAGCTTTTGACAACTGGTCATCGATAACATCGACATGCCAACGTCGCAGATTATGTATATGTATGTATAAATAAAAAATAATCATATATATATATATATATATATATATATATATATTTATATATATATATATATATGTATATATATATATATATATATATATATACAGGGTGACCAAAAAGTAGGTTTACAGTTATTAAACTATTTTTATATGGTTGAAGTTTTTCGAATAACCTAGTTAAAAAACTTCAAATATTAAATGATAACTGTACACCTATTTTTGGGCCACCCTATATATATATATATATATATATATATATATATATATAATGAAGAAGAATGGAAAAGAATTAGAGAAGCAAAAGTCAAATCATAATTCAATTCAATTGCTCAGAGCAAGGTATATTCCGCAAAAAAGGCAATTTATTCAAGTTAAATTTTCCTTAAGCCAGGCTTTTCAAAGATCAAAATCTTATCATCAGATATTGAGCTATATACTCTTCACAATAGGTTTCACTTTTCCTAAATGTTCGCTTTTAGTACACCACTTTATATATATATATATATATATATATATATATATATATATATATATATATATATCAGTCTACATAAGTATTTGGACATATTAAACTTCATAAAATGTTATTTTGCAACAAAAGATATAACATTTTTTTCCGTTGGATGTGTCAAAAACATTTTGAAGGAACACAATTGTGTATGGCAGTAAACAAGGCAACTTTGCAAGTGAAGCAATTCGAAATAGTCACCAAGTGTAAGGAGAGGAACGTGTAGATAATAGATTACAAAAGTGGGTGAACGGAAGTTTCGGTCTCGAAGATGATAATTAATCAGAACGCCAAGTTGAGGTTGATAAAGAGCTTATTTTGACATAGAACCTGCCCTATTAGTTCAATGAATTGATACTGTGAATTTTTTACAAACAAAACACTTGCTGATCGTTTATTATTACAACTCGGAAAATGTGTGCTTCATGAATGGTCTTCATATCTAGACTTGTGATTTACGGTTATGTTCCGACTATTTATTAGACACACATTTGCCTGCGAATAAAAGCGGCCTTCATATTTAAAAGATCAAAGCAACACGTATATGCAGTATGAACGTTTGGGTGACATGAAAAGAAAAGCTGCCGACAAATCCCAGCCACTTATATTAACAGTGGAGCAACTTCATCCTGTAATATTACAAGTGGACACAATCGCAGCGTTTTGTTTTAAATGTTGACAAAATCACAACCACTTATCGTAGAAGTGGGCAAAACCGCAGTCTCTTTCTCTGATAAATTGACAAAATAAAACAAGATCGTTTCCTCAAAGATAGTCAAAACTGGTATGTTATAAGAGGGCAACACTAAAGTCTCTTTTTTCATAAGAATACACAAACATATGAAACAAAAATTGACAAACCTCTAAGCGTTTATCTTAGTGGACGAACTTCAGCCTATTATTGACAAATTCGACAAATTTCCAGCGTCTTCTATCAACTGTTTACAAAGTTTATGACTATTAAATATAAAACCGAAAATACCCTAACATTTAGTTATACAAGTTGATAACATTTATCATTTCCCCAAAAAACTTCGTTTCTTATATCAAATGTTTACCAAACGAAAATGGATACAACATCATCATATGATATCATAAGTAGACAGAAAACGAAAGCAAAATTAAACAATACCTCGACTCTATCTCTAAAATTAACAAACCCCAACATTTTATCTCACCTATGAACAAAACCCCAGTGTTTTATCTCAAGATATATAATGTTGTACTCCTGTTGTGATATTTAACTAATTTCGAGAAATACATATGCAAACATTAATTTTGAAATATAATTGTTTAGTGTAAGCCGGACACTTCCTACCCAGAATAAATATTTTGTAAAAGAAAAATAAGTGAGTTACATTTTGTTTTGTGTAAAGAGCATGCTACAAATATAAAAACGATCAAATCGCTAATCATAATCATACATCGGTTTGTCATATGCAGTATTATTTAAGAATACCCCTGAAAATCTGACTGACTTTTATACACACATGCTCACAGACTATATATATATATATATATATATATATATATATATATATATATATATATATATATATATATATATATATATATATATATATATATATATATATATATATATATATACATATATATATATATATATATATATATATATATATATAGTATCTGTGTGTGCAGGTTCGAATGATTTCAATGGAAATCAGCATAAAATCGCTCAATGTACATTTAAAAAGAGCATGAATAAATGTTAAATGGGGGAGAAACTAGACATACAGTCGGGTTGTACACATTATAATGTATTTCGACCAAGATGGGTCTCATCAGATTTATATCTAACCGCATTTGGAACATTTCTAAATGCGGTTGGTTATACATCTGATGAGACCGATCTAGTTCGAAATTAGTTATAATGTGTACAACTCGACTGTGTGTCTAGGTGTTTTCCCCTTTAAAATGTATGTATATATATATATATATATATATATATATATATATATATATATATATATATATATATATATATATATATAAGGGAAGAAGCTATAGTGATTGTTGTTCTAAGAAATTAACATATGATTATTAAGTTAATGCCCGTTATGTACCACATAGATTTTGTTGTAAAGAAAACAAAAATAATGAATGAGCGTATTTGTAGCATTTTTCTTCCTCTTTTTTCTAAAGAAGCTCGTCAGTTGCGATCTCGCAAATCACGAAATAATAAGTGATTTGCTATTTCGTATAAATGTGTCTTTTAAGTTATACTATTCGAATTATTATTGACTGTATTATCAAATTAAAAGTATTCTTATATTATAGCGTCTTCATATATACTTCATATAAATACTTTAAATAAATATATACTTTATATAAAATTCCGAAATATCATCGAGGTGATTTACTATATATATATATATATATATATATATATATATATATATATATATATATATATATTAAATAGAATGTATACTAAAATATATAAAGTGTACAACAATAGAATCAGTATTAATACTACTACAACGGTGTCGAGTTTGAATGAATTACTCCCCTTTGATTTTGCATATGCGTATAGGCGGCGTTATGGTCGTGTTAGTTAACAGAGGGAGAGAGTAATACATTTATATAATATAAGTATTTTTAAAATCTTAAATAGAAAGAAATTGACTGCTTTTTCTTTATCGTGGTATCTTTTAAATGGTCGAAGATTTAAAAAATGGGTATACAATTGAATATAAAACGAATACAATCGAAGATTAAAATAGGAATAAAATTGAATATAAAAAATGGTAATAAAATCGAACATCAAAAATAGGAATAAAATCGATAATTTCTGATTAACAATTTTTGTGTCCAGATTTGTTTGAGTATGAATATATTCACCGAAATTCTTGTGTGGTTGTGTATGAGAACAACGGGTTCGATGAAATTAATCTTGCTAAAATCTTCCGACTGTGAATATGCTCCCGAATAAATTACTAATATAAGAAAATATTACATTAGTAATATACTGATTACGACCGTCAGTACGAAATAAAATATTAAACTATGAAAAAATGGGAGGTATATTTGGGAGGGAATATGGGTTAAATTAATATCCTAATTCTGAAATAGGAACCGTAGCTATATATAAACGGATACTTTTAATATCATAGATAAACATAAATAAGGAAAACTTAAAAAATATGTCAGATTATATAAAACTAAAATGTTATAATTATTCTAAATGTTTTAAAGTGACCAGAAAAGCATCTGATGAATTTATACTTTTATGATAAACAAATATAAAATGGCTGGATACACATTTAATTAATAGAAAGGAATATTGTTCATGTGAAAATACAAGAATTCAACATTAATAACGTTTATAAAATCATCAAAAAAAGAAGTGCTGCCCCTAAAATTCTTTACGTATTTTAGACTATTAATAATCAACATAATAAACTCGTAATAGCTTCAATTGACTCAATTGCTAATCATGTAGCTTTTATA
>OY744515.1:252131227-252206227 GCA_963556195.1 Sepiola atlantica
GTTTGCATATATTCCAGTGTAGTACCTGAGCGACTTTGTTGTGCCTCCATTTTTTATACTAGTGTTGTGCTAGCATTGGGCATTCAGATACAATATGCGCTAAAGTGTATCCCCTTTCATTACACAATCGGCATATCGCTGATTCTGCAGTTTTGTCAATGTAATGTTTGATGGATCTAGTGCGCGTAACTTGTTGCTGGGCTGACATTAGGGTGCTCTCAATAGATCCTTTGATATCACCTCTAGCCACTCAATTCCAGCTGTCATTATCTCTAAATGCAGTATTATTTTAAGAATAGACTGTGTAGTTTCTTTCGAAATAATGTTAATTCTCTCTTTCGTAACCTTTGATTCTTTTTCACCCCATTTCTTAGTATTTCTTCTATTTTCCCTTTTAGAAGAAGAATCTCATTACTTTCAAACATATATTTATATAGATAACATTCTTCTATATTTACAACATCTTCAACACTAAGTAAACTTCTACCACCTTCCTTCTAGGAAGATACAATCGATCTGCATCTCCTTTCTTTGAAAAAGCTCCATAAATTGTAAGCATTTTCCGTGTGTTAGTATCCAAACATTTTAGTTTATCTACATTCCAGCCATGTATACCGGGCTATATCGAATGATAGCTACTGCTCTTATATTGCTAGCATATATTGTATTTTGACTGTGGAGGTGTTATTTAAGATTACTCTTTACTCGTCTGTTGTACTCAGCTGTGACTTGGTTTTTCATTGCCTTGTTTTTAATCTTATACGCCTCCAGAATGCTCAAGGATTTGTAGCCCCTCTCACTGTATACCTTCTTCATCAGATATGTTGTTGTGAGTTCAAGGCCATCTGAATGGACAAGTTTACGCTATTTTTATAACAAGAATGGCACATTTAGTGATGGCAAATTCCATTCGTATGTCGTCACTAAATAATTTAACCGTGTTCATTAGGGTATCAAGTTGGATTTCATTATGTGCATGATTATTATTATTATTATTATTATTATTATTATTATTATTATTATTATTATTATTATTATTATTATTTACTCGGTATAAGTTTTCACGAAACTAATTATCAGTGACAAAATAGGGGCCCATAATTTTGACAATCTCCACTTCTGTCAACATTTTGCGTTACCACAACAATCATTTTACATTATCTATGCATTTTGTGTTTTTTTGTGAAGAGAACAGTTTATGGGATCTTTTAGAGTTTCAGTTCTCTTGGGATCGTGTGATTTTCTTTTAATATTTGTTTTGTTTTCATTGTATTTCAACTTTCATGTGACTAGTTCTCATTCGTACTTTATGTGAGTTCGTTAACGCCTTATAAAAGTGTCCTTACGATTTCGGCTTGAATCATAACTGTTGCCGTGTACTGCAGAGTTTTAATCGTCTCTTTAATTCAAATTTTCCATAGTCTTTTTTAACTTATTCTGTGCTACTACAATTAGTATTATATTTACAATCTAAATAAAAGTACTCAATCTAAGCGTGTAATTGCATATGAACACATTGTCAAACACACATATACACACATATAAGCATGCATAAACACCTATACATACATATATACATGTATATGAATATATACACACACACACATATATATATATATATATATATATATATACACACATATATATATATACCTGTGTAATCATATATAGAAAATATAAATAGACACATACATATACATGTTTAATATTATTTTCATTTCTCTGGCAAGATCCATATATTAGCTTCGTTTGCCACATTCCTTGTCTTCACTGTAAACTTATAGGGCAGAGATATTTCGAAATTTGAGAGTTTTGTTTGCTTCTTGTTAGCGTTTATAACATCCGGCCCCCTTACCTCGATGTTTTTATTCATACCTCAATATCTACGAGGAGTTCGTTCCTTCCATTCCCCAATAATGTCCCCGGTTTATACCTGTACTATTAGTCGTTATGACAAAAGGGTCGACAAAACACATATTTACGAGTAAACTGCCTTTCGCACGTAGTCCTGTCCGTTTTTCTATTCATTTTAGGCTTGTTTTTTTGTATTCATATGTGATTTACCGTTTAGTCTCTTTGTTAACATAATCTACATTTATTGTTTTTCCTGTGTTTGTCTATTTTCAATTTGATATCATTTGCTCTGATCGCGTTGTTCTGTGCGGTTATCAGGAGTGATTCCGTTTCTTTGTTGAAACATCATTTTTGTAGCATGCCCAGGGGTTTTCCTGTGTCTCTATCCTTGCAAGACTGATAAATCGTGACTAGATATGCTTCTATTACTATTTTATCTTCTAGCCTTGTGGCAGAAGTTTGGCTGTGTTGTTAATCTAGTCTTTTATACTTAGCAGCCCTTCTCCCTTTCCTCTGCTTTTGGGGAGTCAACATATATCAACATTCGTACATGCTAATTACAAAATATCCGGTTTGAAAACCTACAATTGCTTAAGGAATAGATGGGCTCTGCCTATCGCCCGGCTTTTTCACTCCTTCTTTGTCTATTAGCCAGGCGCAGAGGTACCAGCGCAGGAATGCTTCAGAGACAACCAGTGCCGACCCCTGTTTCCTGACTAGGGCAATGAATGCCGTCTTTCTTTCTGTCTATCTGGGCAACTTTGGGAAAGTTATTTTGTCACTAAGTATAACATGGCCGGTCTGGGTCGCTCTTGTTCCGACAGGTTGAGGGTACAGGTTAGACAACTTATCTGGCTGCTGTTTTCGACTGACAGGACAGGAGCCAAAAGACTTAGGTAGCGCTAAGAACAGCTGATCCATTCATCAGTTGTACAGTAACGTGGGTAGCTGTACGTGTCATGTCGCGCATGGAAGGCGACCCTTCAGTTAACTTCCGTGGTCTTTTCTGAGGCCACAACATTCATGGACGAGGTCACGACTAATAGACTGGTTGTGTGAGCTTACTAAAACCTAACAAAACCACTTTTCCCACCCCACTCTATCAAACAACAAACATGTCATTGCAAAATAAATAAAAACCTAAACCAGACACCCAACACAAAACATCTTTGTCTCTGCTCTTGAGGCTCGCATTCACTAATACCTGGAGACTTAGCACCCACATCAACGACGTAGACACTTTTATCCTGAAAAACTCCCCGGTTATCCTAGTACTGAGTGAAACGAACCTTCAATCATCCAACTCCTATCAGCACTTTGACAATACGTACTACCTCCCTCTCTGTCGTAAAGACTCTGACAAACGGGTAAGGAGTTTATGTTCGGAACATCCCCTGACTAGAGTTAGATACGGATGACAAAGACTACATGTGACTTTGCATCACAGCGTTAGTTACTTATATTTCTTATACCGTTCACCTTCAACCCAGGACTGTACCCTGCTAAAGTCTGTTTCTGAAAGCATATATAAACCACTCACACACAACTCGAATGCCCAATTACATATATTTAGGGATTTTAATGGCCCCACCGTGACTGACTGGGATTCTCCCTAGTCGAGTAGACTAGCAAGCCTCACTTCTCGATCTATTCCTATCCTCACTACCCGGGGCTTGTGTGACTGAAGCCCGTAGCCCGCTCGGGAACGCTGATCAGGTTATGGTTATGATTGCTATCACCCTAAAAACTCGTTCAAAAGCTGATGAGTCGTTGCTCAAAACAACATGATACTACAAGTAGGCTGATTTTGAGTCCATCAGATATTACATCAGCGACTGGACTGAAACCTTCTCACTCCCAGCCGATCAGTGTGCACATGAGTTAACCGAATGAGTCTAATCAGGCATTGAAGTATATGTCCTCATGCTAAAATTCTTCAGCAAACCCTACTCCCCTCATTGGTTCACCTCAAAATATGTAGCTGCCATTGCTGAGAGGCAGCAAGCATTCCAAATGCTCGTTTGCTATAAGTCAATTTTGAATTGACAGGAATTTATAGAATCAAGAAATAATTGTAATGCAGTGATAGGTGAAGTATCAAGCCACAATGATGTCGTTTGTACGACAGCTGATAAGGCTGGACTACTGGCCCAGCATTTTGCGTGAAACTCCACTTTGGACTCAGCAAACCACCCCCTCTCTAAATTCCCATTGCGGACTGAAGCCACACTTGAAAACATGGTCATAAGTCCATCTCAGGTCAGCGTCATCAGAAAAAAACTCGACAAATCCTAAGCTTGTGGGTATTATCTGATACCTGTAATAGTAATAAACAAATGCTCTGCCTTGCTGAATCTGGATTCCATGATAGCTGGAAAATTGCTACTGTGTTATCAGTCTACAAACATTCTGGGGATAGAACAGATCCTCAGAACAATCGCCCCAATGAGTCTACTCCCGAGCTTTAATAAAATCTTTGAATCCTTAATCAATCTAGCGATAGTCCGGCACTTAGTTAATGCTAAACTTCTTTCTGACCGCCTGTATAAATTTAGACAAGCACTATCTTCTGCGGATATCGTAACGGTCATATCTGAAGGCATATATCATACACTTGACAAGGAAGATGAAGCTTTGACAAATTATGGCATGAAGGGCTTCCCGTAAAAATTCACTTATATGGTATTACTGGACAGATACTTAATATAATTAGATCCTTCCTAACATAAAGAAAGATCCGGGTTGTTCTCGATGATCGTTTATCTAAGAAACATGACGTGTACCCCAAGGATCCATCCTAGGACCTTCATTGTTTCTGATTTTCATAAACGACCTCACTGATGACATCGACTCTGAGATAAATATATTTGCTGACGACACCGCGCTCTACCATCGTCATGTGGGCAATGGTTGAATCCATTAGAAAGTGACCTTCAGGCTGTAATGGATTGCGGGCAGAAATGCAAGGTAACTTGTAATGACGCAAAGACAAAGCTCCTTTTCAGTAACTACAAGAAAAATTTTCAACCACCGATTGTTATGGCAAATAACACCCTACCTGAGAGTTCAACATTCAAACTACTCGGTCTAACATTTACAGGTAATATGAATTGGAACAAATACATTGAAGACATTGCCAAGGCTGCTGCAATGGAGGGTGGGCTCCCTCTACCGTGCTAGTAATCTTCTCACACCTGACATTATCCTGCATCTCTACAAAACTACTATCTGCCTATGTATGGAGTAGTGTTGACTCATCTAGGCTGGTGCATCATCCATTAGTCTATCTCTCTTAGACAAGGTTTACAATTAATGTAAACAGACATCTCGTTGCACAGCTTCGAACTTAGGATGACACCCAAACCTGCTCCCTAATTCCCAGTAGCCACTTACGCCTACAATGGCGACCTGCTTTCTTTGGGGTGAAATATCTCTAAAAATAAAGGTATTTACTTAGATTTCCGGTCCAGATGCCGGAGATTCTTCTTCAGTCTAACCAATGAAGAGTACAGATAATTTCACTCCGGATACTGTCCAGGTATTTATTCATTTTATCAGGTTCATCCTATATAGTTTTCTTTCTAAAGGTTATCTTATTATTCTCAAGTAGTATTTTATTTCTGTTTATTTGATGCTGTCGGCTTCTAGAATTTCCAGATATGTATAGGTGTCATATTTGCCAAGTGCGCACATCTCTTCTTCGTTGGGTAGTTCAACGGTCTAATTCGTCTCGTGTTTTCGCCTTTTTCTCTTAAATACTGCATACTTTGCTCTTCTAAATTCTATTTGAATATCCTAGCTGAAGATTCTGGTTTGATTCATCAGCTTTTCCCGTACCTTTTTGTTTTTTGTAAATAGTTTCAGGTCATCAATATACATAAGGGTGATAATTCTTTCGTATGTGTCTGAATTTGTATGCGACGTTTAACTTTCATACTAAGTTGTTGAGTGGCATCATGGCTATGGTTAACAGTAATGGTGATAGAGAGTCACCCTAAAAATGTCTGTCTTTATTCTTATCCCAGTCGTGCGTTGCCTTCCAGCTTTCAATTCCAGTTTTTATTATTCAATTGCTTTCTCTTTAAAATTCATAATTGTGTCGGACATGTTGTACATCCTGAATCATTCAATTATCCATGCATATTAGATATTGTTGTAGGCGTTCTCGTATTCGATTTATGCCATTGTAAGTTTCATTTTTCTGGGGTTTTTTTTACCTCCTTCCAAAATTGTTCTATTTATGAATACTGAAGGATGTCACTCTTATCGCTTTCCGGCATCCTTTCTTTTGCTTGGGGAGTAGTCCACGATTATTAAGAACTACTTCGGATTTTGCGACACTAATTGTTAATCCAAATGCTTCACAAGAATCTGTTCATCAGTTATTGATCTTCTTCGAAAGACGTAGCTACAAGTTCATCATCATCCGCAAAGAGTAAGTCACGGATTATACCAGTGCAAGTTAGAGTTTAGGCTTTGGACCTCTGATGGTTGAGAAGGCCGCCACTTGTTCTAAATTAACTCTTGACAGCAACTTCAGTTTCAGCAACTGTGTGTTTAGCATGACTGAAAAATAGAGTGCAGAAAGTACCAATGCCATGACATATCTTTGCTTCGTGCCACTCATAACACCGAATGCATCAAAGAGTTATCCATTAGAGACAACATTCGCTTTCATGCCCTCGTGGAATGAAACTATCACTTGCAGCATATTCTCAGGTATACCGAATTCTCGTAAAACATTCCACATTGTAAAGTGTCGTGATGAGGTCTACAAACACCATATATATTCCTGTTTTTTTTTTGCACGGACTTTCTCAGCAACTTGCCTTAACGAGTAAAGAATGTACATAGTGACCCAGAAGATGTTTTCACTTTTCTCTAGTCAATACGAATATGTGTTTTACTACGGAGCAAAGAGTGATCTGAGAGGTAACACGATGTATGAAAAGGTTTTGTTAATTTAAAGTTGTTTCTATCGCATCTTTTTGTTATCATGTAATCGTAGACGCGTGGATGCATCCATGTGGTTATAAAGCAGGTTTTCTTTGCAGAAAGAAAGAATTCTAAGTCTGTTTGAGTTTATATGTCCAATACCATGATCCCCAAACACTGGCCGAAAATAACTCGAGCATCGAAATCTCCCATAAGAATGATCTTATACTTATATCGAATTCCCGAGATTACATTTGGAAGATTATCATAGAAACTATCCTTTTCCTGATCGGAACTATCTAAAGTTTGTGCGTAACCACTAAAAAAATCAGCACGAGTGTCGTACGCGCTAGCTCTAAAGTCAGTGTAATAATTCGGTCAGATATGCCCTCATGGCACGATGGAAGAGTATAAGCCATGTAAAACCTGATAGCAAAGTCAAAACATGAATACCGTGGCTCGGCCTCACTCCTCCCGCTCCAATAAAAATCATATCCGCCTTTTACTTCTCTCAATTGGGATATGCACACAAGACGAGTTTCGCTGTGTCGCAATGTCGATGTTTTATTTTGTTTCAGTTCAAGACATACAAATGCTGTTTTGCGATCTGGCAAAGAGTTGTTATCTTGAAGTGTGCGCACGTTCCAAGATCCCAAGAAAGCTCTGTTGTATTTCGAAGTTTGCTGCAAAAGTTGATGGTAGTATGCAATGCTTAGGGCTCCTTTTCCCTCCCTTTCCCCAGCTAAGGGCTAAGCAGTACTGATCCTAAAAAAAGATCTGTTGTATTTCGAATAGCTTTTACTGTGCGATTGGATACCCAGACAACCGCAGCTTGCTTCCAAGGTTGATGTAAGCATGCAAGTCTTAGGGTTTCTTTTTCCCTCCCCTCCCAAGCTGCTAAGCAGTGCTGATCCTACATAGGGCTGCTTTGTCACCAATGGAAGATACAAACCGCACAATTGCTCTGAGTTTTTTTGCGAGAAGGGCCATCACCTATCAGCCTGTCAATGGGCAGTGATACAGCTGGAGACTCCCAGCAATACCCTTTACCTGTCCACGTCGCCGTCACACTATCGCCAATAGACTAGCTTTGCATGTAGGACTTATAACACATATATACGTTATAAATAACACATTTTGTTGTATGAAACGCACACAAGCTTTGTTTATAGCGGTGAAAGCTTTGTTAGCACCATCGACACTTTTTGCAACTGCTGATAGCACACCATCGCTTTCATAGTTTGCCACAGGCAGCATGAACAACTCAGGTTTTACATCACATTTTCCATATCCTAGATGCATGCCTTGACAAAAACTGACAGCGCATCACTCCTAGTTGTGAAACCGCGCCCCCAGACACCAACCTGGGTATTTCCATGTCCCGGCGCATTTTACATTATACATACATACATACATACATACATACATACATACATACATACATACATACATACATACACACATACATACATACAACACCACGGTTGTAAGCGGTGGACCTAACCTTGCCACTCTATAGGCAAACCTACAAGAAGCAGATTCTTTTTTATTGTTTAGCCTGTCAGCTAAGACGGTTACAAGGGTATGGCGCTTGGAGCCAAATATGAAATATTTAAGGTATGCATGAGGACCAGATATGACAACCTATCAACATACTATCTGGATACAGCTGGTCAGTCTTGAAAGGTACTACCTCTACGCACACACATTATACCTATGTCTCTCTCTCTCTCTCTCTCTATATATATATATTCATCTATAATGTATAATGAAAGTGGCTTATTGTTGTGACCATGTTTAGGCGCCGAAATGAAAACACGGAACATGGAATTAGTAATTGTTTCTGTTACAGAGTTGTATCTTAAATTATTTTAAATTATATGCAAGCTTTTTTCGTTTGTTTCGATTTTGAGAATTTGTTTTATTATATATATATATATATATATATATATATATATATATATATATATATATATATATATATATATATAATTGTTTCCACAATCAGACATATATATATATGTATTATTCAAGTTCTTTTAAATTCACACAAACGTTGGAGTAATAGCGCAATAATTTAAATATTACGTGAGCTAAAAATTTAATAATTCAATAAATTTTCCAGATTGGTTAAAAAGAAAACTTTTTTCATACAATTTTGTCTTTCTGTTTTTATTGATAATAAATTCAAGACTTTTTCCAAAGGCTACATTCAATTTTGATCTTCCATAAAATTACTCCCCCCCCCCCCTCACAAACACAACCTTTAAATTATACTCTTCAGTTTTACTTATTAATTGTTTTTTTTTAAGTAAACGAATATACAAAAAATAATATCATAGCTGCATTCTTATGTGGGTAAATAACCAAAACTAGTATTAAAAAGACACTCGAAAAAAGATGACGTTGTATTCTCTCCTACTGTCTTTAATCAGCCTTTTGATGAAGAGAACACACACAAACAAAATATGAAAGTAAAAACACAAAAAAAGATTTAACCCACGTATTTGTTCATCTTTTCACTTACACCTTGCTCTTCGAATATTCATTGTTATTCGTGTTTTTTCATGGCATAAAATTATCACAAAGTTTTTCTAACGACGTTTTTGTTTACTGTTTTCATTCAATATTTTACTTTTGAAAACATCTCAATTTTCTTTTCAAGAAAAAATGTAAGTTTTGAAAATGGGCAGACACAATTATATGAATGTTATTTTTATTCGTCACATTTATTAATTTATATATATATATATATATATATATATATATATATATATACATATACATATATACATATATACATATATATATATATATATATATATATATATATATATATATGTATATATATATATATATATGGTTAGAGTGATTATATACGAATGTAGGTCAGGAATTCTACCCTTGGCACTGTGACCCATTGCCTTATATATATATATATATATATATATATATATATATATATATATATATATATATATATATGTTGCGCATGTGCAGTCGGTCGACGTTTCAGAAGCAACTGTTCACCCGAACTGCTGAAATAGTTTCCCGTTCTTAATTACTTTCTTTTATTTCTTTCTCTCTCCTCTTATTTCTATCTCTCCTCCTATTAACTCTTCTACTCTGCCTTTCCTCTCGAAACACTCCCATCCCTTTCAGCCTCCATTTGGTTTACTTGCGTCCATTTTGTTTTTTCCTTTGTCTTTCTCGTATTGTTGTCACGTTCTCATTGTCTTCTTTGCAATTCTATAGGCCGCCGCCACCGTCGTCTCCTGTTTTATTTATTCTTTCCACGACGATGTAGTTCTTTTGGTCATCTTTTGTTTTCTTTTCCATTTCTATAAGAATTTCTCATTTGCATTCTACATAGTCAAGATAGTTTTTTGTACTAATATTATACAATTGCTGTATTTATCAGGCGTTGCTCGGGAGCTCTATTTGTTTATTATTTTTTATCTATTAACCATGTTTTGTTTTTATAAACTTATTTTTGATCGGATTTTGAAAGGTAAATTCACTTATTACCATATACTATGATCATAAATTATCAATGAAACCGAATTGTTATTAAACTATTATTAATTGCTGTTGAAGTAGTTTTGTTCTAATCTATATTTATAACATTTTGTGGTGCAAATAGTTTCCATAACTCTAAATTAGTTATTACATAAGGATTTTCTAAATAATTCAAAATCAATTTAAATGACATTTTACTTGACATCAATAATGCTCCCAGATTACTTGTAAATTTCAAAGATTTGTAGATTGATTAATATTTTTCTGTCAACTATTTAAAACAGAGGCAAATAGCTAACTTGTTTGAAAAGAAAGTGATGTGCAATTTGATGGATTGGATCTTTTTTGTCTCACAAAACCTACATCTCTTAATACGTGGGAATTTGCTGAAAAAATAAAAACAGTTTAAATTATTTTCTATTCGACAGTTTAAATATATCCAGATTCTTTGAAAATTTCGAAGAGTCACGAAACAATTCATTATTTTCCTATAACTATTAGCCAAAGATTGATATGACCCCAAACAAGGCAGATCGCCACTGTAGACGAAAGAGACTACTGAGAAAAAGGGTGAGAGTTTTTTTTTGGGGGGGGGGGGTCAACCTAAATTGGGAGCATTGCAGCGAGATGTCTGTTTACATTAGTTTTAAATTTCTGCATGTCAATACCGTCAGGAAACAGGAAGCAGGAAGGGAGTTCCAGAGTCCAGCAGGACGAGGAAAGTAGCTTTTGGAGTAGAAAGCTCTTCACAGAGAAACAAAAATGTATTCTTGTAGATGTTGTCTTTTTACATAGAAGTTTTACGTAAAATAAAAATAAATATATTTATTTTACGCTTTTGAGAAATTGGATATAAGTAGTCGCTTAATAGTAAATAAAGAATAGCTAATGTAAAGTCAAGTTAAGGCGAGAAATGTCTACACACAACGACAAACACACGAGAAGGTGTCTCATGATGCTATTAATATTTATTGTTTGTTGTATTCGTTTTATTTTCTTTCTCTGTTATTGTGTTAGTGTTTTTAGTTACGTTCTTTTCTTTTCTTTGTATTCTATAAATCCATATCATGTTCTTTTTATATTCCTTTTATTCTTAACGTTTTCCTTTCTCCATTTCTTTCTTTATTGAAACTCTTTCTTCGATATGCATTTATTTATATTTTCTTTTCTTTTTTTTTTAATTTCTTTTGCTTTTTATATTTTCTTTCTTGTTATCTTTACTTAAGTATTGATTCATTCAATATTTAAACTCTTTTTCTTCCGTATTCATTCTTTTTGTCTTTAATTTCTTTTTTTTTCTACACACTTATGTTTTCTTTATCCATTTCTCCCTCTTTTTGTTTTACATTCTTTCTTTTCTTTTTCTTCTTTTCTACATCTTTACTTAAATATTCATTCTATATTAAAACTCTTGTATCATTCTATAGTTATTCTTTTTTTCTCTTTGTTCTTCTCCTTTTCATTATTCATGTTATTTTTTTCTACATCTTTACTTAAATATTCATTCTATATTAAAACTCTTGTATCATTCTATAGTTATTCTTTTTTTCTCTTTGTTCTTCTCCTTTTCATTATTCATGTTATTTTTTTCTACATCTTTACTTAAATATTCATTCTATATTAAAACTCTTGTATCATTCGGTAGTTATTCTTTTTTCTTTTTTTCTTTTCTTTTTCATTTTTCATGTTATTTCTTTCTTTTTTCTATCTTTACTGCAGTATTCACTCATTTCATAATAAAACGCTTTTCTTCTCTTCATTCTTTTATTCTATTTTCTTCGTTATTTCTCCTTTTTTAATTTACTCCTTTTTTATTTAAACTATTATTCATTTTTTTCAATTTCATTCTTTTTTATTGTATATATTTCTCTTTGTTTCTTCCTATCATTTTTTAATACAGTATTCACTCATTTTCCATTCAAACTATTTCTTTCTCATTTTCGAATTTATTCATTCTTCTATCATCTATATACACACGCATAACTATTTTCTTTCTACATTTCTTCTACGATGCCTATCAAAAAAGTATCCGACCTTAGGCCAGTAAAATATTTCAAATACCTAACGGGGTTGAAACCCTACTCCTCTTCAAAGTAGGCTGCTTGTGCTTGCATACACTTAGTCCACCGATCCATCCACTGCCGGAAACATATCTGGAAGTCTTCTTTTGAAATTGTGTTCATCTCCGCCGTTGCGTTCCGCATTATCTCTTCTGTAGTCTCAAAACGGAAACCTTTCAGCGGTATCTTCAATTTTCGAAACAACCAGAAGTCGCAAGAAGCCATGTCTAGAGAGTAGGGAGGTGTGCGAACGACTGGAATTTCATGTTTGGCCAAAAAAATGTTGGATAAATTGGGATGAATGTGCGGAGGCGTTGTCGTGATGCAGTTGCCAGTTTTTCGGCGTCCACTTCTGGTATTTTGCGCCGTACTGCCTCACGGAGACACCAGAGAACATCTTGATAGTACTCCTTTGCCACTGTTTGTCCTTCCGCTGCGTATTCGTGATGCACAATTCAACGGATATCAAATAAGACAGTCAGCATCACCTTGATTTTGCTTCGAACCTGTCGCGCTTTTTTGGCCTTGGAGACTCGAGGTTCTTCCATGGCGTTTACTGTCTTTTTGTTTCTGGGTCGTACCCGTACACCCATGAGTCATCTCCAGTTATCATGGTGTTTAGAAAACCAGGATCATTGTTGGCGGTTTCCAGAAGGTCCTGTGCAACTTAAAAACGGAGGTCCTTTTATTCCTGTGACAACAACTTCGGCACAAATTTCGCAGCCACTCTGTGTATGTACAAATCATCACGCAAAATTGCATGTGCGGAATCTTTACCCACTCCGACCTTTTGGGCGAACTCCCGCATGGTTGAACTACGATCTTCCATCACCAAATTTCGCACCCTCTAAACAACAACTGCACTATGAGCAGTTTGGGCCTGCCAGAACGCTGGTAACTCTCCCCTGATGTGCGCCCATTTTGGAATCGGTTGAACCACTACTTTATTTGTGTTACCCACATCGCATGTTCTCCAAACACCTGCTGAATCTTACGAATTGTTTTGCTTTGCTCAACACGTTCAGTCATCTTGAGAGAATTATTAATCCGACGAGCACGTTGTGTAGCACCTCACTCAGCGACCGACACACAGCTACTAACACGCACGAAGGCGGGGATGAAATTCGCACATGAGCATGAAGGTGTCTTCCTTCACTGTGCAAAGTGGCGCCGCCTAATCGTCTCTATTTCGCACGGGAAAAAATATAGGTCGGATACTTTTTAGACATACCTTGTATTTCCTATGTTATTTACTCATCTATTTATTTACTCATCTATTTATTCGTGTTCATACTTACTTATCTACTAGTGGGATCCGTGGAAATTCCACTGTGACTTTTGCATCAATCTGTATAGTATACTGTTCATAATAATAATATGTCTTCTGAAAAAATGAATGCCTCTCAGAATCAATATTATTAAATAAAAACGACTCTTCTGTCGTAAAAAATAATTTTCATTTTTTACTAAATTAAACGAATATTTCTCATCTTATTTATTCATGTATTTAAAATTGTAGCAATTTAACTATTTTTTAAATAGTTTTCCTGTTTCTTTAACGTAACAGAATTATCAGGTAAATATTCTTCAAATCAATAAAACTTTTTGACATGTATTTATTTTAAATTGTACTGCTTTCGTCAACGGGACGACGATACTTTTAATATGGAACAATTCATTTTAAAATGGATAAAGTAATAATTATGTTACCTTAGCTACATCAGATTAATCACCAGTTATCATTTTTGCGAATTGAGCGATCTTGTTTTTAATATGTGTGAAAGGTGATAACGTACGTACAAACATAAAGTGCTCTAGCGTATTATTATATAGAGTCTCCATTTATATTTTCATTCTGTTTCATTTTCTTTTTTACTCAGTTTGTTGTCTCTATAATGTTTACTTTTGTGTGTCGTGACCCCCTTTTTGTGTGTCGTGACCCCCTTTTTGTGTGTCGTGACCCCCTTTTTTCTCTCATGACAACCTTTTGTGTGTCGTGACCCCCTTTCTTTATGGCACGTTACTTCTCTTCAATTTCCAATGATTTCCCTTTTCTTTTCCCCCTCTCTTTCCCTCTCTCTCTCCCTTTGTCTCTCTGCCCCTCTCTCTCTCTCTCTCTCTCTCACACTCTCTCTCTGTTTTACACACTCTCTCTAACTTCTTTCTATTATATTCATGCATTTTCTTTCATCCTTTTTTATATTTGGGCCTTCTTGTTCTGTTCCCCCTTTTCGCTTATTTATTTACTTATCTTCCATGTATACCTCTCCCAGTTAAATCTTCTTCTTCTTCTTCTTCTTCTCTTTCTTCTTCTTCTTCTTGTTTTCTTCTTATTATTATTCTCTTTCTTCTTCTTCTTCTTCTTCTTCTTCTTCTTGTTTTTCTTCTTCTTCTCTTTCTTCATCTTGTTCTTCTTGTTTTTCTTCTTCTTCGTCTTGTTTTTCTTCTTTTTCTTCTTCTTTTTCTTCTTCTCGTTCTTCTTCTTCTTATTCTTCTTATTGTTTTTCTTCTTCTTCTTGTTTTTCTTCTTCTTCTTGTTTTTCTTCTTCTTGTTCTTCTTGTTTTTCTTCTTCTTCTTCTTCTTCTTCTTCTTCTTCTTCTTCTTCTTCTTTCCCCTGTTGTCTTTAACCTTTATTCACTCCAAACAAGATTTATAGAGGGCGGGGTCCTAAATGATCAGTTGGTTAGCAAGACGTTTGTTAATATTACATTTAAATTTCTGCATGCTGGTACAG
Source organism: Sepiola atlantica (assembly GCA_963556195.1). Taxonomy (NCBI): domain Eukaryota; kingdom Metazoa; phylum Mollusca; class Cephalopoda; order Sepiida; family Sepiolidae; genus Sepiola; species Sepiola atlantica. Next base: position 252,146,331 of record OY744515.1, read on the forward strand.
TCGGGGAAACATGGAGCAGGGAGGGAATTTCAAAAGAGCATCGATCCGAGGAAATAAGCTATTTGAGTAGAAAGTTTTCCGGGAACTTTAGACCTCTAAAGTTAAGGAATAGAATGTTGCTGCTAGTCGGAGTGGTCGAGCGTATTTACGCTAAGAGGGGGGGGCGCACAAGTTCAGCGAGTTCGTTAGAGCAAATTTCGTGGAAGTACTTGTTGACAAGCACAAGGAAGCAACATTGTGGCGATGGTAGACAATGCGGTACCTATTAGGTTAGAGCCATTTTGCGCCCTGTCTTTTTTTTTTTCATCATTATCTTCAATTTCTTCTTTTTCTTTTTCTTTTTCTTTTCTCCTTCTTGTCTCTCCCACTTTTCTTCATTCTTTATCTTTTTCTTTTTTTTATTTTCTTCGTCTTCTTTTTTTCTTTTTTGTCTTCTTATTCTACTTGTTAATTTTATTTTATTTCTTTTTTCTACGTATTCTCTCTCTCTCTCTCTTTCTCTCTCTCTCTCTAAAATGAATCGCTTAACCATCATTTTTTTCACTCCTATCAAAACTAACTGTTCTCTATTTCCTTTATTTCACATCTATTCTCATCTTATTTTTATTTTGAGATTCGTCTTCTGTCATCTGTGTTTGTTTTCTTTCATAATCTTATTCTACTTGCCTTTCTTCTGCTTCCTTTTCTTCCTTGTCCTCTTGTTGTTTTTAACTGCCGCTTCTGCTCCTCTTTCTTCTTTCTTCTTCTTCTGTTTTTTCTTTTTCTTTTTCTTTTTCTTTTTCTTTTTCTTTTTCTTTATCTTTTTCGTTTTCTTCTTATTATTCTTCTTCTTTTTCTTATTTGTTTCCTTCTCTTATTTATCTTTCTACTTCAAGAGTTTCCCTCTCCTCTGTTTCTACTTTTTTTTTCTTTTTAAAAATCTTCCTTCATCCACTTTCTGTACTGAATCGCTTATCTATTTTATCACTCTAATTCAAATCATCTTCCTCTCTTCTCCTCTCCTCCTTCCTTCTTTTTTCCCTTCTTCTTCTTCTTCTTCTTCTTCTTCTTCTTTCTCATCTATTCTGATGTTATTATTTCATTGTTAGATTCATCAACGCATCTGTATAACCTATAGCGGCCTGTCACGTTTGAATATGAAACATAATTCCCATTACTAAAGGCTCAGCTTAAACAGACGCATCTCAACATCCGTCCTAGCACACGACGATTCCGCTTTCCTCGTGTTGTATGTTCCTCTATTTCAATATCATTTTACGCGATTTTGTGTAACCTTCTAAAACGGCCTTGTTCGTTTTAATTTTATCTTTGTCGTCTGCCTTTTTTGGCAAACGCCATTTTACCTACACAGAACCTGCGGCGGTGGCGGAAAGCAGGAGGGAGCAGGGCCAACAGTGTTACGCAGTCTCTGTGTACATTGTAATTTGAGAAACAGCAGCTAGATAGTATCAACTGAAATAAGGAAAAAAATAGACTGTTACTTTATTTCACTGACTCGACGAGGTATCTGGCGCTGCCCGGGAGAAACCACAGCAAATAACATTCAAGTAAAGAAACAAACGTTTAATAAAAAGAAAATGAATTCGGATGTTTCATTAGTAAACATTTGCTATCATCGGTTACATTTAAAGACAGTTGTGAGTGATATGAAATTATTACCGTTTAATGAGGAAACGATTCACTTTGGTGGCATTTCTTCACATGAATACCTCAATAAAACAGTTGTAATTCCACTAATTAAAGAGAAAACTAATCTATTATAAAAAATAATTCTTTGAGACGTCAATGTGCCCGTCACAGCTGGTCTTCGATTAAGTGAGTTGGTTTGTGTAGAATTCACCTTAAATGGTAAGTATTTTAAGGCAACCTTAAACAACAATAAGAAAATCATAATTCCAAATATAGTGCTAGTATATTAACCATACCTAAGTGATGCTAGGACAGATAGAGAGACAGACAGAAATAAACACGTATGCTTTATATATATATATATATATATATATATATATATATATATATATATTAGTTTAGGACGCAATATCACTCCTTGTTTTTGAACTTTAATAAAATCTGATTAATTTCTCATTTTATTATCTTATTCAATTAATATTATTGCTCTATACACTATATTGAGCTTTGTTTTTATCCTGATAGTCTACTGGTTGAAGATATTATTTATATCTTTAAAGTATTATCTCTCTCTTTCTCTCTCTCTCTCTCACTATATATATATATATATATATATATATATATATATATATATATATATATATATATATATATATATATATTCTATAAAAATATGACCCGTATCGTTACCGATTGAGCTCAGGTTAAATTGAATCAGTAAACAACGATTTAGCAAGTACAGTATTAGTCTCTCCCTACTCGCTATACTCACCCCCCTTGTTTCTTTCTCTCTCGATTTCTTCTTATTCTCCTCTTCGTTACAGATTACTTAGTATGACAACTATGGTGATAGTTTCTTTTTGTATAATGAACTATATTAATCTAGCCCTTACAGTTAGTATTATTACGTATTACCTAATACACAGAGAGAGGCGGAAGCGAGAATGATAGACAGTGTAGTAACTAAGAGCTGGTTGTCAAACAACGTGAACATGACAGATAGAAATAAAGTAAGAGGTCGGTTACTTTGTCACCTAAAATCAAATCACCGTTTATTAGAATAATTAAAATGAAAGTTTATTTAAACATAAATCGATACTTAATTTTAAAAATATGTTAATATGAATGATGTGTGATTAAGGTATATATTAAACGCCTTCGATGAATAAACGTTGATTAACTCATATTTGATATAATAAAAGATAGATGTGAGGAAAACAGTAAAAGAGGGACACTGAAGCGAGAACAACTTCAATAAGAGCGGTATTTGATCATCATACAGTGAAAGGGGTGGAAGCAATACACAGAAACGGAGTAAAACATGGGTTAGTTTATAAGTTAATTGCAAAAAACAGCTAATCAAGACAATAACCCAATACTTAAACTGAAGAACGTTGTGACATGCATTGTGTGTGATCTATTATACAAGCGGCAGTTGTTTGTGTGTATGTGTGTGAGTATGTTGGTCTTAAAGCCCTAATCTACAAAACAAAGTTTGTATATTCTTATAAGTATTGCCCGGAATGAATAATATATAAATGTTAGGAAACATTAATCATTCTTTGAAACAAAACTGGCGCAGATTTCGTGAGTGGGTGTCTGTTTTCCAACCACTAACTAAAGGGAAGTAACTCTGATTTTTTTCAAGAGGTTAATTTCCTTATGACGATTTATTCTTCGATAAATCTACAAAAGAATGTATGTGTGTATGTTCAGAAAGAGGAATTGGTTGGGTGGATGAGAAAGAGGGAGTAGAGTAACGGGGGGGGATGAACGTGCAAGGGAAAAGAGAGAAAGATGGAGAGACGGATAAGAAGGTGTAAACAGAGAAAACGGTAGCCCTGCTAGTTAAAATATGAAGAAGGAAACATTATTGAAATAAAGGTATATTAATTCAAAGTTAGTAGAATGATAGATAGAAGATAGATAAATACTGAGAGCGAGACAGTGAAGCACGAAAATTAAAGAAGAAATAACATAAGAGCAGGGTGGGGTGAAACAGTATACAGTGAGAGATGGTGAAATCATAGGTGTATTATGAGATTGATCGATTTGTAAATAAATTGAAAAGTATGGCTAAATAGAACAATTCGAATGAAAGTTTCTTTTATCTTTTAACATAACCTGTTACCGAAATTATCGTTAGATAACCGAAGTTAAGCGACGTCAAGCATGATCGGTATCAGGTAGGTGACTATTTAGGAATCCCAGGCGCTGTATGTCATCTCTTCTGACTAGTATATACATACTGCTGGGGGGCACTTATGCATTTCATATTCCCTAGAAAGCCGGTCCAGTCCACCCAGTTTGAATACTTCATTAGAATACACAAATTTACATGTATTTTAACATGTATCATATATAGAAAAAAAGATTTAAAGAAACAAACGTTGATTAATTCAATTTTATTATCATGAATAGACATATATATATGATTCATTATGTACATCGGTAAGTATTTATGCATTCCCTTAGTGCGTAAGTGTTCGGATTTTCTCGATTTTGTATCAATTTTTACAGAATTTTGTTGTTTCAATATATTAACATAGGAAACTGACTATATTTATCAGGAAAACTCAGATTTAAATCAAGGCTATAAATATCGTAAATTGTAATGTATTTGAATTATTTAGAATTTCCTTTATTTATTTGTTTCAAATACATCAAACCATATTATTAATGGTTACTTATATTAAATAAACACTAGTTATTCCGGGAAACATGAAATGCCCCCCCCCCTCGAAGGATCAATATATGGCCAACCTAACACAAACATATTGAGGGAAAATTAACATTTTTCAAAAATACTTAAACAATTATTAGGTTTTCTATGTAATTATTGTTTACATTAGTAGTAGTGGTCTCAAGGGGAGACAACTCGTGATGTTTTTCTTTATTATTTATCGAAATGAGATTTTTGATAAAATAAGAAATGCCTCGAAAGACTTAATAAATAAATCAGTAATTGTATAAAAATAACATTTTTGGTTATAATTAGAAAAGCAAACACTTGGAAGTTAAGAATGATTAAATGACTAATTGGGTTTCTATTTTCAAACAAAATTATATTGTGTATTCTAAGGTGTATATTTCAACAGTTCACCATGTAATACAAGAATTGTGACCAACTTGTGTATACAGATAACTGTGAACATAAATAAAGGGCGTAGAGGGGCATTGCAAAAATATAGAGAAAACATCCACATATCCAATCACACTGTTGACTCGTTCATAACTAATACTTCTGCCTTCCTTAGATGAAACGATATGCCTAAAAGTAAATATTTACATGTTTTTACATGAAAATATGTACTGATTGGTTTGGAGTTTATAATTATATCAACATAAATTTAAGATGAAAAATGTCACATACATGAAACCTTATGAACCCTTGATGGAACTAAGATCTATATCCTGTGGGAATACTCCAAATCTGGAAGTGTGCTAGACGGTATACCTCGATGTACAACTGATGAACAAAAAGAACATATTTAACATTGCATCTAACGTAGTTTTAATTCTTTTGTGTTAAACAATGATTCTAGACCTTTTGACAGAAATCAAAATGTAGTATATTTGTCGATGAATGCTGCACCCCGTAGACAGGTACCATCGGGGCCTTCGGGCCTTTATTCCGCCGGTCTGTGGGATTATCATGTGCAGTTTTAAGAGGTACACTCTCCCAGGATTTGCTTACTCACCCTTTGAGAAGGGGTTAGTTTATTGCTGATCGCCTAAGGCGCCCCTACAGGGTCATGTCGACGGGGATGTCCAGGCATTTTTATAGCCCAGAGTGCCATTCCTCTAAGGCGCTAGCTTTTCAATCCTACTTTCCGACCTTGTGTCACATCTCACAAATTTGAGAGTGAGATAAATACAAAAAAATGATTCTGTTAGAAACAACTATTTTCTTTTTCTAGTTGAATCTCAGTTTTCAAACAATTCGTTCTGGAAAGGTGTTTTAAAACAGAATTTTTCGAAAACCAAATCGAATTTTCCCATTAAAGACAATGTAAAAGAGAGTAATTCGTTCCCAAGCACCGTATGAATAGTTATTTAACTATTTTTGGGATGATTCGAAAACTACACGAACCATAATTTCCACTCTCAATTTTCTTTAAAAATAATAGATCTGCCTGTGAAATAAACCCTGACTCACTTTAATTCTTTATATACAGGGTGGCGCAAAAGTCACGCATTAGTTTGAATCTGTAACAACTTTCACATTTAATCAAATTTTCTCCTTATTTTTCAGAATATTACAGATATAAACATTGATAATTTATCATGGAAAATATAGCACTGAACAACGAACCAAAATTATTGAACTTTACTTCAGAAACCATCGTTCAATAAACTTAACCTAAAGAGCCTATCGTCGGCATTATAATGTCAGACAATCTCTCAGTCAGACCACAATTGATCGTCCTGATGCCCGATTTCGGCAGCAGGGTTCAGTCAGTGATCTTCCACGATCTGGCAGTCACGTTCAGTACGGACAGCGGAAAATGTAGCACTCGTTGAGGATAGCATTGATGAAAATCCAGACACATTAACTCGAAGACGAACCACTCAGATTGGGATGTCCAGAAGGTCACTTCAAATAATTTTGCGTGAATTGCATCTGTTTCCATACATAATTCAATTGGTACAGGCATTACAACCAACATATTTGCAATCACGCGTAGCTTATGCTGTTCACATTCAGCAATTAGCCAGAGAACAAAAGGAGTTCATCCATAAGCTGATAATGAGCGACGAAGCCCATTTTCATCTGAACGGGTTCGTAAATAAGCAAAACTGCAGAAAAATCCAAGAACCGTTCATCAGCGTGAATTACATCCACTAAAATGTACCGTATGGTGTGGTGTTACCTCGGAAAGAGTGATCGGTCCATATTTCTTTGAAGACGAAGAAGGTGTCGCAGTGACGATAACTGCACAGCGATATCAACAAATGATTGACATTTTTTAAGGCCAGCTGTTCAAGACAACCCGGAAATGTGGTTCCAACAAGATGGAGCTACTGCCCACACTGCCCGACAAAGTATGGCGCTCTTAAGGGGATTGTTTGGGGAGCGCTTAATTAGCAGATTTTCTGATTTTAACTGGTCTTCACGTTCACTGAATTCAACAGCCCCTGACCTTTTCCTTTGTGGTTATCTTAAGGAAAGGGTGTATGTGAACAAGCCTACAACGATTCAAAAGCTTAAAAACAATATCAAACATGAAATCCAAGAACTAGAGCCAGTTATTCTAAGGACTGTAATGGAAAATGCCCTAACTAGAGCCCGTCTTTGTGAGGCCGAAAATGGTGCCCATTTAAAGGATATTATTTATAAAACCTACTGCAACAAAATTACCAAGTAAATGTATTATTTATCAGAAAAGCCTAGTAAATTACTTGAAAGGTTTTAGTTTCTATCACCTAAACAAACCATTTTTATGTATTTCATGGTTTATTATACAAACTTATTAAGTCTTAGTTATATTATTATTTTTAATGCTAACTATAATTGATAATAAAAACTTAGTTCGTAAAAAAAATATTGGCTATCAACTTTTTATCAAAAAACTATCATGAAAACGATTTTAGTTTATATTTTGACCATTTTACTACACATTCTGTTATATTTTTTAAGGTTTATCAGGTATTTACAAATGACATTCCAAAAATAAGACCCAGATTTCAAAAATAAGATTGAGTTAACAAAAAACAACAACCCAGATCTGCTTTTAAAAACCCAGGAGCGGCAACCCAGCACAGAACTGTTTACGTTTCATTAAAAGTGTATCCATCAGCGTGGTGCGGAATCGAACTTTTGTTAGAAAACCGATCTATTTCCGAATTGAATTTTTTGTTCGAAATCCGAATTGTTCCAGTTCCGAGACATTGATGAAACGATGTTTGATAGTAAATGCCTATTAATTGTGTTATATTTCCTAGTTTTCTTTATGGGAATGCTGTATTATAAAACATATTGGTTATGGAAAAGTTAATTGATACAATTATTCTCACATCTCATGCGTTCACATAGTTGATCCTGTCAAATGGCAACACACATAAAAACAATTATAAATTTCAAGCATAGCAAGAAAACCGGTTGTATTTGTGAATAGAAATAGATATTTCTAACAACCAACCTTAATTAATCTGTATTATAATGCGTAAAAGAATGTTAAAGTATTTAACGAGTGCAAACTCGGTACACAATTAGTTTTAAATATTTTGAGCTTATAATTGTATAATATGAGATGGTGACTGTGTTGAGGATCAAATTTGGTCGCTTTGGGGAATGTAGAGTCAACCTTTGTTACCATTACTCCCAGGCCCATTCTTACCTAAAGTGCTGGTACCAGTCAGGGTCCTATCTATGGGTTAAATATAATTTGACCCAGCACGATGCTCAACTGCATCGAAGTTGTTCAATCATGCACCATTACACCATTACGAAATCCATATTGCCATGCCTTTTCTACCTTTTTGTTCTGCTTTTTTGTTATAACGCTTGATTTAGCCTACCATATTTCCCAACACTATGAAGAAGTTATAAATCGCAGATTACTAAATATACGTCTAAAAACAATTCAATCAGTTAAAAAATCTTTTAAACATGTGAAAATATCAAGAAATGGAAGCATCAACACGTTTACCAGAATAACTTAATTAAATAACCAGCAAAGTGGTAATATGGCGTATAAACAAATCGAGCTGCACATATTTATATGCAATTATTTCTTCATTTTTACTCATTGTAGAGAGCCGGTCGCAGATATACTCATGAAGAATATCCACCGAGCTGGATCGCATTCAGCAGAACGAAAGACAAGCAGATCACCTCATCATCGGCACATTCTACAGGAACATATACGTTAGGAAACGTAAACATTAAATACCTGCGCTGAGGGCATTCGCATCACTCCCAAATCCGAAAGTTCTATTAGAATATTATACTTTATTATGGTGTTAGTTTTTAAAGTGTCTCTATGTTATTTTTCTGGAGAAAAAGGGCAAAAGCTAACACTAAATTGGTCTCCAACACACTGTCGGAACCATCATTTCTGATGCTTCCCCCTCTTCCGAAACAAATACCTTGCGTTCACTCTGGTATGGAAGTTCAGGTCTTGTGGCGCCGGATCTGGCCAAAAGTAATCAAAAGACATGTATAACGAAATATTTCCAAAATATTAAAATCCAATTTCAAAAGTTAAAGATCCATTTTCAAAATGTATGAATATAAAAAAAAAAACAATAATAATAAATTTCAAAATAGCAGCTCTAGTGGTTTTACAAACCGGGGACCAACCTGCAAATACAACATAACAGACAACCCTGGACATTTGATGTGATCTTCGCCTACCACACACTGGCCGGCGATAACAGATCAAATTAAGATTCAGATGTCAAGTGAAATAACGATTTAATGTATATTATACAAGTTGAATGTGTGTTGTATTTTGATTTATTTACAAATACTTTTTTAAAATGAATCTTAATTTACTTGAGGTTGGGTATCATAATTTATGTTAAAGTGATTCTAAATAATATAAGAAAAGTGAACGTACGTGTGTCCGGCCCAATTCACGGTATGAAGAAGAAACATGGAAGGAGAGTAACGAATGAGAAAGTGAAACAGTGTAGTAGGTAAAGTTACTTCTTTCAAACCTTGACACCGGTCAAATATAAAGAATTCAGTTTTTATGCTGTTAGTGTCAGTTGCTATTTTTACTGTTTCGAATCCTCGGTAAGATTAACTATTTAATACTTCTTTTTTCAGTGGGTGATTGATTTGTTCGTAAAATGAAACATTTCTCTGTTATTAATGATGGAATATGTCGTACACTAATGTTTAACTGATCTATCTTATGTTTATCTCACTGAAAATAATGTATCTTCGAGAGAGCGAGAGAGCGAGAGGGCCAAAGGGAGTGGAGCTCATGCTCGAAATAGGAATTGCATTTTTAACCGCATTAACATGTTATTTACTTTGTTATAATTTAATTAAGAGTTTATTTATTTTTTAGAATAAATAAATGAAAATGTAATATTTCTTTGGTTTTGTGTATTTGTGTGCATGAGAGTGAGAGAAAGAGAGAGAGAAAGAGAGAGAGAAAAAGAAAGAAAGAAATAGTGGGCTTTAGTTATGAGAAGCAATAGTTTTGTTTTCTGTTTCTGATCGATTAGTTTCGTTTTATTGACTTCAAGTAGTAATTGCAAAAAAACAGCAGCCATACAAGCAAGTCCTTATATTTTGAAAAGTGGTTTTAACTTTTTCGAAATAAATCTTAATTCTATTTGAAAGTTATATAACAGCTTCGTCTGGTTTTGCATTGATTTATGATGGCATTCGCCCGAGGTCGGTTGAGCCGGCTCCAGGTGGATTTGCAGCGCCACAAGTCAAGATGGAATTAATTGAAGTGCCGTGGGATGATATTAGTCCGGGAAAATAGTTCCTTTATATATTTGTAAGTCGTTAATACGTAATCCACGAGCGGTCGAGAGCCCCCGGAAGTATTTTTGACGTAAACAGAGGGCCGCGGTAATCGACCTGACGAAGCTCCGAAACGCCCGCTTCTCGCGCCAGACACGATTTACGGAATCAGTGTACCACTGACAACGCACGTCGGGAATTTGACTGGAAGATGGGATCCAGTTGCACAGCCTGCATGAGTTATTTTCTAGGATGGCGGAAATTCATCTCCACTGCACAGCACTGGCATATAAATATGTAAATCATCAACACACGGTCTTACCCAAATATATATCGCCATCATGTCTTCTCTGATGCGGTATATCTGATAGAAATTTGTCGAAGGTGAATCATTGTGATAATCAAAATCTTGCGAGGCAAAACGGAAAATAACTTAATCTCTCATAATTGAAAGTTGACACACACGAATATGCATTCGTGTGGTGCATAAATCGGTGATTATGCGTCCATGCACACCATAATCCGTCCGCCTTCATTATCCCTGCGTATCCAGACGTTCATAATTGCCTACTGTGGATCCATTTTCAATTATTGAATGGGAAGACTTATACACCGGCCTACTAAAATCTAGGTCTGAGATTCATTGATGCATCCATATAAGAGGTTATGTCCGTGGGTTAGTTGGTCGTTTTTAAATAGCATTTCTATCGATATACGCACAGAGTTAAAAAGCGCATCTTCTTCTAGATGTACATGCGTCGGTATGATAGTGTTACATAGAGACTGGCTCAGAAATAATAGAAACATTTTATTATTTCTGGTGCGAAAAACTATAACCTGTGATGTACGTAGGTCTCTGTCACACGTATGTTTGAAAGTTTATTTCCTCTAATTCTTTACGCTTGGTTTTCATTTTTAATAGATATATACACTAATTTCATGAATTTAAGACAAGTCGAAGCAGTTCCATAACAGAGTATGTGTGTTGGTCAGTCTGTTCTGCGCAGATTGAATGGACAAATCTTACGAATATCCTTTCTTTTTTTTTAAATAGTTTACTTACTATCAATCGATCATCAGATGATATATTAATTCGGCTATATCATGTTGTAACATGATTCTCGTCATAGCATTGGTTTAAATAATGGGGTAGACTAGCAGCATAAACGTTGGCAAGGCAACTTGTCTAGAAAGAACAATTCCTAATAATACAAATTCTTCTCCACGTAGACTAGTATTGCTTCCGGCTATCTTGGATTTCTCCATTGCACTGCTCAGTGCGGTTCGGATTGTATGTCACGGTTTGTAATGTTGGATAATGGCCCTGTGAGAATGGACGCATCTTAAGGTAGGTGTATCTGTTGGAAATTGTTAGTTTGACTTGCGCGATTTAGTGCGGGTGGACCCGTGCAGTTCAGTGCAGAATAGTGTTCTCACAGTCGGAGCTCATATGCGTGACAGGGTCACCGCATTGACGAGACCCCAGATCAAGGGTCAATGTGCACCTGCGCATAGAGGCTCTGTGACGTTACCGGCTTTTGCGTGGTAAGCAGAGTTTTTGCCAGTCTGGCTTTTGGAGGCGAACCTATCAGCCGTGATTTTTACCATGTAGTCAGTAACGTACATAAGGGACTTGATTCCCTAAGAAGATACAGGCGAAAGATCTCTTCCCCCCCCCTCCACGAATGGTTAAGGACTTAATTGATAACTAATTACGAAAACAGTAAATTGCTCTCTCTCTCTCTCTAGATGTTGGTGAATATATCCAAGCCGATAAATAACTCACGCCTGAAATAAAACAGAATTGAAAGTTTAAAAGATTGTTTGTCTCGTGAGTCGGTTATAAAGGTTTTTTTTCTGCAGACGACGGACGGCGTGTTTCACGGCAGAAAGAAAGAGGAAAAAATTCAACCACGGGACGACACAGCCCTCCACGCGACGAGAAAAGATTGAAGGTGCGAGAAATTTAAAGGTATGCAAACTATATGATTTATGGTGTTAAAAATATCGAGTGTTTAAACAAGAACTGCCACGGCTCGTTCCGGGACGAGTATACAAAACGAGAACTGCCGCAGCCCAAGCGGGGGACTATGCAACACTAATATCCATAGGAAAACTCTTAATAATCAATCTATCAGTGTGTTTACTACTAAAACTCTGTAAATCTTGTCTGCTTGCGTTCTGGCTTTCTATTTTGCTTGCTTCTCACAGTGCATGGTTGATGACGTCAAAGAGGTGAATAACGAATTATGACGTTTTACGGCTGTGTATATGTAAGTGTTCACATCAGGTTCTTATAGAAAATGTGTCCGAAAATTAACGAGTTTTGTGGCATAAAAGACTTCTTTAAATTTCCAACTACGTGTTATCCTCATTTAATCTAACCTCCTCGGATCTAATCAATGTTCAGTCCTCCTCTGCCTTCATTCTAAGCGCTGATGTAAGACTTCTTCTGGGATGGCCCTCAGCTTTAGTGTTATAACTTGCGTAATGACCTTTGGGTCGCCTTGATGAAACCTTTGAACTTTGATAAAAAGGTTTTAGAAAAGTCACACGGAGCATGATCAAATGAATAGAGAGGTTGTTCCTCAAGAAATGTCGGATGCTCAGAACTTTTGATACAGGTGCATCGTCGTGGTGAAAATAGAGGTGTAAGTAAAAGTCGGTGGACCCGAATGCGATTATTGTAGAAAGCTCCTATCATAATAATATACACCCACGATATCATGTGAGATAATAAAACAAACCGCCTATAAATCACACACCACACTTAGTTCCATTTTCTTCAATACCCACCTCGTATATAAATCATTTTTTGCCATGGCTATATCGAAATATATTAATTGATAGATTAAATCATTTGTTTTCTGATCCTCCCTTCGCTGTGCTTATCTATTTATTACCCTACACGTAATAATCCGTTGGTTTCTACGAGCTTACAAGTCAAGTATCTGTGCATGAACATATGTTATCTGGTGTAAACGAACGTGTCATATATGAAAGATAAATACCACTGCTGACATCGAAATTCGAACTTGAAACTTGAGATTAAGAAATTGACGACCATTATATGTTGTACATAGATATATCAGTTTGATTATTGCGTTAATTCGGATAAGAAAGTCGGGTGTCACCTGTTCCAGGACGATTAAGTATAATTAATAACTCTTAGTGACTCTATGCAAAACGTGTATAAGTGATCAATAACTGTTTCGTTGACGTTTTAATCTTATTTGTATATTATATCTTAAATTCATTCGTAAGTAAATACTTATTATTCTACATTGGTGTTCGAACTTGTATTATGTGTGTGTAATTTAAAAAACGATGTCTCGATTTACTTGTAATTCCTTTAAGGACAATATTAGATACAATGAAGGAAGTTTTTTTTTACGTAGCGAATATACAGAGCCTCATAAACAACATTCTAGATAAGACAAAAATACACATTTCCTCAGTCAAAAAGGATTTCTTTCTTTTGACCGAGGACAGAACAAATATCACACTTTTATTTTAGCCTTCAGGATAGCATTTTATTCATCCGAAATCACTCATATATTTCAAGTTATTTCTGCTTTTCTTTATTTTATCTTATTTTATTTCGCACAGCAAAGAAATTGGTATTCCATATAAATTTTAAAAAAAAAACGGAATTCTGCAATTACAGCGCTTCCAAAACAAGGCGATACATGGTAACATTTGTAAAAGAGGTTTTCTTTTTAACCTCTCAATGAGAAGCTCTGAAAATCCGTTCTGTTTTAACACAATCTACGTCAAAAAGATGACGATAATGGTCTTTTTGCAGTTTTCCAACCAAAATTAAGTGCCTGCTGATTGGTCAAATACGATTGTTCTGCCCAATGAAAATGGGTTTATTTTAGAGGAAAAGGGAGGCAATTCATCAACACACTAAGAAAGGGCAGATAATCACTTTAAGAAGAAGTATTAAATATAATTAACTTGTTATTTCACCTCATTTGGATTATATACCTGGTAAAGTATGCATCACCAACCATATTCTCTGGCGCCAACGGATTACACTATATTAAAACGTTTGAAAAACTGTGTGTGTGTATTAATATATAGTTCAGAGAACTAGTTTTAAATAAATGTTTGTATTAAGTTCAAACCCTATAGATTTTTTTAAATATGAAATAAAAATCATTTGACAAGAGGAAACGAAGTCACAGCGAAAACTAGCGACAACATTAAATGTTAAAAGCAACTCATATGGTGTTTTAACGGTTCATTTTTATTTCAATTTCATACTTTTGATGAAGAAGGCACTATTTCATTGAAACACATGAGTAATATATTTTTTTCGGAAAGCTGATGATCGAGATTGAATAGGTTTGCCTAGTATTTGGTACGTTTTGAAGTATACGTCAATCTCTAATGCTGGATAAACACAACAGCGTGGTTAAATCTTTTTACACGGGAGAGCGTAAACAATACGCGGAATTTGAAACAAAACATTACTATTTGTAATGATCACATTGCATTGCAAGATCCGTTTATTTCCGATTTGACTCATAATTTATTCTCAATGACTTCAAAACATCAACTGGGTGGCCTTCCTTACTTACAATTGCGTAACAAATCGCGAAAACCTATCCTAGTTTGAATAATAATAATAATAATAACAATAATAATAATAATAATAATAATAAGAAGAAGAAGAAGAAGAAGAAGAAGAAGAAGAAGAAGAACAAGAAGAACAAGAACAAGAACAAGAACAAGAACAAGAACAAGATGAAGAACAAGAACAAGAACAAGAACAAGTAAGGGAAGGAAGAAGAACGAAAAAGAAGTATAATCATAATAATAATAATAATAATAAGAAGAAGAAGAAGAAGAAGAAGAAGAAAAATAAGAAAAATAAGTAAAATCATAATAAGAACTATAGATGAAGTATAATAATAAAAACAAAATAAGAAATAAAATAAGAAGTATAATGATGAAAATTAGAAGAAGAAGAAGAAGAAGAAGAAAAAAAAGAAGAAGAGGAAGAACAATAATAAGAAGTATAATAATAAGAAGAAATAAGAAGAACAAGTATAATAATAATAAGAAGAAGAAGTATAATAATAATATTGAGAATACGAATAAGAAGTAAGAAGTATAATATTAATAATAATAACAATTATAATAATAAGAAAAAGAATATAAAAGGAAGAAGTATAATAAAAATAATCAGAATAATAATGATAAAAAGTATAATAATAATAATAATAATAATAATAATAATAATAATAATAATAATAATAATAAGAAGAAGAAGAAGAAGAAGAAGAAGAAGAATAAGAAGAAGAAGAAGAAGAAGAAAACGTATTATAATAAAAATAATAATAAGAATAATAAGATGTATAATAACAATAATAATAAATAGATAGAAGAAGACAAAATAAATGGAAGAAATAGTTTAATAATAAGAAGAAGGAGATTGCCTGTCTATTAATTTCCTACTGGAGTAATTTCCTGAAGTTTGGCTATCCTTCTTTATTTGTACTTGCGAGAGGGAAACCTATCTGCAACTTTCTGTTACCTCTGAAGTGTTCAGTAAACTTATTCTCTCTCTCTCTCTCTCTCTCTCTCTCTCTCTCTCTATATATATATATATATATATATATATATATATATATATATATATATATATATATATATACATATATATATATATATATATATATATATATATATATATATGGAAGTTTTTTTGTTTGCTTTTTTTTCAGCTGCCGGGGCTGGTAAATACCCGACTAGTATACGGGCACAGGCTATTTTCTCTCTCAGTGTGTTGGACCCGTAAGACCATTATCATGCCATCCAGCTAAGGGAAGGACATCTCTTATAATAAAACCTTGCTACCAACTACTTACGTCGTGGGAGCAAACCGTTGGGGAGGGACGCCTCTTTAGTCCTGATTGACAAACTTCCTAGAGTTGGATCTCGAACAAAATATCCGGTTTGCAAACCTACACTTGCTTAAGGAGTAGATAAATTCTGCCTATCGCAGGCCTTTGCACCTCTTCTTCGTCTATTAGGCAGGCGCAGAGGTACCAGTGCTGGGACGCCTCAAAGCCCCCAATGCCTGACCGTGTTTCTTTACTAGGACAATGCACGCCGTTTCTCTTTCTATTTGGGCAACTTGGGGAAAGTTTTTTCGTCTCTAAGTCGTACATGACCAGTCTAGGTTGCTCTTGTTTCGACAGGTTGGACAGCTTGTCTGGCTGCTGTTTCCGACTGACAGGGCAGGGGCCAACACTCTTGGGTGGCGCTACAAACGGTTGCTCTATCATCAGTTGCATAATACCGTGGGTAGTTGTATGTGCCATGTCGCGCATGGAAAGAGACCCTGCAGTTATCTCCAGTGACCTTCCCCGAGGCCACAACCCCCATGGACCAGGTAGCGACTAATAGACTGGTTGTGTGAGCTTATTGGCACCAAACAAGGACCCACCTTGGCCAACCCACTCTATAATCAAAGCAAACATGTCATTACAAAGAAAAAAAAGCAAACCTAAACCAAACACCCAACAAAAAACACTTTCGCCTCCGCCCTTGAGGCTCGCATTCATAAATATCCGGGGACTTAGAACCAACATCAACGACGTAGAAACCTTACTCCTGGCACAATACCCGGATATCCTAGCACTAAATGAAACAAACCTTCAATCCTCAATCTCCTCTCGCCATTTTGACATGATTGACTACTTCCCACTCTACCGTAAAGACTCTGACAAACATATGCACGGGCTAGGAGTTTATGTTCGGAACACCCCCCTGACTATAGAATATAGGTTAGAATCGGATGACCAAGACTACATGTACTTTAGATTGACTTTATATCATAGCGTCAGTTACTTATATTTCTTATACCGTTCCCCGTCGACCAAGGACTGTAACCTGTTAATCTCTGTATCTGAAAGCATAGATAGAGCACTCTCACTTGACTTGAATGCCCAGATACATGTATTTGGGAATTTTAATGCACACTACCGTAACTGGTTGGAATTCTCTAGCCTTATTGACGCAGCCGGCAACTTTACGTATAATTTTCCCATAGCCGACTTCCTCTCTCAAACTGTCGATTTCCCAATCCGTATCCCCGATCGAGAAGACCAGCTAGATTAACTTCTAGACATCTTATTAACCTTAATGCCCGAGATTTGTGTGACGAAATCTCATAGGCCACTCGGGAATCCTGATCACATTGTGCTAATGATTCATATCACCCTAAAAAGTCGTCCAAAAGCTGATGAGCTGTTGTTCAAAATAACGTAATACTACGAGCAGGCTGATTTTGAGTCAATCAGAGATCACATTAGCGACGCTCCATGGAGGGAAACCTTCTCACTCCATGCTGACCAGTGTGCAAATGAGTTAACTGAATGGGTACAAGCACACATTGAAGCCTGTGCCCCCATGCGATAATTCTTTAGCAAGCCCCACACTTCACCAATGGTCTACCCTGGACTGTGCAGCTCCCACTGCTGAGAGGTAGCAATCATTCCGTAAATTCGGTGGCCATAAGTCAGCTACTAATAGACATACATTTATAGAGTCAAGAAATAATTGTAAGGCCGTGATAGTTGAATGATAGGTGAAGCAAGTCGGGGTATACTTAGTTAACAAAATACGTATTCAGTCACAGAAAGTAGTTACTCGCGACTTCTGGAAAATCTACAACAGTGTGACGAACAATGGCCAATAAAAGATTCCCGACCTATCAAACCACAATGATGTCGTTTGAACAGCAACTGATGAGGCTGAACTAGTTGCCCAGCGTTTCGCCTCAAACTCCACTTTGGACTCAGCAAACCACCCCTCCCTGGATTCCCATTGCGGCCCTAACCCACACGTGATAACCTGGGCATCCCGCTATCCCAGGGCAGAGACATCATAAAAAACCTTGACACCTCCAAAGCTTGTGGGCCTGATCTTATACCTGTAATAGTAATAAAGAAATGCTCTGCTGAACTGGACCCTGTCCTCTTCAACCTCTACAACAAATGCCTAGCTGAATCTATCTTCCCCGATAGCTGGAAAATTACATCTGTGGTGCCAGTCTACAAATATTATAGGGATAGAACCGATCCTCAGAACTACCGTCCAATCAGTCTACTCCTGATCTTTGCTAAAATCTTTGAATCCTTAATCAATCAAGCGATAGTCCGGCACTTAGTTAATGCTAAACTGCTTGAAGCCATCCTAACGGTCATCTCTGAACGCATGTATCATACACTCGAAAAGGCAGGTAAAGCAAGGGCAGTAGCGCTTGATATATCCGAGGCCTTTGACATGGTATGTAATAAACGGCTTCTCCTGAAAATACGCTCATACGGTATCAGTGGGCAATTACTTAATATCATTAGATCCTTCCTAACATCCACATTGTCTTCGATAGCCGTTCATTTAAGCAACATGACATAAATGCGGTGTACCTCGGGATCTGTCCTTGGACATTTATTGTTCCTGATCTTCATAAACGATCTCCCTGATGACATTCTGTCTGAGATTGCTATATTTTCTGACGAGACCACGTTTTAGTCTCGTCACGTTGGCAAAATGGTCCTGATCACATCCGTGGCTATGGCTGAATCCTAAGAAATTGACCTCCAAGGTTGTAGTGGATTGGGGTCATAAATGGTTGGTAACTTTTCATGCCGCAAAGACCAAGCTCCTTTCCTTCAATAACTACGAGAAACCTTTCCAACCACCGATTGTCATGACAAATAACACCCTACATGAGAGTTACTCATTCAAACTCCTCGGCCTTACCATCACAGGTAACATGAATTGGAACAAATACATTGAAGACATTGCCAAGACTGCAGCAAAGAAGGCGGGTTCCCTCTACCGTGCTAGTTAACACCTCACACATGACATCATTCTGTATCTCTACAAAATCACCATCCGCCTATGCATGGAGTAGTGTTGCCACATCTGGGCTGGTGTATACTCCACTAGTCTCTCCCTCCTAGACAAGGTCCAAAAAAGAGTCGCAAATCTACTAGGTCTCTCATTGTCAACCAAGCTCCAGCCCGCTGTCCCATCGCTGCAATGTTGCATTCTTTGTGCTTTTTTTTTACAAATATTTCAATAGATTGTGCTCCGATAGAACTGGCTACTTTGGTGCCCCCTCGACGTAAATTCACTAGACCAACTCGACAATCAGCTAAATCCCATCTATTCACTGTGGAGGTCCAAAGATGCCGGAGAGCCTTCTACTCGAACAGCTTTTTTTTGTTTGTGCCGCTGGCCTCTGGAACCCCCTCCCTGTTTCCTGTTTCCCCGACAGTACTGACATAAAGAGGTGAGAAAAAATTAAAAACATAATCAATAAAATCAATAATTTCGTTGATTATGTTCGCAATAATCGCGAAATCAGTAGTCTTAAGGGATTAATTGTTAACTGATTTATACAGGGTGTAGTACCTTTTAAAAATGGTCATCATGGCGTCCTCAGTTAGTCGACATGCACTAGAGTCTGTAATTAGCCTCTCTAGTGAATGACCGTCAGTACGTGATCAAGACGCACACGCTTCACGGGGTCACTGTGCTAATGTGTATGAGGCGGGTAAGAATATAGAAAACCTAGAGGGGTCTAACCTCGATAAAAAAACCTCTCTATCTCGTAGCGATGATTGACACATAAATACTTCGACAGAGACAACGCGCCAGCATCAGTGAAAATCATGCTGTATGAAAACCGGAAGGTGTATTGCTCCAGTGACCATCGTATATCTATAGCAGTGGCGCACATTGACAGCATCAACAAGCTTCCTTCTAACAAGATACCAAGTTTTATCAATTAAGTAAATCCGGTTATCAAGATGATAAAAATAATGGGAAGTAAACGTTAAGCTGTGTATCGATTTCATTTTTGCAAATATCGGTTATCTTTCTGTTCATATCAGTTAAAATAATAAGTTCATCTCATCGGCAATCTCTCAATACTTATTTGCACAATGTCTATTGAAACAGAAATCTTTTATCATTTCAATATGTATTGTTCAAACATATTATTAGGTTCCTGCCATTTTTAGACGCGACTTCGAATCTCTATTAAAGGTACTGTCCGTCGGTCTATATGCCACGGTTCAGCTTTATTTATACAAATGGGTCACACTTTATCAAGGTGAACCTCTACCCAAGTATAATGTTTTATGGGATGAACGGATTTTCAGTGGAATAAAGAATGTTATGAGAGGATTGAATATTAATAAAGAAAATTAAATTACTTATGCGTATATTTATGACAAGTTTTGTTGATGTTGAATTTGAAGGCAATGACGTTGTAGCCCACAGAAAAAAAAATTCGTGGGAAAGTTTCCAAACTAGGCAGTTCTTGGAAAGCAACTCTGTCCATAAAAGATACGTTTGATGTTAGGCACGCGGAGCAAGAAATTGAAGTTTCAATAAGACGAGTTCATGCTTTAGATGTGGTACGAGGAGTGCCAAGAGATTGGAGCTCAATCGAGCGCCTTTCATTTTCATATATATCATTTTCTTGGATTTGCCATTGTTTGAGTTTGAAATAAAAATGTCATTATACAACATGTAGATTAAATGGACGCATCTTATTTTAGATGCGTCCAAGTATCTCTATTAGGAGCTCAGTCTGTCCGCCAGTCTGTCACTTTTAAGTCTGCCATTTTATTGTCTGCGGTCTATCACCCTTCAGTTTGAAATAGCAGTTTCGTCCATTACTCAGATTTCAGTTTTTAATAGAATGTTTACATCCGTTTCACGAATTTTTATAAAAGCCTTTATCCGTCAGTTAATATGTACATCAGTCCGTCATCCTGTCTGTCATGCTTCAGATTTATAAAAGTGTTTGTTTATCTGTCAGTCAGTATGTCCCTCAATCATTCAGTCTGTATGCCACGCTCGAGTTTAAATATCATTTTCATCGCATAAATACAGATTGAATGTGTGACAGGACCAATCGAACCGATAATAGATCTTGCACTTTAGGGCGCACTAGTATGCATCTTGGTGATGGTTAGGCCCTACGTAGAATTGAGGTAGAGAATTGAGACTAGTATATATTCACATGGAATTAGCTATTACAAACAAACTGGGTTAGGGCGCCGGACTGTCTGAGAAAGCCATGTGAGATTGTCAATTGCATTTAAATCTTACACAGGCCGAGTTTAAACAGGTGGACCAGGTTTTGGCAAAATCTTTTTTATCGCCAACGAAAAACATACGTGTGTCAGTACTATGTAGTTGGGGCGCGAGGCTGGAGTTTGAGCTAGCCCTCTAAGCTAATTAGAGCGAGAGTCCCCATTTCTCCAGCGGGGTACGGATAATTGCTTTCTATCTAGATAATATTTAAAAAGCCTAAGCGATGAATTTCGATTGTCGTACCACCCAACGAGAAAGAGAAAAGAGAGTAATTACCTTTTGAGAGAGAAATTCAATACCACCCAACCCCACACCACTCCCAAGAAAGGGAGAAGGTGTGACAATATGCTTTTTTAGGAAGAGAAAGGATTTTGTTTTGAGTAGACAGTCAGTTAGATTTGGGATCGCGACCTGGACGGTCGTGTTAGCCGGAGCTCAGACTCGAGCGGCCATCAAGCGGGAATTTCGCGCGAAAGGCTTCCCGTTTGGATGACGGTGCCCATAGTATTCCCCCCCCCCACCGTTCAGTAGATAAGTTACAACTTACTTAAGGACTTACAATCGTAAATGGATTTCACGCACAGAGAGACGACGAACTAGTTTAGTAAACAAATACATTATCGAAGGGTAGACTTAATTCGACGTTATAAAAACAGTCGTTTACCTTGTTAATAATTAATAGATACAAAAAGAAACCGCTTAGTTGTTTAAATTATTCCTATTGTCGAATTGTTCTGCTGTGTAACCTAGCCTTCACAGAATCACGAAGTCATCATCATCGCCGTTATCCCAACCTAGAGAAGATTCGACACATCTTTGTTTTTACTGCCACTAAAACGATCACCACCCATAGAGGGTGTTCACAGTCTGGAAAGACTTCTGCGCAGAGAACCAGACGTGTGAGCACAGAGATAAAGCCACGAGTGGACCACCTATGTTACAAGGGGTTCAGTGACACCGGATCAGACTGAGGTATATGTTTTACTAGCACCGCAACCGGGATATCAAACACCTGTGCGTGAGTGGCCGACAACGATATGCAGGATCGAGTGGGGCCCTATGTTACAAATGTAGGCACCATCAGAATATCCGTTTTTCTTGATTTGAATTATTCTGTTTTCGTATTAGTTTTCTAATAATGTGGTTAAAATTATACAACCCTACTACACTTCTTTTTTCTAACCTCGATCACTGAATGAGAAATCCTTCTAGACATAGGCTATTTTAATTTGTCTTTCCATCAAGACAGCGATTTTGGGAGGAGGTGGATTTTCCCCACATTAAAAACCGAACTTGTGTCTAAATCTTCCCTCATGAGGAGGCAAGTAAATAGAAATAAGTCTCCAAATTTCATAAGAAAACCATTCAAGTACACTTTCATATAAGTCAGCTTATCAAACTGAATGAATAAAATTATGCTGATATATATATATATATATATATTTATATATATATATATATATATATATACACTAGCATACTATTTATTTCATAATTTTAATTCAATGTTTCTTCAATATCATATATATATATATATATAATATGGAATAAACCTTGAATAAACATTTACAAGATAAATGATGTATCTTTAAATAATTATCTATCGTGATAATAGGAAGCAATACATTAAGAAAATGAATGATGAAAATAAAAGTTGTACAATGCATTCTTTGAAAATCCATGGATTAAGGATAATGAGATCCGTCTTTGTGTTTGAACTGCTGGTGAGTCAATAAATACTCAAATTGTTCAACTTTTTTTTTCATCATTCATCTTCTGAAGTATATATATATATATATATATATATATATATATATATATATATATATATATATATATATATATATATAAGTCAGTTCATATTATATTCCAATAACCATGGTTTTATTTTATTATTTTTAGTTTTTCACATTTCCAAAAAACATATTTCTGTGAGATATATTTTACGGTCCGTTTCATTTGTCTTGTGCCAAACAACATTCGTATGTCAATATCATCTCTGCAAAATTCACAAAGAGTAAAAAGTTATTGGATTAAAGTGTCTTGAAAAAACCTACACTATACAGTAGTTTCATTTTTGGGTGAAACAAACAAAAGACAAAGTAAAGAGAGAAAAACATATATATATATATATATATATATATATATATATATATATATATATTCGAACTTCAGCTTAAATTTCACTAATATATACATAAATAAATAAATACATAAAAAATAATAATAATAATAATAATAATAATAATAATTATAATAATAATAATAATAATAATAATAATAATAATAATAATAATAATAATAATAGGCGCAAGCATAGGCTGACGCCACAAAATTATGGACAGAGGGTCGAGGAGGGAAAGCGCAAACCAGACCTCCACTGGAAGAGCGCGGACAGCTCTGGGACCTTGGGAAGGCTTGTTGCCACTCGGGCCCCAGAGGGGACCAATGGCCCTTATCAGCGGGAAATCGCTGGTAGGTGGCTGTTGCGATTACCGCAAGGTCATCAGCGGTGATGAACGAAAAGAGGTGGAGCATACTGGAGGCCTGAGGAGACTTGTTGTCACTCGGACTCCAGGGAATCCCACAGGTTGTCGGCAGTGGGTGACCACTGACGATGACCAGTGTGATAACTCCTAGTGAGTAAATAATAATAATAATAATAATAATAATAATAATAATAATAATAATAATAATAATAATAATAATAATAATAATAATAATAATAATAATAATAATAATAATAATAATATCCAAACATTACACCCAAGAACCATTCTGCGATATGGTAGCTAGCAATAACATTATATAAGAATAAAAGTTGCATTGACAAAAAAAGCTTAAGTACCTTATATATATATATATATATATATATATATATATATATATATATATATATATATATAATTATTTTATGTGCGTAACAATTAATTCATAAAAATTAATGAATATATATGAACAAATATATATTTGAGGATAAAAGATGGAGACAGATTCTGTGAAAAAGACAAAAAGAATCAAATTAAATATAGTAAGAAGTCATCAAAAACGAAAGATTAACCGGTTTCGTTCAGATCAACAAATATCTTCAGAAAAAATGAACGTATTTACAAGAAAAACTGTGCCTCATGTCCGATGATTTATATCGAAAAAATAGCCAGAAAGATAAAATTTACGAACATTAACGAGACCTCAAACGCAACAATCACACTAACGCACTTGTCATACCCAGAAACATTTTTACCCAAAATTGTGACTTTACAAACTGAACTCTCCTCAAGACTTACTCCTCTCTACCACGATGCAAGTGCATTGAAGGTGTTGTACTCTTTCTCGCATCACAATCTACATAAACCTTTGACTCGGATCTTATTCCTTAAGTTAATATCTGGCAAAAACTGCACTCAAACAATGCAATACACCTCGCCGCTGTATAACAAACTCTGGTTTAATTACTACTCAATCTTAGTGTATTTTTTTCAATTTATATTCCTTTTCTTTCTTCTTTTCTTTTGTCCTCCTTCTCTCTTTTTAACATTTTAACGTCTTTGTCGCACGTTCTGCATAATTTTTTTTACAAATAGTTACGCACGTGCCAAAACATCTCCCCCTGTACGTCTTTGTTTTTCTAATGTGTTTCCGTTATTCAATAAATTGCAAATCTTTCCCTTTTCTAAAGATGTTCGTTTATTCGAACGAACCTGGTAAATTTCTCGTTGTTGAAGATTTCTTCCTGTGTTTAATTTCTTTTATATTGTGTCTTTCTCACAAACACTCACACACACACACACACACACACACACACACACATATATATATATATATATATATATATATATATATATATATATATATATATATATATATATATATATATATAAAGCTGACATCGTTGTTAAAGAAAAAGAGATACATAGTTGAATAGAAAGAAAGTCGTTAACAAACAGTAACGTATGATACAGGAAAGTGTTTACTAGCGTGTTAATCTATAAATGCCTGTTACAATTACAGAATGGGATGCAATTATTTAGTAGACAAAGAGTGATAAGTTTCCTAAAAATTTCATAATTATTTTTTATTTTTATTTTTTGATTATTAAAAATAAATGTAACTTTACATTCCACCCGTACACACATCTTGCACTTGAGACGGACTGTTATAACAGTTCATGACCGTTACTGACAATGCCATCTTTAACCTTTATAGATTAGTGATTGTCTGTATTTCTGATATGAGGTGTTTTAATTATGAGTTTCAGTGGTCGAACTGACTACATTATCTTGGCTGCCATGCTCACAACGTTTCGCCCGTTCTGCCCTCCAGCCTTCATCGGGTGTCCTGTATCGAACTCTAGAACTGTCTGTCTGAACTCTCGAACCCAATCCCTTTATTGTAACGGGGTACCATGCTCGGATTTCATTTTTTTGCCTCTGGAACACACTCGTTAATTCTTCCGTTACTTTCAGTTGTGCTGCTGCTACTGCTGTTTTCGCCGCATTGCCGTTCTCGCTAAATGTTACTTTCACTGCCTTCGTCCAGGATTGAACTTAGCACCTCCAGATAACTTGCAACTTTCGAACTAACGGCCATGTGTCACTAGATATAGAGTACTTGATCACTTTTATAGAAAGTATCCAGATATTTCTCAGTTCCCTTACTGATACGATGGGATACTTTTGGTTTTAATGCGCCATATTTGTTTAATTATTTCTATATACTTTGGTAACTCCTTATACTAATTTACACCGGATCTCTACCAGGCCCCTAAGGTAAAAACATATCTTCATTATATTTCAACTTCATAATTCTGCAGATACACACACATTTCACACAGACACATATTTTTAAGACATGACGTCTGCTTGGGAGAAAGCTTTTTTATATTTCAGTTGACTATTTTATCCTTCCCAATTAAAACTTCTGGTCAAACAACTACTGGAATTATTCATGTTTTCCTCTGCTAAATTAATAACATTTCTATTTCAAGATGTTTATATTTGATATGGGTTGAACATCATAAAACTGTATTACAATTTATAGAAACTGCATCTTAACAAGTAATACATTTATTTTGCAAAGTCTTCATATATTTTTGAATATATTATTAGTATTGCATACTCCTTATAAGTTCTAACAATAGTTGTTGCCAGTAATGTTTAGCTGATATACAATTAATTCAAGTCAATCTCTAGACCAGCGATTTCATATTATTTTTATTTTATCTGTTGAGGGTAGTGTATTTCGGATTGTGTAGTATTATACGTGTTACTTGCTGTTCGAATGTCTTAAACAAATAACACTCAGAAAATGTGTCAAACACGTGTGAACGTTAGTTAAGACAGCGCGAATCACTTCAGAGTGACGTCATCGAAAAAGGTAAGAAGAGATTGTCGAAGTGAATGAAAAAGTGGCTAGGAACCGAATCGGCGTAGACGTTTAAAAATGGACTCTTCAAAAATAGTAAGTAAAACAATTTCAGTCGCCTTTCATTCATCGCCTCACTGTGTCAACAGGCATGAGATACCTAAATAAAGAAAGAGTTTGTTCATGTAAACACAGTTTCAGAGTTTCTCATATTAATTTGTATTAACATCGGTTTAAGTGAGTCTTAGCAGCTGGAATATTTCAGTATAAAGTTTTTCTGGTGAGAATAAGCCCTCACAATAACGGAGATGTCAGCTCCGGAAACGATACTTCGAGTGGCCATCACGACAACGATGCGGAAGATATTAATTTACAGGACATTTACGTGATTATTATTATTAATATTATTATTATTATTATTATTATTAGTAGTAGTAGTAGTAGTAGTAGTAGTAGTAGTAATATTATTATTATTAGTAGTAGTATTATTATTATTAGTAGTAGTAGTAGTGTTAGTATTATTATCATTATTATTAGTAGTAGTAGTATTATTACTATTATTATTACAATTATTATTATTACTATTATTACTATTATTAGTAGTAGTAATAGTATTATTAATATTAGTACTATTATTATTATTACTACTATTACTTTTATTACTGTATTACTATTATTATTATTACTACTATTATTACTATTATTACTATTATTATTATTACTATTATTACTATTATTATTATTATTATTATTATTGTTGTTGTTTTTATTATAATATTATTATTATTATGAGTATTATTGACCCATGTCCAACTTAACTTACTGACACTTATAAACAAAACATTTTCATCTCAATAACAAAACAGAACTCGTGTACTTTTCCATACACGTCAAATGTACATGTAGAATATAACAACAATTGCATCCTAATTATTTCCTCATTAAACTACTTTTGTCTTCATAAGGATTGCTGTAACCTGACGAACCCCTGATAGATTCTACATCTTCTTCATCTATTGAAATTAGTATTATTTAAGTCCAAATACCATAGCATTTAACTTTTTGGTCAGAATCATAAATGATAGTTTCATTTTATAGTTAAAGTACATCAGAATATTGTAAGTTATAGAGAAGATATGAAAAAACAATATTTTACTTAATAAAATCATAATTAATTTGTTGAAATATTTGAATGAATTTTGCTCATAAGTTTCTTAGCTAAACCTTCTGCAATGACATAACATTAGAAAATCTCAGTTATCGTTGGCATTTTTAAAAATAAATTCAACGTGCTCGGGGCTCTGCTCTAGAGTCCGGAAGCAGTAGTCGTTTTTGTCATATCCCTAACCCAAAACCTATTTGACTCCATGTGAAATTTCATGTTTTTCATATATCCACTATTAAAAAGTATCTGGTGTATTAATTTTAAACCCAAATAAATCCTGTTATATTTCAGGAAAGATGTTTAGTTTTATTTTCTCGTATGTGTTTGTGTTAGAACTAATAAAAAAAACAATCATTCTAAAAATTGCACGAAAAACTTATGCACCAATTTTAAGAAAATCAGAAGACTAACGGATTAACGGATTAACGGATTAAGTGAATAACGGAATAATGAGCAGTGACATGAAATATTTAGTTTTGCTTAATATCGGGGGCCGGAAATAACTAACGATTTGCATTGAGATACATGTCTTAACTTCGTGTCCATCATTGGGAGTGTAATAATAGTGTTTGCGATTTTGTAAAAATAGGATTGAAAATTGTATTTTTTACTTAAAGTTAGAGTAAGCATAGAAGTGTAAAATCTCATTAATAGTTAAACCCTAGAATTACGTGTCACGATATGATGTCACAAGTAAAAAGTCAAATGTAAGCTGATTGGGTTTGGACGCCTTTTTTCCGATGCTGTTTTCGTGACCCCCAACCCCGAAAGCAAGCGAGAAAAACTTTATGTAATGTATAACTTTACAGTTCTATTTAAAACATTAAAGAGAATGACGTAATTAAGCAAGTTTGTTAGTTGCGATTTCGTATATGCTAGACTATTACAGGAAAGAAAATGATACAGAAACACATATCACCACTACCGTATCTATTGATTAAGTACTTACAATGTGTCAACGAGTGACTCGACAGTTTTTGATCCCAAAAAATGACAGGTCATCTGGTGGGTATTGAATTACTTCAACGGAATTTTCCATAAATAATAAAAACAGAAGTGTCGAACACTGTAGTACTTCATAGACAGCCGCTCCATTCTTGATTCTTGGCCAATTGCATCATAACGAGGATACCGTACCAGCCAGTTTCGGCGCCTTTACCTCGACTGATAACACTGGTATGGCGGCGCCTGTTCACGGTGCAGTTGCCACAACTTTGTCTAGTGCTGACCATTGCTCTTTCGTTGCATATATTTTGCCCATGTGATCGTATGTTGACGTCATGGTTCTTAAATTTATCTTTCATTCCAGCTAAAATCATTTCACGCAACGACAACCAAAGTGAGGCCTTTTCCACTGCTGTTTGTATTTCGGTTGTCATTCTTCTTTTTACTCTTTCTTTTGAATCCAAATCAGTTTTTACTTGGTACAGAAACTTTTTCAATGTACCGTCTTGCTCCTATTTCAATATGGTAACGGTGCACCACCCGCCCATCCGTTGTCTACACGATCTTCAATCAGATTTCTCTACTTTATTTATTTCCTGATTAATGCACCTTTGATAGTATCTTGCTAACGTAATGTTGGTTCCATTATAATTACTTTCCCCCGATCTTCACTCCACATTATCATAGCTGGCCTTTTAGCAGTTTCAATCACAGGGAAAACTAGAGGCTTTCCTAAAGCAGCATCGATTTTCCATTCTCCTTCCCAATTTATATCTGTCTTTGTCGCCTTTCTATTCGTTGTATTTGTTACTTTCCCTTCTTTCACCAAATGTATCTTCTCTTTTGTTTTCTAATTCTTTCATGAGAACAGTAGTCAGAATAATTCAAATAATACAAGTACTCATTAACTCAGCAAAAAGTCAATCAGTCGCTCATGAAAAGATTTGAAATTGTGTGTTTCATAACTTTTACAAGATGACTAATATCATACGTATGCAGTTTTTTTTAATGAAGAGCAATCTTTAATGACTTGGCTTAAAACATTAAAGCGATATTCACAATCAGGTGCTTTTATAAATATTTTCTTTACCTGCCCTAAATAAATTAAGATGCGTGACTTCTGCAACGTAACGGCCCAAAATTTATAAATAGAAATATATATTTATAATTATATAAGTCGTAGTCATTGATAATATGTACATATCTAATAATAAATATTATGCGGTATTTCTCTAAAGATAGTACTTTTCCTTCACCTGTTAAATAAACATTCATTTGATTGGATGAACTTACATACATACAGAGATGCTGATGTCCCATGATAAGAATAAAGTATTAACATGATAAATACATGCTTTCCTTAATTGAAAGTCCAGTGATTAATGGTACGATAATTCCAGATGTTTTAAAAGATAGGCAGCGCGGAAATTTGCTTGTTATTTTGAGAACGTTGATTTTTGTCATAAGATTTTTGTCATCCTGATGAGTCACAACTTACCAATGCTAAAAGCCAGTCGAGAGCAAAGGTTAATGTAAGTGTCTGTTGGGCGATGAACAAAACGATGAGACGATTGAAAAACGATGACCGGACAGAATGTGATTAGTTGAGAGGACGGCCCGTTAACTTATTGTTTACATTCGACTTGAAGTAGACAATGTTGTAGTCTGCAGGGAATCAGTTCCGTGTTAATGTGTCCAACGGATGAGATGATCTTTGAAAGCATCTCAATTCAAGTAAACTCCGTTTGGTTTCACGTAAGCAGAAGAAGAAAAGAAAATTGTTTTCAGTTGTGGTAATAAGAAATATTCTTGCTGTGAATGTTTAACAGAGGGAATCAGATATTGTAAATCAGTCGAGCATCTACCATTGAAATAAAGGTAGAGTAGAGAAAGACTAGCAGCGTCTGTTCTGTGATAAAGATGATATAATCCGCCACTAGATTGCGAAGTCGATTTTGTACGTTGTCAAATAAAAAAAAAACACTCTACAGATGTGCAATTAGGGCGTATCTAACTTGTATATATACGTAAATGAGTCAGGTACTTTCTGGGGCCGAAAATAATCCAACCACTTTATTCCAGCAAAGTTAGCAGCATATTTGTTGTAAGACTTCGATTTGTGTTCTCAAATGAGTTAGTCCTAATATCTTATGAAAGCACTGATCTTACTCAATGAGAGAGCCATTAATTTCAACTGAAATAAAATGAGTACCCGAGCGTTAGTGATGAACGGAGAGAGGCTCGGTGATGGAGGTATTAAAAGTAACGGAACGATTTTCTTCATTGTACCACATGCTTCATGGCGGAAAAGGGAGAATCAACAAAATGTTGATGATCAATTGTTGTTGACATGCTGCGATAGACAGGGGTGTCGTCTGTATGGATGTCATTGACTGATCGCGGAATATGATTAAGAAAGTCATTAATGAAGATCAGGCACAGGTGTCGGCACGTTTCCGTTGATTTCATGCGCTTGAAACTCCTGTTTACCAACAACTACCTTTATATACCTATCAAGGGAACCCGATTTGATAGTTGCGAATATTTACTAGATCTTCCATAGCTAGAAAACATCTAAACCAAACCGGTGTGCCAAACCCTACTAAAGGTCTTTGGTATATCTAGCTGTGACTCTAGAGACGAGCCCCAAATTAATATATATATTTATCGTGTGCAAAGTCAGTATGTCATCTGTTGGTCTTGTTGTCAGAAATCCATATTGCTTGTTACTAAGTAGATTTCTGTTTGGAGAGATGATTTACAACTTCCTGATTTATCACAGATTCAAACAACTTATTCAAGAGTCTGATCAGTCTTTACTGAGATGCAGAAGACCAGTTTCCGGTATTTTAAAACAGTTATCGGATTTATGTTGTTTTCCAGAGATATGGAAAGCGTTGCTCTTTTAAGAAACCATTACACAGCTTTGTAAAGGTAGGAACTAGTTCCGACTGCAAATTCGCAAGCACAATGATGAAAATGTTACGAGGACCAGTTGGATTTTGAAAGCATCGTGGACAGAGATATGGATGTCGCATAGAGTAGTTTTAGTCATGCGGTACATTTTGGTAGTTGTTACCATTAATTGCAATAAGTGGAATTTGCTAAAAGGTTAGCTTCATCAGAAGCTTTCTAGTTATGTAATGATTGTTTTTAATCTCTATGTTATTTCCACAACTTATGGGAGCTAAGCCGATGCTGAGCCTTCCTGAATATAACGGATTGGGTGTAGGACTCTGTCGCCTTTTCTATAACAGACAGTTTTAGAGGGGATTTTTTTTCAGGCAACCTATTTCGTTAAAAGAAATTAACATAGAGGTTTTCGTGAGCAAAGTGCGGTATAAAGATATTTCACATTAAATCGTAAATAATAGCAAATCGATCTAGAAAAAAACAGATTATATTTATCTAAAAAAACATATATTAAAATCATTTTAAGGTTTTGGATTTTAGAAAACATATCAAACGAATACTTTTAATTTGAGGCATAGAAACTTTTTCCAAAATAACTGAATTCGATATTAGATTATGGCAAACATTTTCATATGCCGTACAACTATACAACTAAACAACTATAAATAAATTAGCCGAAAAAATGTTTTTTTTTTCTATAATAGTTAATCCTTGGGGTCTATTCTCCCAGGCATTACGCTCACCTAGTTTCATGTTAAATGTCTGTGTGGAACCACTGGATCTGGAATGCTACGGAAACTAAGGACATTTATTATGTGAGCGCGCATAAGGCTTCTTGTTCTTGGCACACTCCACATTATGCTCGCCCTTGTGTTGCATCCACTCATCGTGAGCAGGTAGAGTACACGTTAGTGGAATAAAGCTTTTAAAGTTACCCAGCAATCTTTCTTAATTAAGTACACTCTGATCTATATATAATTCTGTGTGTATATATATATATATATATATATATATATATATATATATATATATATATATATATATATATATATAGCATAATATAAGATGAAATAATAAAATAAGGTGCGAATCAAATTTCATTAGAATTCAAAAGTGAGTTTATTGAACTTTTTATTTGATTTAGTTAATGTATCATTGTATTAATTAACATAAACATTGGATGCACTTTTCACTGTAATTTACTGCATCGATTGCGGACGCATGTCCCGACTAGATAACTTTTTCGGTTTTTCAGTTCTTTCAATTTTTTCGCTTTTGGACTGTCATTCAATACCTCAATCAATCTTCAATCAACCTCTTGGATATGTTTCCTGAATATGTTTTAATTTGTATGACTTGGAT
Source organism: Sepiola atlantica (assembly GCA_963556195.1). Lineage (NCBI taxonomy): Eukaryota > Metazoa > Mollusca > Cephalopoda > Sepiida > Sepiolidae > Sepiola > Sepiola atlantica. The sequence continues at coordinate 252,179,273 of OY744515.1, forward strand.
GGATTTTATAACTTTAACAAATAAGTATGTTTTTGGCTTGATATATTTGATGTGTTATGTACTTTTATGTATTTTTGTATATATTTTTTATATATTTTCAAAGTGTAATTTTATCACCTGCAGTAACGTCACTGCGGTAATGGTCCTCTGAGGAGAAGATATATCTTTGAAAACTCATGAGTTAAGGACGTTGAAATACTTTGCCTGAATTTTCAATTCTAATAAAATTAGATTCACACCTTATTTTATTATTTCATTTCACACTATGCTATTAATGCTCTATCCAGTATATTAAGCTTCAGTCTTTATCCGGATGTTTCACTAATTAAAAAATATTAGTTGCCTCTTATATCTTTTGTTGGATTATATATATATATATATATATATATATATATATATATATATATATATATATATATATATATATGATACGAAAATTGTATTTCGGTCCACTTTTCTTCAATTTCCTCAGACAGTGCAGGTCTAAAACCTATACTATAAAATAATATAGCAGCGTACCATAAGGACTCTATCTATAGAAAAGAGTAAATATTAAAATCTACGATTGTCTATTTAAATACTCGATCCAGACTTTAGGCTCAATAAAGAAGAAAGGGGAGATAAGTATCTCTTTTAAGCTTTACACAATTCATTAAGTTTATATTTCATTGTTGATTTACTAAATATTTTATTATCCCGTTTGATTTTTTCACCGTTCTATTTAAAATGGTATCTTTTTGATAACCGTAATTATCGATGCATTTTATTTATTTAGTGGTAGATCTTAATATATAATTGTTTTGTATTCTAATAACGCGTTGTCATTTTGACTAGTTTTTATTACTATTTAAGGTAAATAGTTACTTTTCTCGGTTTAGGTGAAGGCCGGAGTAAGAATGTTTAATACCTTCAGTTGCCTTTTTTTGTTATTTGTGTGTACGTTCACTGTCGGTGCAGATCTCGTCATAATATTCTTGCGTAACCTCTTATTTCAGTTAGCTCGCATTATATAACACACGCAATCATCTATAACCGTTAGCATATGAAAAGGGAGAGCAAGCTGGTGCCTCTCGATATTCTTTTTTCAAACTTGCTGCCTTTTTAATAATTAAATAGAAAAGTGTGTCAAATAAAAGTTTATAACCGTAAACCGGTTCTTGATTAGCAGTCTCTTAGATATTACTCAGCAATAATAGGCCTTTTAATTAAGTCTAGATATGATTTAGCGAATTAATAGTCCTAATTAGTGGGTATTAGTCGCATTTTCATACACAGGTACATATACATGATTGGTCTGCAAAATCGTTTCATATTGAAGTTGTGTTTGTAAGTTATTGAGAAATTTTAGTGACGTCTAAACGTCATATAAAGTTTAACGGTATAGAGACATTTAACCACCCTGCATGGATCTCCAGAATAATGACTCGTGTTTATTTGAATCATACGCCTACCATTTGATTCTGTTCGTCGAGCACTATTTTGTTTATTTATCGGCAAAACACACTACCTATAATAAACGTATTAATTTCATACAATAAGTTGAATACACGTATTATTTTACCCATGGTCGAAATTATAGTTGTATAACCTTCTCAGTTGCACTCGTCCGTAAGTTATGCATTAAACATTCGAGAAGATTTGAAGACCACATAGCCGATTTCATAGTCGCAGACGGTATCCATTAGGTCAAACCGCATGTCTATAATTTTAGAACCTAGATTACTCTGCCCCGTAAAGAAGTTAAGCTCCCTTCATAGAAGCCTTTTCACTCAAACAAGGATCATATATCTCAGTGAAGCCACGATTCGCCCGTGCATAGATTATGATTGCCACATCGCTCTCTCTCTCATTCTCTCTCTCTCTGTCTCTCTCTGTCTATCTCTCTGTCTCTCTCTCTCTTTCTCTCTCTCTCTCTACTATACAGGGTACACGATAGAATTTATAACCTAGTAGTCCAGCATTATCGGCTAAGCTCCAGCCGCGGTCGCATCGCCTCAGTGTTCAATCCATATGTCTATGTTACGTCAACGAGATATGCTCCGACAAACTTTCTGCACTTGCACCCTTTCAACGTAAATATCCCCACCCCACCGGACTAGCAACAAAATAACAACCCTTCACTGTATGTGTCCCTAACTTCCACAATGTTCTACTCTAATAGCTTCTCCCCACAGACCGGATGATTTTTTAATGCAGGATGTTTAGCGTAATGTTAATTAACATAATGCTGCTCAACTCCCCGATAAGGTTGTATCATCTAAAACAGTAGTCCGTTACTCTTCTGTGGTAATATGTTTTGTTTTGGGTAACCAAGAGTTTTTAAAATACTGTGCATCTAGCATCTACACACACACTTGACGCATAAAAACTGTTCACTGTGATATTACTTACTTAAGATACCTTCGTTTATTTTATATAAATGAAATTGAGAGACGAATACCCGGAGAACACTTACGTCTACTACAACGTAACACCTGATAATTTGGTCCAAGAAATAATTATATTGCAAAATATATTGTATGGTGTTGTATAGAAAATAGATATCATGGTCGTGTTTCATTTCACTTAACATTGAGTATATAGATCATTGAATATCGGGTCATCGTCGTGAACCAATATTCTTTTTCGTTTACTGATAAACCCACTCGGAAGCTAATGTTTTTAAAAAAGGTGTATTTACATAGAGAGACAATCATGAAAGAAATTAGACCGACTTGTGCACGCGTTAGAGAGATAGAAAGTGAGTGAGAAGGAGGAGAGAGGAAGACAAACAGCTAGATAGACGGATAGATCGTCTCGCTAAAGACAGCCAAAGAGACAGAAAATATCCGGTCAGAAATAACGTGGGTTTATCAACTTCCGCCAGAGTGTCACCTCTAACTTTTAATGTGTCACTCAAAGTTTTTGATTCAAACACGGCCCTCGTCATGTAATAGTTGTTTTGCACAATCACGGCCGCGTCGCAAATTTAGAGAACATAAAGAAATGCCGTACATTATTTTGTGCGGTTGTATGCTGACCATCATCCTTGATCATGCCCAGAAGAATTCCCTCATGAGACTCGAATCTCCTCTTTACAAAATCCAATATTACGATATGGGACGTTACATTTATGCATCACTTAGTTGTACGTGTTTGTTTCGCTATTATTCACAATACTACTTTAACTAAACATTGAACATTAAAGTTAAACTCAGAAATTTCCACGTGAGGATATAATTTAGTATGTAAGTGAAACATTCCATTGAGAAGTTTAACATTATAGAATAGGACTGAATGGCAGGATATAACGTCGCGTGCAAGACGTCCGAAATGAGATGTGGCGAAGAAAAGAAAAGGAATTGTCTCTTTAGCCCGTAAACTAATTGTATTCGCATGTTTTTCCAAGTTCTGTCTTTGCTTGTATCTCCTGTAAGCAGGCGAAGGGAAACTAAAGTACTGCTGTCAAAGAATGAAGCAACAAAAACACATAAGCCGTTAAGCAACGATGTTGTTGTCGTTCTTTTATTTTTATTCATTATTACAGTTTACATGGAAGACAGGAAGACGGTTGCTGCTATAATCATAACACGGGAATAAGAAAGCGAACAACTCTGTTTCTGTCGAAGAATAGGACTATAGACAACCTATGGAGATCGATCAAGTCCCCAAAGCTATTCTACATTACCATACTTTGTTTACGACTCTAAACATTGCCGCTTTCTAGTGAGCCAAATTGCATAATCTTTTACATGATGTGCGGTCATTCAGTCCGCGTGTTCAGCAGATGGATCACTTTTATGTACTTATTAAATTAATAAAAAAATATATATTAAGGAAAAATAGGCCCTATAAATCTAAGGGCGACTAATGATGCAATGTTCTGCATTAATCTGTATCCCTTAGGAAGTGAACAACTTATTAATAATGAAAAGCAAAGTAACAAACTCTGCAATCACCTACAAAAACTGAAAAGGTGATGTGTCTTCTCAAGCTTTTTGATGTCCTCTCATCGTTTTTTTTTAGTTCTGTTTTTCTTCTGCCTTTGGATTGTATGAGTTGTTTGTATAACCCTAACCCTAACCTTAACCCGAAGCACTATGCATTTCTGTTATTTCCCTAATTAATAACCCGTGGCTTAAGCCTTCTGATCCGTTAAGGAATGCCACCAGACCAATCAAGCTAGTTTACAGCAGGAACAGAGTGCCTCTTATGGCGGAGCTGGTATTCCACTATCAACTGACATTTGTATAACATTTCTTTGTGGAAGTCAGGTAAAAAAACATCAGGCTTTCGGATTAGGATCCAATATACTCTCGTTTCAGTCCCAGTGGGATGTGCACCTAGGCATTACCATATCCTTTCGTGGTAGATAAGCTTATGCTATGTCGGGTGAGGCGTCAACGTGACGGACGAGGCTATTTTTTGCAGCCAGGGGCAGCTTAATTCTGGTAATCTTTTATACACAAATGTTACCACCCATTAAATAGTTTGTGGTGTTCAGAAATGACTGCACCCTACGTTAAGCTCGACTTTGTGTCATATTCAGTCTTCGTGAGGTGGCAGGTGGAGAAAAGAAATTATTGTTGAAAATACAATCACACTTCAGTAAACTCTTGTTGTCACGAGTGAAACATGTTATCGACGCTAGATGATTCGAATCGCAAAGTGTTATTGGGTTTCGGGTAGATAAATACTGAACAACGTAGATAACATTTAATGATATGCGTTTTGTTGAAGATGCGTCCACGCATCTTCATTATCGGATTGGTCCGTCGGTCGGTCTGTCTTAAAAGAATTTTTTTAACACAGTTCACCCCAAACAAGGCAGGCCGCCACTGTAGACGTAAGGGGCTACTGAGAAAAAAGAAAAGGAGCGAAGGTTGTGGTGGGGGGGTCAGCCTAAATTGGGATTTGCGCAGCAAGATGTCTGTTTACATTAGTTTAAAATTTCTGCATATCGTGACTGTCGGGGAAAAAGGGGGCAGGGGGGTTCCAGAGGCCAGCAGCACGTAGAAAAGTAGCTATTTGAGTAGAAGGCTCTCCGGCATCTGGGGACCTCCACAGTGGATGAAAGAGATTAAGTTGATTGTCGAATTAGTCTTGTGAATTAACGTCGAGGGGGGCACCAGAGTAGTAAATTCACCGGAGCATAACCCATTGAAGTATTTGTAAAACAAGCACACGGATTCTACATTGCGGCGACGGGACAGGGACTGGAGCTTGGTTGACAGTGTCGGACCTATTAGGTTGGCGACTCTTTTTTTGACCTTGTCAAGGAGGGAGATACTAGTAGATGATGCACCAGCCCAGATGTGACAACAATACTCCATGCATGGGCGGGTGGTGGCTTTGTAGAGATACAGGATAATGTCAGGTGTGAGCAGTTAACTAGCACGGTAGAGGGAGCCAACCTTCTTTGCGGCAGCCTTGGCAATGTCTTCAATGTATTTGACGCACTTTAATTTGAAATACAATTTTCATCGCACGAACATGAATAGATACAGCTTTTTTAGATACTTCAAATTATTTATGCTCACGCATGAGATTAAAATATTATTTTTCTCGCTCTGTCGCACTTCGGTTTGAAATAAAATCATAGTTAGTTTGTCACGTTCAAATTTGAAACTGTATTTTCGTCAGTCTGTCATGCTTCGCGTTTAAATAGGATTTTCATCGGTCTGTCACATTTACGTTTTAAATAACATATTCATTGGTATGTTACGTTTAAGTTTAAAATAACATATTCATTAGTCTGTTACGTTTAAGTTTTAAATAACATATTTATTGCTCTGTACGTTTAAGTTTTAAATAACATATTCATTGGTCTGTTACGTTTACGTTTTAAATAACATATTCATTGGTCTGTTACGTTTAAGTTTTTAATAGCATATTCATTGGTCTGTTACGTTTAAGTTTTAAATAACATATATATTGGTCAGTTACGTTTAAGATTTAAATAACATATTCGTTGGTATGTACGTTTAAGTTTTAAATAACATATTTATTGGTTTGCTATGTTTAAGTTTTAAATAACATATATATTGGTCGGTTACGTTTAAATTTTAAATAACATATTCATTGGTCTGTTACGTTTAAGTTTTAAATAACATATTCATTGGTCTGTTACGTTTAAGTTTTAAATAACATATTCATTGGTCTGTTACGTTTAAGTTTTAAATAACATATTTATTGGTCTGTACGTTTAAGTTTTACATAAAATATCTATTGATCTATCACGTATTAGTTTTAAAAATAATTTTTATCGGTCTGTCATTTTTAAGTTTGAAATAGTATTTTCGTCGGTCGGCTAGACTGAAGTTTTAAATATTGTTTCATTCTGTTACGCTTAAGTTTTAAATCGTATTTTTATTTGCATGTCACGCTTAAGTTCAAAATAGAACGTTTTTCTCTCTGTAAACCTTCCGTTTTAAATAGAGGTGTTATCGTTAATATAGCATTCTAAAGTTCGAAATGGTATTTTTGTATGTTTCTCCCGCATGAAATTGTAATAATTCTAATTGGTAAGCCATGCTTACATTTGTAATATCATTTTTGTCAACGTGCTACAAGTAAGTTATAGAGTATATAAAAAAGATATGTCTGTCAGTGGATCTGTAACGTTTAAGTTTGAAATATTTTAATCGCTAAATGCACTGATAGACTGGTATTGTCCGGGCCTTCGGGTCTTGATTTACGCCGGTCTATCGGTTGTCCGTCCTATGCAGTTCAAGGAGATGCACCCTCCCAGGCTTTGCCTTCTCACTCTTTGAAGGGGAATGCCGACGGTGCTGCCCAGGCAATTTTTAAATGGCCAGAGTGCTCAAATTCTTGAGCGCTGTTTTTTTCTTCACTTTCCTGACCTTGTGTCACTTCTTACCTTGTGGGAAGAAGATAAATAGATGCACTGATTGGGTTAACACAACTTCAGAACACCTGCCGATGTACTTCATTCCACCCCATTTCTCATCTCTTTAGTTTCTTTTCTATATTCTATAAACACACCTAAATATTCATCTCATAATCGATATTGTTTACACATTAAACAAACCCAATGAAGTACAAAGATAAGTTCATACAAGGCCGAAATGATCGGTCATCAAGTGAAGCTATCTTGAAAGATTCGATCAAGTGTTTTTATCGCGCTTTAAGATTAATGATTAAATCTTAATTTTGTAGGACACATGTGTTTGGTCATCGAATTCCATATTTAAATTGTTAAGTTCACTTCACAATGAAATTATTTATTCTTTACAAATTCATACTTGATCTATATACTATCAGTTTACACATCATCCGCACATATATTGATTACTAGAATTAAACCCGTCAGGTAACCCATTTAGCTCGGGATATATTGTTTGAACAAACATAAAGTTATATCAGTTTTTACAGCCAGTAAAACTAATATATAAAAAAAAAATAGATTAAATAAAACAGTCTTATTTTGTTCGCAGTTTCCTTTTCGCTTTATAGCTACGGGTTAAATACTATTAATATATGTGGTGTTATTCACTTTTTTATGATAGGCTATTCATTTTTTTAAATTATTTTCTTTCTTTATTACATTCTACTATTTATAAAGAGAGAGAGAAGGAGCGACGAGAGCGAAAGTGATAGATACCGCACAAAATAAGAGCTAACACTCACCAACAGTGAGACAAGGAATGATTGAGAGTTAGAAAGATAGATAAAAACTTTCTTAAACATTTGTCAGTTGGTGAGTTGATTACAAATTGCGGCTAATAAGAATTGAAATGAATGTTTTTTCAAGCGTTACTCAATTCCCAAACAAAGAATATTTTAACATGTATTTTGGGTGATCAAAATATATAGGAAAAAAAAGCCTTATAGAAATAAATGTTGATTATAACAGCTGTAATATAATACTAGATTATGAAAGGTGTGATGTTCGAATAATTGAAACGAAACTCCTCGGCCTAAAATTAACAGCTAACATGAATTGGAACAAATACATAGAACACATTGGCAAGGCTGCTGCAAAGAAAGTGGGCTCCATCTACTGTGCTAGAAAACATATCACACCTTAAAGTATCCTATATCTTTCCAAATCCACCTACCGTACATGCATGAAGTATTGTTGCTACATCTGGGTTGGTGCACCATCCAGCAGTCTCTCCCTCTTAGACAGGGTCTAAAATAGAGTCTCTAATCTAATAGGTTCCTCACAATCCACCCACGTCATACCCCTGCCCCATTGCCGCAATGTTACATTTTTGTGCTTGTTTTACAAGTATTTCATTGGAATGCGCTCCGATGAAAATGCTGCTCTAATGCCCCCTCGATCTAAATACACTTGACAAACCCGACAATCAGCTAAATCGCATCCATTCACTGTGGTTGTCCCTAGATGTTCCCTATTTCCCCAATTGTACCGACATGCAAAAATGTATCACAACTGTAGAACAAGAATCTTGCTGCCTGGTTCATAATTTAGGAGGACTCCCTAAACATTTACCCTAATTGTCAGTGGCCCTTACATCTACATTGGCAACTCGAATGTTTGAGGTGAACAAAGATATATATATATATATATATATATATATATATATATATATATATGTGTGTGTGTGTGTATATATAATTCAATTTTAAGACTGTATATTACATATTTCAGAAATATACCGCGGTTTCAACCAAAAGGGAAGATTTAGACATTTTTAGTAAATCTATGTACCAAGTGAAATATGTAATATACAGTTTTTAAATGAATTATATTGGCTCTCTCATATGATCGAGCACTTTATTTGATTTCTTTTATTATACAACCTGACACACACTATATATACATATATATATATATACACATATATATATATACACATATATATATATAAATATATATATATATATATATATATATATATAGATATATGTACATATATATATAAATATATATATATATAGAAAGAGAGAGATATATATGCGATTTTATGAAGGCTTACCACAGCATTCCTTTCAAGACACCAATGATCACCATTAAAGATTTTTTTCTTACAAATATTATTTATTTTTATTTGAATAAATAATATTTGTAAGAAAAATCTTCAATAGTGATCATTGGTGTCGTGAAAGGAATGCTTTGGTAAGCCTTCATAAAATCGCATATAAATGCTCTGAACTCTAATCGAGTATCATCGAGCTTGTTTTTATTGGAACAACCCCGGTCTTCACTGAATGATCTATTTTATAAGTGAAAAATCTAAATATATATATATATATATATATATATATATATATATATATATATATATATATATATATATATATATATGTAAATATCTTCAGATTAGTTTGTCAGATGCGTCCTCGCCCCATCTATAACATACTCTCACCGAGAAGGTGGTTTGCGCTTGAGTTTAAATGATTAAGACTAACGATATTATTGAACCCCGTTGATCAACATGAAATGTACTTATCCAAGTATTATGGTTAATGCAGTTTCACAATATATATCGTCTATATACCACACACTAGAACATTTTCATATATATATATATATATATATATATATATATATAACAGAAGATCATGTCAACATCGCTACTGTCGGTTTAAAATCTAAAGAAATGGAATTTATATTTGATCTCATATGTGGAACTCTCTTCAGCCTCTATTTATGTATGTCTCCTCGGAAAACAGAGGCTGAAGAGAGTCCGGCATAAGAGACTAACTTTGTTTGTACTTGAAACCGATGGTATCTACGCTGTTCTTATCTTCTCAAATACATATCTGAATAAATATTACGCTCTTATTTTTTTAATCGTCTTAATAACCGAGCACTCTGTTGGGGTTCTCTCCAACTAACCTTACACACACACACACACACACACACACATATATATATATATATATATATATATATATATATATATATATATATATATATATATATATATATATATAGTGGATATGGTGACCGCTTGCAGATTCTAGGCTGACTCTGTGAACCGGGTTCGCGACAACCAACCGTCTGAAATTGTTACGTTCCTGCATGAGTAGAGCCATAAGCTTGAAACGCTAGCGTCTGTAGGTATTAATAATTTAATATTTATTTATAAATATTAGACTAAGCCTCTTTAAGAAATTGAAGTTGAGCACTCTTGGGGATGTTAAAAAGCTTTAATATCAAAAAGCTTTAGTGCAAAGTTCCGAATACGTTCGTCGAACACTCCCGACTAGTCTTATATCTGTGCCCGCTTCTAGGTACATAGATATCTTAATTCCAAAATAAAACCAAAATGTATAACACTTTTCTCCCTCTGTTTCTTTGTCCTTTTTCTCCTTCTTCTATTTATCACATTCTCAGAACATTTCAACACTTTCCTTCCAACATACTTATTTCCACACATTCCTGACATAGCCAGCTGGCCAAACACTGCTACTCTCCAAAGAATTTCACACCTAACAACAACGAAATCTCCCCTCAACCACCTCACCCATTTCACCCTTTCGACTACTTCTTTCACACTCTTACCCCCCTCCCACTTTATAATCACCTTCATTTTATCAAATATTTTCTAAAACTATGACACTACCCACTATTCCCTCCTCTTTTCCAACCCCTCCACTTTCTCACTCATAAAAATCCACATCAATTTAACTCTATCCCACCACTCCACTTTTTCACTGACTGCCATCCACATTACTCTCATTCCCTGCACCCGACTTCTCTCTGCCCGGACCTTGGTCCTGCGCTCCCACTAATGGCTAATACTTCTTTTCATTAACCTTTCATGTAAACCCAATATTTTCATGTACTTGCATGACATTATTATAAAATTATCATTACGGGAAAGTCTTACAAATAAAAGGGAAACGTTGATGAATACATAAAATAAAAAAAAACAAATTTTGGTTTTTCCTTTTTCAATTCCGATTACGTCGGATAACCTTCATCCTTCCTTACTCATGTATATATATATATATATATATATATATATATGGATATATATATATATATATATAAATTACTTATATATATATATATATATATATAAATTACATGTATATACATATATATGCAAATATATATATACATATATATACACATATGCATATACATATATATACATATATATACATATATATATGCATGTATATATATACATGCATATATATACATATAGTACATATAGATGCATATATATATACATATATATATATATATATATATATATATATATATATATATATATATATATATATATATATATATATATATGTTCCGTGGGCACATCCGCGAAAACCGTGGATCGATCTTGAAGTCTTAAAGTAAACTAAAAAATCAAGTTTTTGTACATTAGCCTGCCTTTTTTGCATCAAATCAACCATCTTAGCGTAAATCAACCCTTTGTGCTTGCAATTTAGTAAACTTTTAAAAATATTTCAGTTTCATATAAAATTCGCGATATTTTTGGTTTCAAATGATTTTGCATGAGCCGTTTGATATGAATCATGCGGAGTAACTATCGTTTTTAATTGCGTTCTCTTTTGTCATATTGGTCTTACTGTGACATTAATGACTATCCTATTTCTAAGTTTTACCCACTTTATAAAGAAAATTTTTAGTCGGTGCTCATGCATATATATATATATATATATATATATATATATATATATATATATATATATATATATATATGTAAAGGAGTAATGCTTTTAACATTTGTATGAATGTTTTTCTCAACATTTATTTATTATTTTGTTGTTTTATAATTTTATAATTTTATATAAGGCGTTTCCAGCGGTGGTCCGCTTTCATCAGATATTTAAATCAATTTGAAGAAATGTCTTTCGATTTGAGAGAATGTTGTTTCATTTGAGGACATTTGTTATTTTTTTGCGCATGCGTGGGTTTGCGGGTGTGTGGGTATCTTTCATTTTGTATTTTTTATTTGCGATTTTTCACTGCTTCTCGTGGTCAAGTACGTGTTACCCACCCATGACCTATCGGTCATCCCAGCTTCCTAGGTTGCGTAGAATTTCTTTGGAAATGTAATACTTTTTATTGCTTTCGTCGTCTCCAAGAATGATGTCGCGCCTGCGTGCGCGTGTGCGCCCGTATACGTGTGGTCTAATCTTGAGTTTTGTAAATAGGTGAGCGACACACACACACACACATAAACACGCACACACACACCCATGCGCGCACACACACAGGCGTGTGCTTATAGTGACAGAAAGGTGGATAAAGGTTGAAGTACATATATATATACATACATACACACACACACATATATATACATACACACATACATACACACATATACACACATATTTGTAAAAGTTAAGTTAATGCAAACGGTCCAACTAGATTCGAACTTGGTCTTGCCGATTTAATAGTCCGGTATTTAATGTGCAAATTTAATGTCTATTGTAGATGATTCATTTAACACAAGTTGCTATTTGACTCATAGCTGTGTAGAAGTGCGTAATAAGAAGTTATGTACTAAGATTATCTTCCTTGAATAAGAATTTTCCAGTCTATAGATAACTATAAATAGTTTTTTATGTTTGTACTTAACTACCGTCTTATATATATATATATATATATATATATATATATATATATATATATATATATATATATATATATATATTAGTATTTCATGTATCCACATAAAATTTTCTAAGGATATATCATTTTTTTATGTATCAATTTTCAGTATTTACTTCAACAGTGCCCGATACGTAATTAGAGCTAGGTAGTACGCTATAAATATATATATGGTAATTAAGCTACAGAGAGGCTCCCGCGTTTCATCCCTGTGCGTGGCCTTCAGGTTAAAATTTTAGTCTGAAGATTACCCCGGGGATGAAAGGCAGGAGCCTCTGTGTAGCTTTAATATATTTTCATAGCTTACTATATATATATATATCTGCTCCACATTACTCTACTTCGAAATTCATCTTGTTTAGCCTTTTCGTTGTTTTAAAAAAAACTGTTTCCTTCTACTTACACTATTAACAATTCCCAACTCTCTCAACAATTCAAACACTGGGGCTGTTACCTGAAACCGCATTATTAGAATACGTCTGGAGTTAGAAGCTTTAGTGAGTGTTTAGTTAGTATGTAATTGCTATTCCATCATATATTATATCAACAGAAATGAGTCGTATTGTTGCCACCACTGGACAAAGCCTTCAATTTCTTTTAATGACTCATATCAAACGTTGTTTCTATTAACAGAGTTTATTCCCAAGAACTTTACAGCTGTGGGACACTTTATCATGGGTCTGCTTTCAACAGGCTACAACATATCTCTCTTCAAATCTTATTTTAATAAATACTAACATAATCCATCGATATAAGTAATCAGATTTTGTTATTTTGTTCATCTTATTCAATACTTGCATAAAATGTTCATCATAAACCTGACAATCTATCTTTTTCATGGAAATCGCTCCAGACGAAGTATGAAGCCTCTTAATGTATGGAGTTTAGAAATACTGCTTCAAACTGACAAACTAGCAAACAATAAGATAGATTCGACGCACAAAACATCTATTCTTCCCCCTTTGTAAAAATATCACTCATGAAATGTGAGGACTAACGGACAAGATAAGGGAAGCGAAAGTTACGAGCTTGCGAAAGTAAAACAAAAGCCCACTTTCTACGCTCTAAGATATTAACACTTATCCGCAAGTGGCGTTTAACCTTGATAAGTTGCTAAACATTAGCAAAAGAAGAAGAATGCTCAGGTCAACTCTGATCCTGAGTGTAAGAACATGTAAAAATATAGTTTCCGTATAATATAGAACTTGGTCAGGTTGTGAGAGCAAAATATTGAAACTGCGGATTTTAGAGGTTAGATTTTGATCTGGAAATAGAGTATTTTCTATAATCCACTCCGTGGCTAATTTTTAATATATCATAGATAGTATTTGTAATTTCATACGCCGATGAACTGTAAACAGTGTGGCTACTCTTTTATTACAATTGGATTGGCCTTTTGGCTAAGATCAAAGTGTAGTATCTGTTCCGATGGATACTGCACCCCATAGACTGGTATTGTCTTGTCTTCGGGGCTTGATTTACGCCGGTCTATGGGTCTGTCCTGTGCAGTTCTAAGAGGTCCACCCTCCCAGGCTTCGCCTCCCCTCTTTGGGAGGAGTAAGTTTATTGCTTACTGCATGAGGCGCCCCTACCAGGGAATGCCGACGGGGCTGCCCAGGCAATTTTTAAACCCCACTTTCCCGACCTGACCTTTGGTCACATCTTACTTGTGGGAGTAAGATAAAAACTGGCCTTGTGCCTAACTCCTGGAGAAGAGTAAATTAATACTCTTTTATTACAATTAATCCCATATACACTCTGACACTGAGTGGTAGTCCCTGTGTGGATCCCGTCCATAGATAAAATCGTATCTGCACTGCTTATTATATGAAACTACAGCCTTCAGTGAGAGCCAATTTGTAGAGCTTTTGTGAGTATAGAGTCACCACTGAGGTGCTATTATTCGTAAGTCAACTGAAAGTCCAGTGGTAATACCTGTTAAGGTCCCATTCATGGGTTGAATAGAATATATCACTTGCAGGATATGTATTTATACAACCTATGCCTATGAACGAGATACATGTATTAATAAAAGTATCAGGCAAAAGTTCGTGTGTGTGCATGTGTTTCTCGTTTATGCGTAACTATGATGAAAAAACAGTGAAGTATGTGTTATTTAATATTAATCAAATATTTATTTGGATCAAAAATAAAATAAGAGAAAGAATAAAACGATTTTTTTAATTCAATTAAAACAATTGATATCATGACTATATATTGATTTATTTTGCTGTAAACTCTTCACCAAGCAAAATGTATCTACTCGGACAAAATGTCTATAGCCAGGAAAAAGGTGTCCACCAGAGCAACGCTGGGTAAATACAGCTCGTTGATTCATAGATACTTTCAGATTTTTATAACTTAAAGCATAAATAATCCCCCTTTAAATGAATGAATTAATTTGGCATTAACTTGTCCAAACATGCGTTAATATTCCGCAAAAAATCATGAGCAAACCACACCTTTATAATAGAGGCAGAACGAGACGCCAGTCCTTACGAAAGACATACCATCGTTGCGAATACGAAAAGAAAAACAAACGCACAAACAAATGAGTTATTTTGATTATGTTTTCGTCATTCGCCTCCGCTATTTGCATTTGGCGCAAACACAACACTTGACCAACGTCCGATAAGCGAGAGCAAGATGACGAAATGGCTAAATGACTCTAACTGAATCACAACGACTGATAAAAACAAAAATCCTAATCAATTCGATTATAACGATAATAAAACTCTTGAATAACCAAATCAACAACAACAAATTTCTACCACATGATTAGGAAGCGGTAGTGGTAGTGGTAGTGGCAGTGGTAGTTTATTCAACTGACAAAGGCTTTTGAATAGACGTTCTGTGTTCGATTTCTTTCTAAGCTATTGGTTCACTTTTACTTATTCGATAGGGGATATTAAAAATCAATAAGACTCTTTCCAGCTATATGTTTAATAACATAGTATACTTGGCGGTCAATAACCTGTTAGCTGAAACACGAACTTTTTATTGTAATTGGTCAATATTTCTAGATGTGACACACACTTTAATCGAGTGACCAGTATTGAACGCCAAACAAACGTCCATGGCCAGTACCAAATTACATGTAAAATTTGCCACAATCTGAGGGCATTACTTTTACATTTATGAAAATGCAATTGTGTGTTATCAATAGTAAATATTCATATTAGAATTTTATTTTTATAATTTCATAAAATCACTTTAAAGTTAGTTTTCTCGGAAATAACAGTAAAGTAGATAGGATTGCTCTTTACAATCAGGGTAATCATTCTGTTCAAGCCTGTGTAACGTAGCATCCTACACGACTTGCTTCCGTCAACGTTTTTACGTTGCTTCTAGTTAATATGACGCGCATTCTCCTATACAGGGTTTTATTTTTGGATCACGGAAACTTGCAAGTCTTCGAACGATAATTCGACACGCCTACTCTCTCTTCGCCTTTTATTTTTTAATTTCTAATGAAATTTGTACTAGCTTTTTGTGGGGTTCAAGCTAACTATTATTTTCGCTCCTTCATATTTGAACTATGTAATTATTCCATTGAATTACAGTACCATGCATAACACTTTGCCATATTAGTATTTTCATGTTTATTTTATAAGTTAAAACTCTAGAAATAGTTAAAATAGTGTCAAAAATGATTTTCACAACGGTATTTTCCACGGAATGTTAAAATCATGCAGAATACTGAACTGTACATTAGACGGGTAAGTTATAGGTTAGGAATACGTGTCAGGATATGACGTCAAAGACAAGAAGTCTGAAATGAAATGGCGTTTCTAGAAGTTCTGCTTTCGTACGCACCTGCGGGGGAACAAGTTGAATAAACTAACTCAAAACATGACCATTGAGAAACAATTTTTGGCGTGTTTTAAAAATCAGTTTTGATACACTGTTACATTAACCAGAGAATGGAGGAAGACGGCTGCGGTTATCACAAGCAAAGATGAATTCATTTACGCGTTTATGCTGTTAAAACACCCGGCGTGACGGCTACTGCGACGATTTTAAAGAGACGTCACTATCCAATGGGCATCTATTGACTTACGTGTCAGTGACGAACAGCATTTGTTGTCGATGAAAAATATCTGAGGAGATCTGAAAAACTCTACACCCAATGCTCTAAACCGATTCTAGGACGCCGTCGACCAGTCTACAATCGATAGTGGTTCGAGTCCAACAATTAGCACGATGATGCAAACTTATTTTTATTATAAAACATTCAACTGTACTTTTCGGTAAAGTTCGGAAATGATCGTGAGATGAAGAGCACTTAAACGCCCTAACTGTTGTTTTGTCTATATCTTGAAACTTTAAAATGATAACCTAGCAAGGCCAATCAGTTGTTTCAACATACGTTTTCTGTCGCTGCGAAATAAATAACAGGTTGCTAATTTGTTCTATCTGTATTTTATATAATAGACAAATAATGGCATAAAAGGTATATATTTACACTTTGTCCCCATCCTGTCAAGGGAAAAATAAAAATGAGATTATATTTTTCCGTGCGACTATGCGTTAACACATTTGAAAGTATTAAGATGGGATTCACTTTTCTATAAAAAAAAATGTGACGTAAAATGAGTACCCAATATCTAGCTAGAAAGTGTCATTGGTCACTCACAATTTTACCACATAGCGTAAGACAGAACTGTTAACTATTTTATTATTAAAATGTTCGCCAAATTAAATTAGACGTTTTATTTTTTTCGGAAATACTATAAAATGTTCTTTTTGTATTACAACCCGTATATTTCCCGTTAATATTAAGTAAATAAAGTAGGAGCCTGTTAAAAATAAAACAGTATGACCTTCACCAAACACTTAAATTCAAATTGGTAAGTTAAAAGTATAGCAGTTCTAAATAGGAAAAACACCCTAATATATACTAGTAGCATTCTTGGTGCTTATGCTGATTAGCGGACCATTAAAAAAATTTAAAAATTATTTTTTTATAAAAAAAAATATTATATACTTATTCAGTGTTATCTTCTTACTCACTGTGCAAAAAAGTAGAAAAAATATCCACTAGAACTTTAATTACAAGTATTTTTCCATTCTGCGTATCGTACCAGCGATTCGTTCACAGAGACGCCATGTTGTTTTTTATTATGATTTCGCAAGTTGATTATCTCCCCTGCGAAATCTTCTTTCTTTAGAAACAAACTGAAGTCTCTGTGAACGAATCGCTGTTACGATACGCAGAATGGAAAAATACATTTAATTAAAGTTCTAGTGGATAATTTTTTCTACTTTTTTTGTACAGTGAGTAAGATTATAATGCTTAATAAGTATATATTATTATTTTTTTATTTAAATATTTTTTTACTGTGGCCGCTCATCTGCATAAGCACCGTATTCTTTTTAAATGAATAAAGAACTGACGGCCATTTTCCTAATATAAAATAATCGTTACCCGTTCTTTCCTACACTGTCTGGTAAAGAACTGAATGATAAATAACGCTTTCTGATAAGTAAGCGGATGATCATTCCTCTCTAGCTCTCTTATTTGATGGATAACGTCATCGTTTTTTAGGATCATCCACTGCTTCCGGTGATCCTCTCTCTCTGTTGTAATGGAGGACGTCATCCTGTAGTGACCTCTTTATATTTTGTGACGTCACCAAATAGACATGGGAGCAATCAAGATCAAAACGAAGTAAGATCTACACGGTTAATAGTATACTAGACCTCTATGGACCGAAATGTTCATATAGAAAACAATGCGTTATCTCAGGGACCACTAAGCATCTAGACAAAGAATCTCTTCTCCCCTCTCTCTTTCTCTCTTATATTACATTACTTTATGACGCCCCCATGTGAGCACAAAAACCAATATGTAAACAAGATCCTAATCATCAAGATTAAACGTTGCACAACTTAAAGAGTTTTCAAAAGTTATAAAAAGATACTCGTTAAAATAAGTTCACTCCTAACTCTCAAAACTATTTCAGCCAAAAAATACTTTTTTTAATTTCAGGGAAGACATTCGATATGTTTGCTTTCTATTTTATATATTTTTAATGTGCGATATTATTCGGGGATTGCTAAAAAATATACATATTCAATTAGAAAAGATTTCTTCCTCGTGATTTGTCAAGCAAATTAAGGTAGAGAGATTGAAAGTAAACAACGTATTTCCAGGAAATCTATATTATAGTTATGGCGTTACCGTCTTCCTGCCTGGGGATGCAACTAAAAACAAAGCTCGATACTAAGATCAAACATGATTTTTCTCGAGTAAAATTTAACATTGAATCTAATAGTAGTATTAATTTTGTTTTTTGTTGGTTTTTTTTCACAATAATTTACTGAGTTTTGGAGTTCGCGGCGAAAATCAATAAATAAAATAACGAAATTTTACTTTTTATGTATTTAGCTATTTATATTTCTTTTTGACAACATGGGCTAACGTTAAACAAAAGGAAATGATTATTCAGAAAGAAATATTGAGATTTGAAGGCGGAAGCTATTTAGGTAAAAATTCGAAAATCGAGCCGACGTTATATATATTAGATTTGAAAATATTGAATTAAAAAAATACAAAATGAAAATGGTAATATGGAAGTTTCTACCCTTCGAGCGAGGGATATAATGTGTTCCGGTCTCTGATTGTGGCTTAAGAGCGTTTTACATAGGGCAGCTTACCCCATTGACTTGCTCACTTAAGTATCGCGCGTACACGGGCTAGTCTAATAGCATTGGGGATAATCGATGCTGGGTCAAAGCGACGTAAACCTCCTCAATTACAAACACAAAAGCTTTCAAAAATGAGCAGTTTTGTTTAATTTACATTCCATTTTAAGGGTCTAAAAATAGAACCAAAAAGTAATTAAATCAACAAAAATTTTAAATATACGTATAATTGAAAGAACGGAATTAAGAATTGTTGTTCTACCTCATTAGATAAATGTTTGGCGTCCCCTCAAATTTTTTTATTCAAAAAACAATAACGCTCATAGTTTTTTTTCTTTTACCTTCTAGAAAGGGTTCTTTCGCATAAACGTATGAACGATACATACATAATAAATAATAAATAATTGGAACAATGGATATCTACAATAAAGATAACTAAAATACATTTAAAGTTAAAATGGTCGCCATTCTCCTTCTTCATGGTTGTAACTGCTCACCTGACAAACATTAACCAGCTTCAAACAAGGATCACGTGACAGAGAGGCGGACACGATCTACATACCTCGTCAGGGCTATATAACATTGATGTCTGAATCTACATTCTCAATATAGAACAGCTAAAAAAAGGCAGGGATATTTCTAAGATGCGTAGAATCAATCAGCGCGTTTAGCGTTGGAAATGCTATTCCCAACTTAAACCTGGTATATCGACGAATAGCCTATTATATGGATCTATCTAAAAACGCAATTTCAAACTCTGGTGTGTCAGACAAAACTGCGGACAAAAAGTCTATTTTAGAGATACGTGATAAAAATCTAAAAATGTTATTTGAAATGTAAGCGTGACAGACCGACACACCGACGAACAGAGAAACCTATTACATAGATGCATATATAAATTTTATTTCACATTTAAGCAAGACAGACCGACGAAACTACTGACAAAGGCTCTTGTAGAGATGTTTGCACGTATCTAAAAGTGTTATTTAAAATTTTAACGTGACAGACAAACAAAATTGTATTTGAAACGTAAGTGTGACAAATCGAACGACAGACAGAGCTCGTATAGACATGCTTGGAGGTATGTAAAATAAATACGCTTCTATTCACTCTCCGTGGCCTTTTGGCTAAGATCAAAGTGTAGTATCTGTTCCAATGGATACTGCACCCCATAGACTGATATTGTCTTGGCCTTCGGGGCTTGATTTCCGCGGGTCTATGGGTCTGTCCTGTGCAGTTCTAGGAGGTCCTCCCTCCCAGGCTTCGCCTCCCCTCTTTGGGAAGGAGTAAGTTAATTGCTTACTGCCTGAGGCGCCCCAACCGGGGCATCCCGACGGGGCTGCCCAGGCAATTTTTAATGGCCAGAGTGCTCACCTCTCGGGCGCTGGCTTTTCAACCCCCACTTTCCCGACCCGACCTTGGGTCACATCTTACTTGTGGGAGTAAGATAAAAACTGGCTTTGTGCCTAACTAACTTACTCCATATACTATGTCGAGCAGAAGCGTGACAGAATAAGGGACGAAGTAGAGAACAAACGGCGGAGATAACCTCGTACGGATACGCGTGGACGCCTTTTTTTAATTCAATCTCATGTTGCGTCATTGAAAAAAAAACAGGCAAAATGTCTAGTTGAATATTCTGTAATTAAACGCACACATTGACTTTGCGGTAATTCTCGGGTTAAAAAACGGGACGAATTACGAGGCCGGTCTATGGCAGCTGTTACACGGGCACGGGTCGATATCTAGCAAGATCAATGGATAGATCAATAGGAAACGGTGAGATTATTATTATTATTATTTTTGTTCTTCCTCTTCTTCGCTCCGGACTTTGTGTGAGTTAAATGTAAGAAAAGGTCCATTGAAAAGAAAAGTAGATATTAACAAAAATAGAAAACAAATAACAAACGAACAAGAATGTCATCAATTACATGAAACAGATGCGTAGAAACCAGGAATGCTTTGGTCGCTTTGAAGATCTGGAAACATGGAAATTATTTAGGAATTCCATAGAAAGGTTTTAATCGCCTTCTCTCTCCTTTCCCCCTCTGCCTCTCTCTCTTTATATATATATATATATATATATTATTGATTTATATTATTTATATATATATATTGGGAGAGTAAAAAGTGACTTACGTTGGGTTTACTTTTGGCAGCTTCGTAACTCTCGCGTCTCTTATTTTGTCCTTTAGTCCTCACGTTTCATGAGAGATGTTACTGACAAAAAGGGAGCAATTCTGTTTTCTAAGTCAGTATTTATCCATAAACCAATTATCGTTGGCTGGGTTTTGACCTAGAAGTAGTATTTTTTTAGCTCCTTAGATCAATTGGCTTCATGCCTTGTCTAGAGCGATTTCCATTAACTATTTTTTTTTATTCATACAGACATGTCAAAATAAACTCGCTACACTGGCATGTCGATTGTATCTATCAATAGTTAGTATAAACGTTTATCTGATCAGGTTGAAAATAAGTCTGATCTTTCATTCAGATATTCATATTAGAACAAAATATATATGTATATACGATGTACTCCTATAGGTCGACATCGACCGGATAGTCCATCATATATATATATATATATATATATATATATATATATATATATATATATATATATACCGATTGATTATTCAAATATTTCGCTAGATTGAGCACTGTAAGTAAATTAATAAAATGCCGTAATGTATAGCCTCATGCAATACTCTAGGACCCGTCTATTGAGTTCTCTTGACGACTTTCTAATATGACCGCTGAATTTGCCATTTAGATGTTTATTAACTCACCCATCTCTACGGTAATGCATGATGGATACATCGGTACGCGCTTCGGGTAATGAGTTTAATATGACTTTCGTATTGGGGTTCGAACCGTGTGACCGTCAGAGCTTGTCTAAGCTTTCGAAAATTAGAATTTTCCTTGTCAAAGCATTTTTGTTCATTATATATATATATATATATATATATATATATATATATATATATATATATATATACTATGTAAATTGGGCATGTCATAGACATTTAATTATTTACATATGGTAAGTTATCAAATGTTACGCTGTCTTTTTATAATTAGATTGAAACCCAATATCTTGCGGGCACGCTTTAAACACTTCATAGTTTGTATTCAAGCAAGGTTTCGGTAATGCTATAGCTTGTAATATCTTATTATATTCTGTGATACATAATGTGCATTTTCCTGGAATCGTCTATATATGGCTTGGAGTACTCTAGTATTTCTTTTTCAATTCTTTAAGGTACATTATGGTCTATGAAATTCTATATACGTTTTGCAGACGCTGTTGCGGGTATTTTAATCCGGGTGTCTAAACTATGCGGTTTGCTCGAGAAAATGCTGCTTAAAATTATCCTGTCTCATCCTTCCTTGTTGTGTTAGAAATAGCGTTATTTCGAATGATACTAGCCTCGTGAAAAACTCATTTAACCCGGCAATGTTCGTTGATTCTGCAAGTGTATATGAGGAAATAAGGAGGAATAAGGAGACCTTGTTATAGCGACAATTTGGTATTTCATGGGGGATACAGTTGTAGTTGGTTTAGTTGGAGTTTTTTTTATGGAGATAATATTGCGATGTTAAATTTTTATCCATTAACTCTATGAATATCAATCACCATTGATTCGAAATTTTAGTGAGTATGGCCGTGTAAACCAGATCATGTTGTTTTTTTCTATTTTTGTGTGGTTTAAACAGTTATGTTCGCCCAAGAAAGGCAAATTTCAACTGATACGTAAGGGACTACCGAATTAGGGGCCAGATTTATAAAAGCGTCTTAAGTGGGAAATTGTGCAGCGAGATGCTTGTTCACATTGTATTTACATTTCTGCATGATGGCACAGTCCGAGAAACAGGGAGTAGAGAGGGAATTCTAAAGGCTTGCAGTCCGATGGAAAGAAGCTATTACAGTAGTTAGCTTTTTATGCATCTGGATAACTATACTATTTATTGTCCGGTTCGTAGAGAGTGTTTATGTCTAAGGGGCACTAGTACAGCTAGCTATTAGAGTTGAAGTACTTGTATCAAAACACAAAGATGCAACCCTGCGACGATGGGACAGGGGCTGAACTTGGTAGACATTGTGGGACCTATTAAATTAGAGATTCTTTTTAGAGTTGTGCAGCGAGGTGTTTGTTCACATTACGTTTAGATTTATGCATGTTGGTACAGTCATAGTAACATGAAACACAGGGGAAAATTAAAAAACAAACATTAAAAAAAAAAGATATTAGAATAGAAAGCTTACTGGCGAGTGGGCCCGGGGTACAAATGCATGATGTTCGTCGAAGCACATTCGATTAAAATACTTGGAAAAGAAGCACAGGGATGCAATATTGCAGCGATGGGACAGGGACTTGAGCTTAGTAGACAGTGTGGGATCTATTTGATTATATTCTATTTTGGGACCCTGTCTAAGATCGAGAGACTAGTGAGGTGAGCAGCAGCCTGTATGTGAGAACACTATTTCATGCGTGGGCAAATGGTTGCTTTGTATAGATATAAAATATTAGTCGATGACAGAAGTTGTGTATTCCAGAGAAAGAGCTCACTTTCTTTACAGCAGACTTATCAGTAGCTCCTTTGTATTTGTTACAATTCATGTGATCTGTTAGTGTTGTGCCGATGAGTTTCCATGGTGTACTCTTGCGTAGAGTGTTATCAGCTATATCAACTGGTGGCTGAAAAGGTTACTTATGATTGTGAAAAGAAATAGGACTTTGTCTTAGTAGCATTAAATTTAACCATCCGCTTTTCCCCCATTCCACTACAGGTTCGAGGTCATATTCTAAGGATTAAACTATTGCCTTCGAAATGTGTGCGTTCGTTTTGCCTACATATCGATAATAGAGTGGTGTATCTTCAGAAAATATACTCATAACGGACGTAATTGCATCCGGGAGGTCGTTTATCAAAAACAGGAATAATAAATGTCAAACGATGGTTGTTTATTTGCGGCGTACGAGTCTGGTGTGTGTGTGGAGGTGTTCTTAATTCATCTACTTCGGTGAACTTCATTTTAGACAGGATTGCTCCGTCACATATATTTATAATGGGTTATAAGTTTGATATTCTGCAATTGATAATTAGAACTAACTCTTTTAAAGATTTAATAGGGTGACATATCCTATATCGATGTATTCAGTTTCTTATTTGATTGATTTTAAGTGGTGTGTGTTTCGTTAAGTAAGTCTAGGTTTAGATATAAAAAGTTAGATTTAGTAAAGTTGGTATCTACGCTGATTTGCAGCCCTATAGGGTCGATGTGATGTTAACTGTTTCAAAATTCATCTTGAACCCTATAAATTGAAGGCCATAACTCTTGATAAGAGACTTTTTATAGTAACTAGTTTTGACGTTTTTTGCAATGTAATTGTATTTTTCCATTATTTGATATAAGTATGTAGCTACGATCTTGTTTGTGTTTCGCCCATTTCAGGGTCATCTTCCTCAGCCATAAATAGCAATTATTAAAATAAGTTGCAAACTTTAACTACGATTCAAAGCTCCTCTTATCACGTGCCCCCCCCCCACAATAATCACAACGGAAAAAGCGTTGTGATATTAACAAGAACGAGGTTTATTAGGATTCATCGATTTAATCTGCGCGATTAGCGATGAAAATACTATTTTCATATGAAGCATAATCTGATAGAGATAAGTAGAACAATGTTGATAAATCAAACACACTTGGTTGTTGATCTCTTATGATCAATCCAAGTTTCTCAACGTGTTGACTAATCAAAAAGAAAAACGTTATTGGTTTACATATCATAACAAAGAAACAATAACAAAACTGACACAGTTACACAAATATTAATATGTACTTTTTATCAGTTCTCTATACATATCGCTGCTAAACGTTGCCATGTAGAAGCGATTATGAGTACAAATTCCCCGTTCTAGATAACAGTTTGATATTAATAACATACTCAGACCTCTTGGACAAGGTGTTCGCCTCCAAACTATTAAATGACGATATAAATGTATCTACGGGGCTGGGAATATACAGTATCACAACGATAACAATTAAATCTAAACAGGATTCGAACTTATGTTACATTGAAAGGATATTGTCTTATATTGCAAATAAACAACTTCAGATATTTGAGTTATCTATCTCGTATACCTGTTTGTAATTTTAATTCAATGCGAATCTGTTAGGTAAGCAGTCAAACCGACACCGCCTTCACATTGTTTCTCTTTAATATGTTATGTAAGGATCCAACTACAGGATAGGAGTTCTTAAAAGAACGATGCGCTATCCTTAATTACCGCTAAGGAATATTTAGCAAATATTCAGTTGTTTTCTTTCGTGATTGTTTTGGTTATAGTGAGTCATAACTATCAAGGCCCCAAAACCACTCGAATATAAGGCTTAATAAGATTGTCAATTAGCGATTGGCAACACATCGGAAGGGTTAGAAAGAATGGGTTAAATTGATTATTGAAGTTGGCGATACGACAAGAATTTGATAAGATTAGTCTTGGAAACAGCCATATGATAGTCAATTTGAAAGCAATCCCGTGGTATTGTTTTTTTTTTAAGATGGTAAGTTCTTGGGAAAAAAAAACTGTGTTCATACAAGTTCTGTCTAGATTTGGGTACACGGTGGAAGAAAGAACACTTCTTTACAATGGTTGTAGGAAGACGAGGTTTTCATGCGAATGTTTTACAAGCTGAACCAGAGAGTTAAGCTCAGTTTGGTACATACTATGGAAACACGATAGAATTGAGAAAGACTAGAAAAGTATTGATATGTTGTAATTATTCTTTAATTTTAATGATATAAAAATCATTCATGGAGACACTCGTATGCTCGCCATTGTCGATATCCTTTCTTTCACACTTTTCTATTTTGTTCGGCTTCTTTCTGGACTTTTGAAATAAGTTTTTGTTTACTTAATTTCCAGGGAAAAGTTACCACCGACGTAAAAGAAAGAATGTTATGCAAAAGATCATTTCGTATCGCTATGGCTATCCTGCAACCATCATTGTATGTAGAACAACTAGCTAATTGTCAAACAAACAAGAATGAAATCGAAAGGAAAGAAGAAAACATCTTTGCGCCAACCTACATGTTATAACGCCGTAAAAATACTGTATCAATCAATTAGGGTAAATTTTTCGTATTAGACCGTGCGTGGTATAAGTTTATATTAATAACTTCGAACCGCTATATTCAATATGAAACCCATGTCTAATGTGAAAAAGACTCGTGAATCGACGACGACGACTAACATAACGATAAAGAAGAAGGAGAAGAAGAAGAAGAAGAAGCATATCACGCCGATGGACATATAAAGCGTACTATAAACTAAAATTGTGGCAAATTCCACAGCTGGATAGAAAAAATAGTCATATTAACTTGTTCATTCCAAAGCAAACAATTACATGTTTTTCGATACTATTAAAAACTCCAAACCAATGATTTGAAAACTCATCCTCGCGAAATGTTTATTTTAGTTAAAGATTGACGTACACAAACATTATTAATTTTTTCTCAATATTTTCTTGTCTTCCCTACACTGTTTAATTCAGTCAGGTTTAATACACAATCTAGTCGTCAATGCTCACATTTATAAAGGGTACATTATTGTTGTATATTAAAAGTTGGGTAATTAAGCTGGTGTAATACCATTTTTATTTTCTGTTTCACTGTTCTAAGAAAAATACCAAGAACAGACGAATTAAACGAGTGTCTGGCAAGGTCAAAATGTAGCACTGG
>OY744515.1:252208727-252246227 GCA_963556195.1 Sepiola atlantica
CTGAATCTTAACGACTGAAACTTATATTTAACCAGTAAAATAGAAACAATTGGTCGTATTTCTTAATATATAATATAAGACAGTTTTAGACTATCTTTAGTCCAGTTATATTTAGTGTGGGAATTTAGTACTATTTCAAATTAAAATAACTATAAGATACCTTACATACGTGATACAATCTTAACCATGTTTGGCATATGTGACTATATAATTAGATAGTTATTTATTTGCTAATGTCTGTCCGTTGATATCTTGTTCTCTCTATAATTTGAAAAAAAGCCTTTTTAAAAGGTATATACACAAATATGTTGAGGGCTACTATTCTTAATTCGATGTGTTCTAAATGTTATCTGTCCGATAAACATATTTTATATGCCTCTCATACAGACAACAATTATTTAAATTAATAAAATTAAACGCGAAGCATATATTCTTATTTTCTCACCTGTCATAAGCATTTGCATGTATTTCAATTAATAAGGGAGATTACTCAATCAGCTTTTAATCATGAACTATCGCTCTTGAATTTGTTATTAGTTTTAAGTTTTTATGGTCACTCGTAAAATAATATAATTTTGAACACGAGCCACTTAGAAGAGATTTCATGAGTAGAATTAACTAAATATTGATTCAATTTCATCACCGGAAAACTCAGGATGCTTCCATTGCGACAACTGTCTTTTTGTTTCCGAGTCGTACCCGTACACCCGTAACTCATCTCCAGTTATCACGGTGTTTAGAAACCCAAAAACAGTGTTGGCGGTTTTCAGAAGGTCCTCTGCAACCTGAAAACGGAAGTCCTTTTGTTCCTGCGACAACAACTTGGCCACAAATTGCGCAGCCACTCTGGACATGTTCAAATCATCACGCAAAATCGCATGTGCGGAATATTAACAATCTTTATCTCTTGGGCGATCTGCCGCACGGTTGAACGACGATCTTCCATCACCAAATTTCGCACCCTCTCAACAACAGCTGCACGCCGAGCAGTTTGGAGTCTGTCAAAACGCGAGTCACTCTTCAATGATGTTCGGCCTAAATTTGTGTTACACGCATCGCATCTTTTCCAAACACATGCAGAACCGAACGAAGTGTTTAGCTTTGAGAATCACTAAGCGTTTGACAAAATTGATGCAGTAACTTGGCTCAACACGTTCAGTCATCTTCAGATAATCGTTAATCTGACGAACACGTTGTGTAGCACCCCACTTAGCGATCGAAAGGCAGCGACTTACACGCAGGTTGCGTTGATAAAATCTACACATTAAGGCGTCTTCCTTCACTGTGTACAGTGGCGCCGCCTTATCGTCTCTATTTCGAACCTTCTAAAGCACACAGATCTATAAATATTAAATAAGATAAAACTTAATTTATTCCCAACCAATATTTTCCAGGGGGGGGGACTTTTCACGAATGCACCGTTTTTGTTATCGATTTAACGCCATTTCTCATCATGTTTTCATCTCATTCAGTACGCTTACGATTCCATTAGGTTTAGGCTTTTTAGAATGTAAAAAGTCAGCCCATTTGGATAAAACCGCGGTACGATTCTGAAGGATAAACATATAGTTTTCAAGTAAATTATATATATATATATATATATATATATATATATATATATATATATATATTACAGCTCTTCAGTGCGGCTATAGCAGCTAGTGCGTCAAGCCGGGATTGAAACTCAACCGTCGAGCTGACATATATATATATATATATATATATATATATATATATATATATATATATATATAATTATTTCAGGTATTCACATACAATCTTATAAAGATATAAAATCGTTTGTTTATTAATTTGCAATATTTTCTTCAACAGTGCTCAATACATTAGTATAGCTAGGGTTTAAGTTATGAAAATATATTCATGGCATATAAGCTCTACAGAAGCTTCTGCGTTTTATTCCCGTAGGGATTGTCAGTTCAAAATGCATGGATTTTGTGTTGCCGTGTGGTTTTATATACACACGAGGTGTCTAATGCATCTATTTTACCAATTAGATTCTTTGTTATTCTCTTAGCCAATCGTTGGGCTTCTCACAACCAAAGGTTCGGTTGATTTTACTTTTTATTACCTATGCTATTGTTCTCTCTTCGTGGCCCATCGCTGTGTCTGTTTGATGGTGTATGTTTCCAGAACTCCCTAATATTTGTAGTTATTATGTTCGCCAAGCGTTCTCATAATCTCTTAGTTAGGGAGTTCAATGTCCTCCGATATTACTAGTTTTCTCCTTTTCATTTCTAGAAGTGCATACTTATCCATTCCGAATTCCATTTGAATGTCCTAGCTGAATATTCTGGTCGTGTTTATCAGCTTTTCCAGTTCCTTCTTGCTTTTTACAAATAGCTTCAGGGCGTCGATATATATAAGGTGGTGTATTCTTTGTTCCATGTCTGTAAACTTATATACGGCATCACATTTCCTAAGTGTGTAGGTGTGTGGCCTCATGGCTATGAAAACTGTAGTGCCGGTAGGGGGTCTTCTTAGAAGATGTCTATCTGTATTCTTGTCTCAGTAATTTTTTTTCAGCTGTCAGTTGCAGTCTCCATGTTTCCATTGCTTTCTTAATAATATTAATTATTTTGTCGGATATATTTTACATTTTTAAGCATTCACTTATCCATGCTTGATGGATTTTCTAGTAGGTTCTCTTGTAATCAATCCATGCCGTGACCATTTTCTTTTTCCTGCTTTTTACCTCATCAAGATATTTTGATCTATGTATAACAGGCCCTGCGTTATTCATTATTTCTTTTCTAGCATATCTTTTGTTCCCCGAGGAATAGTCCGCGAAAGTTAAAGTTAAAGGTAGATCTGTTCTTTTTGTTTTACCATTAGAATTTTCAATATGGTTGAAAAAAATGTAATCGACGTTTTTTTGTTAAGACGTAGTTTTTCCTTTGGTCATTTATTCTGGTACATCTGGTCGTGTTTATCAGCTTTTCCAGTTCTGGTACCTTTTTTTCAAATAGCTTCAGGCTGTCCATATACATGAGGTTATTTATTCTTTGTTCTGTGTCTGTAAACTTGTGTGTAGTTGAGTGACATTATAGTTATAATAAACTGTAGTAGGCACAGATAGTTTCTTGTAAGCTGCATCTCTATATTTTTATCTCAGGTGTAGTCTTCCGGTTGTCAGTTCAAGTCTCCCTGTTGTCATTGCTTTCTTAATAAGATTACTAATCTTTTCATATATCTTGTACATTTTAAGCATTCAATTATGCATGCTTGGGAGATTATGTCATAGGTATTTATGTACTCAATCTATGTCATGACTATGTTTATTTTTCTGTTTTTTTGCTACCTTCAGGATTGTTTTGTTTATGTATAAATGGGCATTCATACCTCTTCACACTCCCTTTGCCATCTTTTTTTTGTTTCTCAGCAAGTAGTCCACGATTGTAAAAGGAGTGGTTGCTCTGTTCTCTCAGTTGTGCTTTCAAGATGTGCTACATGGTTCGTAAACAGGTTATTGGTCTGTAGTTGCTTTGTATTATTACTATTTCGGCGTCTTGTGCTATTAACTTTTTCTTTCTTTGATCATCCACTTTCGTATGTTTATTTTGTGTATACATTTTCTCAGTTTTGTGCTAGCCTTTCATGTAGTATCGTGAATGTTTTTAAATTGTTATTATTATTAGTAGTAGTATTAGTATTGTTATTATTATTATCAATTTTTCTGCGACTACTACTCTTATTACTATTATTACTACTATTATTATCATTACCATTATTATTTTTATTCGTATTGTATTTTTTACTTACACATGGTTTATAATTTTTTAAAATTTTAATTCGCATGAATACTCATAGTATGACTTGTAAATAGTGAACAACCGTATACATGATGAACTCCCTGATTTAAAAGGCTCCCAATTAACTTTCGAATTTAGAAACGGAAAATCTTACAATTATCCCATTCCCCGTCTTCGTGGGATTGTTAACCGGTATCAGAAACAGTCTCTCATGGACATATTTTGTTTATCTTCTTACGGTCAATGAGATGTTCGGTCAGTTTGCGCGAGTAGTATTTTAAACTCGATACGTCCGGCATTAACACTTTTCCTCTTAATAGTTTGTGTTATTTATATTTTCTCACACAAAAATTTGCCGCTTTTTAATTTCATGTCATCAATTATTTGGAAGACAATTGGATGGCATAATCCTGTTGACACGCCGAAGTTAAGCGATGGTCAGCCTGCTTTATACCAGATGAGTGACCATTTAGGAATACAAGACGCTGTATGTGCGATGATGGCAGTATTTCCTTGCAAAAAAATATGAAAAGAAATGTCATCATCTCACCTCTTCAGGGTGTACGTGCGACTGGAATCGTTTGTGCATTATATATTCTCTAGAACAATTCAACCCGACCAGTGTCCTACCAAGTATCACCAGGTAAGACATTTGTACTAATAAAAATGTCTTCGACGGAACTTACTAACGCTTTCAGATACCTTCAGAAAATATCGTTCTTATAATTTTGAATTTAAGAGTATAATTCACTCAAAACATGTGATGTCGGCTTTTGACTGTTTGTTTATGTTTCATTTCTGAATGAAATGCTCGGCCATTTTACGATCGTTACAATTCCCAGTTCCTTTGCTAAGTTGTAAAAACGTTTTGAAAATAGTTCTTCTTTTTTTACATAATCAGACACAACAATTTTTTAATTTCATGTCATTAATCATTTTTCGAGACACCTGTACTAAAAAAACTATTCGTAGGAGTTTACTAAGGTTTTTAGTTGCCTAAATGAAAATGGTGAACTATTAAGCAAATGAGTTAGATAAAAATGGTGGAATATTGAGCAAATTATATGAATAATTTAAGAACTATCATTTAAAAAGATAGTTTCATAATTTCAGTGACGCTTCCGTTTATGCTGACCAACACCGTCGAATCGGAAGTCAGTTTTCAATTCGGCTTATGTATTTTCAGAAAAAAATTAAGCGAAATAAAAGATATTGCTGCCAAAAATATAGTGTGAGAAAAAAATAGGCAAGTCCATCTCAAGTACTGATATGTCGGATTAGTATTTGTGTCTGACTTTTACAACCCGACTGATTCATGAGTCGAATTCGTCATGCCAACTGCAAAAACTACCATTCTACCGTTCCCTTTATACACACATGTTTTTACATTGTCATACTCTCATTTAACGCAAATAGTTTCATTGCCTTTAGGAGAATGTGGCACGTCTACACCCACTCCCTTCGGTTACCTAAGTATAACTTTAATATTTATTGTTGTAGACCTGTAATGGGGTCCGGAAAGAAAGACACGGACTCGGGATTAAGTGAAACAAAGTATATTGAAGAAAGTATAAATACAGCATATAAAGAGAGTGGTAATCCGTCTGTCTGAGTGTCAATATTTGACTGGAGTAGTTATAGGGGGTTACTTCCTTCCCACCACAAGAAGATGTAGCACAAGGCCAGAAGGTTGGGAGAGTCAGATCAGCACCCCTAAAGAAGGAGTAATATGGCCTCTAAATAATTGTTGCGGCAGCCCCGTCAAAATTCCCCGGTCGGGGCGCATCATGTAGTAAGCAATACACTTACTTCACCCCAAAGAAAAGAGACAATGTCTGGGAGGGTAGACTTCCTAGGAATACCTCAGGACTAATGCCTCAGCACGACAGAAAAAAGGCCACCGAAATAACCCAGTTCCTGTCGGGCGGGGATAGTTCCAGGTATTTGATTCGTTCCCACTGCAGGTATATGTGACACAAGGTCGGAAGATGGGGGAAGAATCAAGCCAGCGCCTATAAAGGAGGAGCACTCTTGCTTAGCAAAAATAGCCTGGGCAGCCCCGTAGGCATTCCCCGGTCAGGGCATCTCAGGCAGCAAGCGATAAACTAACTCCACCCCAAAGAGGGGAGGCAAGACCTGAGAGGGTGCACCTCCTAGGATAACCCAGGACAGTATACTTCAGCCCGGCAGATAAAAGGCCACCGAAATGGCCCAGTTCCTGCCGGACTGATTGTCGAGAACGAATCCTCGACTGGTATTACCCCATCCCAACGTTCTCAATCAACCGAAGTTAATGAGAGACTGAACATAATGAGGTGGATCGAACGCTGAGAGGCATGTTCTCTCCGTATTTATAGTGAAGGTAGGTTCCATAACATTTATATATTGACATACATAGACACCCTTTTCGTTTTATGGTGGCTCTTTAGAAAGGTTAAACATAGTTAATGTTTAAAACTGATATTCGAAACCCAACCATTGAGAAAACAATTACATATCTAACAAGTACGCTATCTCCATAGCCACAATAGTTTAG
Source organism: Sepiola atlantica (assembly GCA_963556195.1). Lineage (NCBI taxonomy): Eukaryota > Metazoa > Mollusca > Cephalopoda > Sepiida > Sepiolidae > Sepiola > Sepiola atlantica. The sequence goes on from OY744515.1 coordinate 252,215,034, forward strand.
AATTGTTTACATTTCCGACTTCGAAGATAGCTCAATTTTAATACGAAGCTTTATGCTAAGTAGCAAACGTTAGCTCCCTTACTAGAGAGTTCAACCTAAAAGTGGGCAGCAAATGTAGTCATTAACAGACATATGTGTAGCCATATCACAGCTCTTCAGTGCGAAAGATTATACCATAATTAGTGCACTATGTTATGTTGTATTTGAAATGTTATTTTCGGTTGAATTTATTCATATTCGAAAATAAAATATATAAGATTATGAAAAAAAACATAATAGCATGTTAATTATGAGTGTTGTGATCATTTTCATATTTCGGACATGCCTCTTTTCTTCATCAAAATGTATTATCATGAAAAAAAAATGAGAAAAAACAAACATATGTTTTTAAGGGTCTCTTTTATTGTGGCTTTCCTTCTTGTTGAAATATTTGAATATGATTACCGGATGTTTATGTAAACCAAAAGAACATTATCAAAGAACTGTCCCTGAAAATATTGATTATATTTAAAGAAAGACGAACGAAATGATGAAAGGCAAAGTCGTGAAAAACACAATATATATATATATATATATATATATATATATATATATATATATATATGAGAAATGAAAAAGGAAAAACCAAAAAGGATGTTTTTTTTATATATTCATCAACGTTTCGTCTTTATTTTAAGACTTATTCAGGATGATAATATTAAGAAAATTGTCATGCAAGTATATGAAAATATTGGGTTTACATGATGAGTTGATGGGAAGAAGTCTACTACTTAAAATAAAGACGAAACGTTGATGAATATATAAAAAAACATCCTTTTTGTTTGTTTCCTTTTTCATTTCTCATATATTACATTCATTCATATTTACAAGGACTGGTGCCTTCTGGGAGAGTTTGATAATGAGCAGTTATACTCCGGCTTAAATGCGATATTCCAAACTGTTTGTTGTTGCTGAATACTGTTTCTACTGTTCACTGTATCGTTCGCTGATTTGGCGTTATAGAGTTTAATTTCTCCTAAATGTTATGCTACTTTGTGGCGGGTGTGGGGTAGGACGCAGGGCTACGAGTCAGAGGTGACTTGGAAACCCATTACTTTTGTACATTCTCTAAATCCCTACTCTTGTTCACTACCTCCTTGCTGTCTTATTTCTTGCCTACAACATCCACCATCCATCAATCAACAACTATTTGTCTTTCATTCCTATTCTCTATCGTTATTTGGACTCATGTTCGGTGGCGATTACGGCAATCTACACTTATTTGATAAATCCTTTTCAGAATCGTAGTTGAATTTTTCCATGACATACTCTCAATTGTCGAATCAACTTATATTTTTTTCTTATTCCATCGCTTACATCTCATTCGTTGCATTAGACAATTCGATGCTTGTTCGTAATACTCCACCAGCCGTTTTTTCTCAACTTTTGTACTGACTAATTTTTTTCGTTTTTCGGTGTACACGGTAGAGATTTCCGGTGTTTAGGGATTTTTTAAAGAATATTTTAGATTTTTATAAGGAGGTCGTTAAGAAGAGTAAACATTTACAAAATGTACAGAAGTAATTGGTTTCCAAAGACCGCTTCTAAATACGTCATAGCGACTCTCTTTCTCTCTTTTTCTCCCCCTCTCTCTCTCTCTCTCCCTCTCTCTCACTCCCTCCCCCTCTCTCTCTCTCTCGCTAGTAGTGACACAACAGGGTAGACTATTACGACAGTAGGAGAGAGTGGAATTTGTGTTGGAGGAAAAATATATTTTAAAATATATTAATCCATTATTTACAATATATTTATAACGAATTAAAGAACCAGATGTTTGAGTGACAATGTAAAAAGAAGAGTAGAAGTGGACCTCGGGTTTACTTTCGGCAACCTCGTAACTCTCGCTTCCCTTATTTTGTCTTTTAGTCCTCACATTCCATGAGCGATGTTTCTGACAAAGGGGAAGAATTGCTGTTTTCTGGGTCAAAATATCTCCATATAACAATTATTGTTAGGTAGTTTTTGACTTTTAAGTAGTATTTTTTAGCTACTTACATCAAGTGGCTTCATGCCTTGTCTGGGGCGTTTTCCATTTAAATAAAAACGGGCGTATTCACCTTGTTCTCTGTTCTTATACAATATACTGATTTTTTTTCTCGACAGTTTAAATTGTTTGCACTCCACCGAGAAGAGCTGACAGGATAACTGTTCACATTACTCGCATGACAACGTTACAGTTGCTCGATAACCTCTCCTCAAGTTCCCGCTAAACGGTTCTTACTATGCTCATTCTCGACATATTTAGCTTTTCTGAGATTATTATTTTTACATAGAGGATAGCACGATGCCTAAGTGGTCAGCGACGCGGTCTGGGGACCTGGTAGGCAAGGTTCGAATCCAATTCGGTTTAGAGAAACAGTTTTATCAAAACTCACATCTGACATTGTGTGTAATCTCCTGGAGATGAGGTAAATAAATTACTTTTAACGTAATAAAGGTTTATTTTTAAGGCATCGATATGTGGAACAGTTCGTGAAAATACAGATTACCCAATTAAATTTATGCTTTGTTTTACTTTAGTTCATTTGAAACAAGGCATAATGCCGCTGAGACATAAGAGAATAAAACAGGACACGACCTCATTAAGTAAATCCGTATGAATCAGCATGATACGCTCACCGGTTTGACTCTGTTGTTTACATTGGTTTTCCCCATTCTTTCGAAAGATTTTTACAGGAAGAATCACGTGAACTTGGCCATGATAAATAGGTGCAAAATTTGCTGTGGAACCGACTGAGTTTTAACTTGGGCCATCCAGGTCGTCACATCGCATCATTACCCCTTTAACAACGTCCACTTTTTACGAGATGTTACTATCATTAACACTAATTGCGATCCACCGAGGGGCATTCCTACGACGGTTACAATTCTTAAAATACAATTTCTGTATGGTTCGCTTTCGTTGTGTTGATTTAAAGCATATCAATCATTCTTGGCTAATTGAATACAGAATATAGTTATTTGGGGAAAATAGTTATGCTTACATCTTTAAATATTCATCAATTAATTCGTTTTTAGACGCGAAAATTGTAAATTAATAATCTTTAAGGGACAGATTCTACTTAACCTTTAAATGGGACCCTGACAGGTACTACTGTCGTATATACCTCCCCTCTTAGTGGAGGTCTACTGTCTCACCAGACAAAAGCACTTACACTGCTTGAATATTCATAACACACGGGTTCGTTCTTTACAATGATCTTGCACGACCTAGGAAACGCTGCCTACAAACAATTTTGTTCATACCCTGAAAATAAGGACTAAGATGAGACAACGGTTGAAGATAAGAAGAAGTTTATTCGTCTGGATTCGTCTGTTCTCAATCACTGGCCAGTGAGGCAGGGGGAGGCAGAGAGGCGTCGATAATTACTGCTTAATCATATTTTATCCGGACATCTGTAAAACCCCAAGTTTGTGCTTCGAAGAAGCTGACCCTTTTTTCTCTCACTGTGACGTCACATCTGTTTTAAGCAGACAGGAGATCGTGTTGACACCCGAGCAGATTAAGCTGCCCCAGACTGAACCGTATTTCCTGTTATTCCCAACTTAAAAAATATACTCGCCCAATATTGAGGAATGACAACAAAAAGGTTGATCAAAACTCACCAAAACTCCCATGAAGTGTCCTTATGTAATCTTAGAACATACCAAGTTTCTGGTTGGGGGTAGATAGATATTACGTAGTTCATAGTTAGGAATACAGGTAGGCAGAATAATTAAAAAGATTGAAAAAGGAAGAAAGGCAAGAAAAATGGGTTTGAGGGACTAATATCTTGTCAAAGATTTTTGAGGTAGTATACTGTAATTGCAGATGTCAGTGACATGTATCTAAGAGATAGAAATCTATGATTTAGTATTTTTTGCAAAGGATGTTAGTGTATTTGTATTAATCAATGTTTTTTCCCAAGGCTTTCCTCTATATATGTTAATTATACAACACATACTCTATAGTATTCCCTAGTTTTATGAATGACATATGTTTTAAGAAATACTTTAATTTTATTCGTCTTAATTAGCTGTGATTTAGAAATAAGTCAAGTAACCTATATCTTACTACCTTTCAATCACTTTCACCCTCTCTGAGTGTATGTTTTTTCTAGCACTGCTCTTATGTATATATAGATTGATTTTAATTAATCAATTTATTAAGTTATTTTTTCGTGCATAAAAGCAAGTAATTAATTCATAGATTAATTAATTTAAAAACAATTATCCTTTACCTCTAAAACGCTGAGTGAGTAAAGAAGTTAAAAACATTAATTTTCCTCTCCCCAATTTACCAGTTAACTATCTTATAGTATATATTTCTAGTGGTCTCTTGGTCCTACCGGATGCAGGACAATAATTCATCTAGTCTGGTGGAGTAGCCAGCTAATTGCTGTAACTTGTTGATCAGGAGAATCAGCACCATTCGTCGTATGAGCTATTGTATAGCCGTGTCGAGGGGATCTTATTCGGAATTCGAATACTATGTTATTTTAAATATTTGGTCAGAGTTTAGTTGTAGAGTGAAGTATATTCATGTAAAGTTGACCTGAGAGCCCGAAGACACTCGAGGATGGTGTCTAGTAAATAAATCACACTCTCTCTATGTGCATGAGTGTGTGTTTATTAATAGTCGAAGGTAATATAGAAAGGAAAGAGTTAAACTACCCGGTTTAATAGGGTTTCAAAAATAGAGCCTGCCACCCGGAAGCAAAAATGCAAACCAATCCATCAACGACATGGTATATTTCAAATAGCAGGCTTAACTATGTTAGATTGATGAAGTGACTCGAGTGGGAATATTAAATTCTTTTTTACCATTTATCACAAAATACGTATCAAAATAGTATCAAAATACAAATAAAATTTCAAGGTGCCAGTTCGTAGTTACTTTTTTATTAAAGTATTTCCTTGTCAAATGTACGTGGTTGAGACAATAGATACTGCCTAAGATGATGGAATCATCATCTTTGCCGGGTTCACATCCTATCCGATGAAAGTAGATCATTTACATGCACATAATGTGGGAAAAGCAAGTAGAAAAGGTAAAAGCAACCCGATGATAATTGTTAATGAGATAGATTGACAGTTGAATGATGAAGAATATTATGAGGGGATTTTAAATGATGAATTGCACGAAGAACATGGGATTATTATGAGGACGGTTTATCACGAGTGTTTATTCCGATGGGAATCTATTTAAAGGGTACAAAAACCTACGAGAACTGACTCGTCGGCAAGTGTCACGCCCCCCCCCCCCCAAAAAAAAAACAAAAGTTACTTCCTGAGAGTGTGTCTCTCCGAGAACTGAGCCGAACGATACTTGATCTCGACAAAGAACGGGCTGATATTTGAAGACAGCCTTCAGATTCACAGAATTCTACAAAGGCGAACCTTCACTGGTATGCCACTGGCCGAAATCAGATTTTCATCATCAATTTCTACTCGGATATTGTTTTGACAAAATTAAATTTTGGGCTTTTATGTTGCTAAATTTTACTAATACAAAACTAGAAATATTGCCACTGAGACGTAAGATGCGACCGGGCTAACACCTCAGTTGTATAATGCCCATACTACTTGGGGAGTTGTGCAGCAAGATTGTTATTTACATTATATTTATATTTCTACATGTTGATACAGTCGAGACACAGAAAGCAGGGAGGGAATTCAAAATGCAAGCAGTCCGAGGAAGAAGCTATTAGAGTAGAAATTTCCCGGTATCTGAGCACCTCTACAGTGAAGGGGTGGGATTGTGTTGCAAGTTGGCATTGTCGGTGTATTACCGTTGAGGGGCAGAAGTGCAGTTAAGTCGTTGGAGAACATTTCGTCGAAGTGTTTGTAAAATCAGCACATGGCTTCAATATTGCGGCGATGGGGCAGAGGCTGGAGCTTGGTAGACGATGCGGGACTTATTAGGTTAGTTACTCTTATTTTTCTTTGTCTAAAAGAGAGAGACTAGTGATGTATGCACCAACCCAGATGTTGCAACAATATACAATGCATGGGATTTATAGAAATGTGAGATACTGACAAGCGTGAGAAGTTTTCTAACCTGAAAGAGGGAGCCAACCTTCTTTGCCGAAGACTTGGCAGTATCTTCTATGTATTTATTTCGATTCATGTTGCTTGTGAATGTTAAGCCGAGAAGTTTGAACGTTTGATTCTCGGGAAGGGTGCTATGGTAATCGGTGGTTCGAAAAGTTTCTTCTAATTATTAAAGGCCAGACATTTTGTCTTAGTAATGTGTTGCCCTCATTTAAGCTCAGACTTTTAGAAAAATTACAACGTACTGCCTTGTACCAGGTTTGAACTCATTGCATTCAGGATATGAGACTTTTTCTGTTAATATTTCATCCTTCACATAGTTGAAGTCTTATCGCCGCTTTTTGTTCTGTTTAATCTTTAATGTTATCTATTACACCGTGTCCAGTAGGATCTGGCATATAAAATACAGGCGAAAATACATACTGACATTTATTGTTATTATTGTTATTGATTTACATGATAACTTTACAGAAATATATATATATATATATATATATATATATATATATATATATATATATATATTCCAGTTTATGCTTATCAACGCGCCAACATGTCTTCACGAAAATCTGTCAGAATGATGACGTCATTTTATTTTCGTACATTTGACCCTGCAAATCTGTTCACTCTTATCTATATTCGGTCAATCCTGCACTGATTCATCTGTCTCGGTAAACAAAGTTAATGTATCTTTCATAAAATAAAAATAAAAACCTATTTTAGTCGACTTTTTTTCCGAATATCAGATAAATCGACCTTGCGATAAGAAATGATAACATCAATTTTGTTGTTTTAAATACTAACTTCATCATTGAGCCATAAATAAGATAAGACTTCGTTTTTTTTATTTTTTTAATGCTTTTGTTTATTCGTCTAATATGCTGTTAATTACCATGATATTGAGATAACCGAAATGATGTTGTTTTCGCGAAGAAACTATTTTCATATTGCAATCTCTACAACATAATGATTATGTTATCTTCTTGATTTCTTATCATTGTTTCAGAAATCACAGAGAACAAACTTTAAAAATGTTTTTAAGTTGACGATTCGCAATTAATTCATGGTAAATTCTGTTATCCAATATTTTAACTAGTATATTTTCATGTTAAAAAATACAAACTCTGTTTGGCGTGGGAAAATATAAACAAAAATAAGAAAAATCATTAATTGTTAATACCACAGTGGTGTTATTTCATTGGTATACAAAACGCTGTTTATACCTAGTTTCCAAAAGTTCGCGATAGTATCGGATTTACGTAGAAATTTCAGCATTTAAACATTAATAAATAAACAATTCAACAAATGGTTAATATTCCTTGCCTTTTTTATTGCTGACTCAGTTTTGTGTGTGCCATTTTGATGTGTGCTCACAGTATAGTAATTTGCATAGTTCCCAGTGAACTTCTTTCCCCACCAAGTTATTATTATTTGCCTTATAGTAGTTCTCACGCGAGTCATTACACGCGTATATATCTCATTGGTATAAATAGGTGGTGTTCCCTGGAGTAGGAGTGTCAAATCTCTCTTTTTTGACTTATTTAATACCGGATCCAGTTATTTTGATAAATGTTTTCATGCATACATTCTTAAAGTTTCCACATGTTTAATGTTTTTATTTTATATTTTGTATACAAATGTTTTGTAGTTTTATTTGTTTTGCTGGCTTGTAGTTTGTAAATAAACTATACGTCATCGATAAAACCTATTGAACCCATGGATGGAACCTAGAGAGGTATGACTACTCCTGACCTGATTAATTGCAAGTTAATGTGACGTCACCCTCCCCAAAACTTTCAAATTGGGACTTCAGTACCAGATGTACTTTAAAGTACTACCCACGATTATCCTCATTAGTAGTAGTAGTAGTAGTAGTAGTAGTAGTAGTAGTAGTAGTAGTAGTAGTGTTTGTAAGAACTTCTTTTGTGAGCGTAAAATATTTTGATCTAGCATTTTTGCTATGGATGAGGGCCATTGTTATCTCTCTACTGCTGATCTCCTTCACCGAAGTTGAGGGTCGAAGGGGACTTTTTCTGTCAACAAAAGCCAAATCGTTACATCGTTGACAATAACAACGTAGACAATAATATTTATTCGCACTGGATGGATGGAGTTCGATCTGAGGAAAGATTGCATCAATCGATAAACGCTTTCTGTGTGGTCTTTTCTTTTTATTCGTAACGAACAAACAGAAACAGAAAACGTAAAAAATAAGGAAAAAGTCCAATGCGAAGAAGAGAAGAAAACATAGAAAGATTCATTTGTGAACCGAATACAAAAGGTATATGGAAGTATCAGAAATTGACTTGCCATATTTGCTCAATTGTTGTGAAAAGACTGGAATTCCTATTAAATTAGAAAGGGAGACATATAAACACGTGTTAATTCACAATTCCACGTGCGTATCAAATTCTGTGTTATAAGAACTATGGTCTATTTTAAACCTCTTTTTTTTCTAATTAATTCAAAATAACACGAAAACTATTCATTTCTAATGAGAATGTATGTTCATAGTTCACAACCGATTTCTGTGTTTTCTTTCACATCAACATATTTCGGTTAAATTTCATGCCGAATTTAGACATGTCCGTAAAAGTTTTGTAATGCTTCAAGTTATTATATTCAAATATTTATTCATGTTTGTTTTTTTTTACTTCATTTCAGACCAAAAAGGCATGTTGCCTCTGAGACGTAACTGTGAATCAAAAGCCATATGTATAATAGAATCCTAAGTGAGGACTTGTTCCGCGATGTTTTTCTTTTTTTTTACATCACATTTAAATTTTTACATGTGGGTACAATTAGAGAAACAGGGAGCAGGGAAGGAATACCAAATACTAGCTCTTCGAGGAAATAAACTATTATAGTAGAAATTACTCCGGCATTTCGGGACCTTCACAGTGAATGTATGGGATTTAGCTTATTGCCGGTTAGTCGGTTGTCCGTACGTCGAAGGGCACCAGAGCAGCAATTCCGTTGTAGTACCAAGACATGGACTGGAGCTTGGTCGACAGTGAGTGACTATTAATGTCTATACTTTTTGGGGACTCTGTCTAGGAGGAAGAGACTAGTGGTTGATGCACCTGCCCGGATGTGACAAAAATATTCCATACATGGGGGGATGGATGATGTTTAGAGATATCTGATACTGGCAGGTGTGAGGAGTATTTTAGCACGGCAGAGGTGCCAACTTTCCTTGCAGCATCCTCGTCAGTATCGTCTCGGTGTTTGTTCTAATTTCTATTACGTGCGTCTATTAGGCCGCGGGTTTGACTGTTGGACTCTCGGGTAGAGTTCTATTGCCATAGCAATCAGTAGTTGAAGAGGTTTGGTTTGGTTTTGTTGCTTTGTTTTACAGGATATCAACTGTTATCTGAAGTCGTTTTGGTAAACATTACTAATATATTAATTGTATCCGAAACGAAGAAAACATACAACACGATAACATATGAGCACTACTGAAACACGCACATATAATTAAAGAGGTCTGCAGAGCACTAATAAACCATGTGTGTTCGAAGAGAAATGATGATATTCACAATCGTTAAAGTACTACCTATTACCTTGATTTCTTTTTCAAAAAAAAACCGGCCCATAATCCTTCCTTCCCCTCTACCCTCGTAGGCAAAAATTTAACAATGTAACCAAAAAAGTTCGTGTGTCGACTGGGGTCGAACCTTAAAGCTCTCGGTCTACGATCTACGGCGATAACCACTTAGCCACAAAAGTGATTCAGATATCTATTGAAAAATAGGTCAACAAAACTAATCATGTAGCTGGCATGCGTTTTATATTATGATCCGAAAGGCGACCAAATGTTGGGTCCACCAGTCACACGTTTTGGGTCATTTCTAGACGAAGTAATACATGCTTTTTCCCAATTCTTGGATATTATGTGTTTGAAAGGTGTAGGATTTAGGAAATGTAAACTTAATGCAAGTTTGTCTCGTAGCTTGGCGTATATTGACTTAATTCTGAAGTCGAGTCGTGGAAGAAATTGTTGCCGCCATGTTGCATAATAAAACACTGCAAGGAACTATGTTCGTTAATTGCATTCTCTAAACACCAGCATGAGTATAAATGTATACGTAATAGGTAGAAATAATGTAATCTGATATTCTCGAATATCAACGAGATTAACGGGAGCTTCCATTAAATTTGTGCATAATATTTTGCATTATGTAGTAAATTAATAGCAGACAAATCGTTAATATTAACGGACACTTTTTTGAAAAAGAGACGTTGTTTATTAGTTCCCGGTGTCAATGGGGAGAGTGTCAGTACTGAAGTGTTAGGGGAAAAAGTTTTTGCTACCATCTATATTGAGTATTTTCTAACTTTTTAAACTGCGACCCACAGATTATCGCCATGCTCAATAAATCAAAGACAAACTCTACTATTAAGTTTATTTATTAGCGACGATTAGTATGTATATTTGTTATGGTTCAAGATTTGGTTATATTTAACTACATATACATATATATATCTATATATCTAAGAAACGTTTATAAATAACTGATGTATAAAAAGACAGGGTCAACATTCAAAAGCGTTTTTAACCACTACCCACGGAAAGAAGCAATATTCTCATATGTAAAAATTAAAAGAAAGACTGTACAACAGTAATTTAGCAGCGACAACATTTGAATGATTGACGATTCAATCCGCGTGTGTATGTATTTTACAACCAGCGGACTTGTTGATGGACACCTCGTTATTAAGAGTTGCCAAACTTATTTGATAGTTATAAATTGAAGGATAACAAGGAAATAGAGCAAAAAGAGATAAGGTGATTAGAGAGATTGTCGATTGCGTAAGATAATACCTTATTCTTATTTTGATTGCGATAATAGTAAAGTCTCATATGTTTTCCTAATAACCAAAGTCTTTCTATACACGAAAGAAATACCGCGAAAGAAAAGATGCTGTACACGTGTGTACAAAAGAATTTAAAGTGAAAGTGTGTTACATGTATTTTGTCTTATTAGAATGTAAGAATGACACATGTTGTCAGACTAAAATAAACCATAGAAGAGTTCATATATAGTGGTGATATTGTACGGTTAGAATTTGCTCCTTCTTCTTCTGCTTCTTTCGTGTGAATCAGATGATTCTGGCGTTGGCATTAGTTTCCCCGATATTTTTCTAGTTAGAAATCTTTCTGGAAATACATCGGGTACTTACGGGAAGGACGACGAGAGTGTTGCCAACATCCCTAAGTGAAAGTGGGACTGTGGAACCGACTGGAATCGAACTTGGAACACCCAGGTCTTCACTCCGTGTCAATATCGACTTAACCATCGCCACCTCCTGTTAAGATTGCTGACTACTTTACACGAAGTCGAGTTTCAAATCTCGGTTTGAAACACGAAGAATGACTAGCCACACTAAGGAACCGTGATTCGGAGAAACATCTATCTGTAGATAACTATATATGTGTGTGTTTCTATAAAATGTATTTTATTACTACCTAAGTACATACCATTGTTTTGTCTTGCATTAGAAAAAGATTTGTTTAATGTTATTCTCCGCCTCAAGCTGGGAGTTTTATTAAGGTTTTGTGTCAAACCCGGCTATTTTTAGAAGATATTCACAGAATTTGGTCTCAGAATAAAACCTAGTTAATGTGTTCTAATTCCTGACATCTTCATTCCTCAAATATATCTAATGTTATGATACAAAGGTTTCATAAACTGGCTGATGAGAGATATTTGCACTAATGTGTGTTTCGTGTCATTGATTGTTTTATAAACAATTTTTAGAAGTGAATTTATTTATATGAAAATATGTAAAACGGAAATACGTGACATTAGGATAAAATTGGTACAGTTATTGTCACATGCGATACTTATACTATATTTTGACACGACATCTTCAATGTATAATATTATTTGTCGATGAGTCATTTTATTTTAATTTCTGTTTCTAGATCTAGACGCTTCATTTGTTATTTCTCATAACTATCCACTTGTTATTTCTAATAAATATTCATACTTCCTCATGTTATTTAATATACAGACAAAGGAAAATTCAATGATGAGGTATGTTTGAGCTATATATATATAAATACAAGTAAAATGACCTCACCAACAGGAACAATTTGTCCCACATTTATTTCTATTTTAAGAAGATTACGATAAAAATATAATGGATCAAATTCAATGCAAATCTAGTATATATATATATATATATATATATATATATATATATATATATATATATATATATATATATATATATAACCTTTTACATACGTCAATTAAACTGAAATTTGTGGAATGATTTTGGGGTGTCTACCTTTAAAATCAGTAACATAGAGTATTCCTTTAAATTGATTTTGGTGTGTCTACCTTTAAAATGCGTAACATTGAGTTTTCCTTTAAATTGATTTTGGTGTGTCTACCTTTTAAATGCATAAAATTGAGTATTCCTTTGAATTGATTTTGGTGTGTCTACCTTTAAAATGCGTAACATTGAGTATTCCTTTAAATTGATTTTGGTGCGTCTACCTTTAAAATGCATAAAATTGAGTATTCCTTTGAATTGATTTTGGTGTGTCTACCTTTAAAATGCGTAACATTGAGTATTCCTTTAAATTGATTTTGGTGCGTCTACCTTTAAAATGCATAAAATTGAGTATTCCTTTAAATTGATTTTGGTGTGTCTACCTTTTAAATGCGTAACATTGAGTATTCCTTTAAATTGATTTTGGTGTGTCTACCTTTAAAATGCGTAACATTGAGTATTCCTTTAAATTGATTTTGGTGTGTCTACCTTTAAAATGCGTAACATTGAGTATTCCTTTAAATTGATTTTGATGTGTCTACCTTTAAAATGCGTAACATTGAGTATTCCTTTAAATTGATTTTGGTGTGTCTACCTTTAAAATGCGTAACATTGAGTATTCCTTTAAATACTCGTCGTTCATGTCTACGAAACGATAACCGACACATTTAAACTGAGTAAACCTATCGTATCAAATCTGCACTGACTCGATACGTTCCGCTAAATGATAGAGCAGTATAGCAATTATTAGTAGGTACATTAATGTTTCTTACTGTGACACTGATCTACCCTATTCTCTCGCTTCATGGACTCTTCCCGACACTATGCATATTCGTAACAAATAGACTCGCTATAACGAATTCATTACTTCTGTATTTTTTGTAAATACAATCTCATTAAGTACCTGTTTGCTATTTTATTTCTTTTCGGCCACAAAACTTACCTTAAATTTAGAAACACGTAACACTTGTGAGTACAGCTGTACATGTTTTTCAAATGTCTTCCATTTGTCGTCCATTTCATACGATTGACACGCTACAATCCCAGATAATTATATAAGCTTTGATAATAGTACGTTTTATAATAAGCTGACATTTCAAACTACTTGATCTCATTGAAACAAAAGTGAACGAAACTACTTGAAATAAAGGAACAGATTCCCAGAAATGTATTGCTCTTTCTTCATATAAAGTATCTTTTAATTGAAATAATTTTAATCAATGACTTTCAAAAAAGATGTAATCGTAGACTCTTGCTTCATAACTCATTGAGATTATAACATGCTTTCATAAGTTAGTCGTTCATAGTACACCGCTGTGAATTAATAAACGACGAATTAGAGAAACTTTGTTTTTGAATTTTTGAGATGAGGAGGGATAATTTATTTAATTTTGATTATTCGGACTACTGTTTTCATCTTGAGTGTTATTCTCACAACGTTTCGGCCAATGTAACCTCCGACCTTGTTCATATGAATTTTGTCGAACTCGGCAATCTTTCTGTCGAACTCGGAATTCAGCACGGAATTTCTAACAAAACCCTTTTTTTATCCACAGGTAACATGCGTTCGTTCCATCAGCCATGACTTGGTAGAAGTCTTCAGAAATTCGCATTTCCTAGTATCGCCCACACTGAGGATTGAACCATCAACCTTCAGAAGACTGCCCTATGAGTAAACCCGTTGCAGGAGTTCCTGAGTTAGGAACTCTGTTTTTAGACGTCCGGTTCTAAAAGGCGAAAGTTATTTAGTTCGTCGAACTAAATGACCTTCGTCTTTTGGAATCGGATGTCCAACAAAATGTACTTATCATGCAGTCTTCTGAATGTTTAAGAGTCAATAAGAGAATATTCCAGTCACGGCTTATCAAGGTCCAAAAGACACTCGAGGATAAGGATTATTAAGTTTCTTAAGAAAACGGGGATACAACATTGTGAGGATTAGAGACGATGGTTGAAACTATGGTAATTTTGATTATTTCAGAGGATGGCATCACGACAAGAATTTGCTCTCATTGGACTTGAAACACAACCGTGATGTAGTCAGCTGGAAAGTAACCCCGTCGTATTGTGTTTTACAGATGGGTAGTTCGGGAAAAAAACGTTGCTCGTGGAAGTTTCGTTTAGTTTTAGGTATACAAATAAAGAAAGGACAGTCATTTACAGTGGTTTTAACTGGACGAGTTTTTGTAAATATTTTACAGGGGAGAACTAGACATTTAAGCTCATTCGAGAACCTACCATGTAAATATAGATACAGTAGAGAGAGACTAACAACGTTTCTTTCTGTGAGAAAGAGGATGTAGAGAAGATAAGATGGCATCCCCTACTACATTTCCGAAGTCCGATGTTTATCATGTCAAGACAGTGAAAACTGGTCCAAGCGGCACTCACCTAGATGAAGTAAAAATAATCTATATGACGTATCTTGCTCGTATTCGGACTTGTGTAAGGATTGAGATACGTTCTGGAGAGATTATATGATGGAACCACTACTGATATATAATTCATATTTTTCCCTTTTTGTTGACTTTTCCTTCAGTTAAAATTCTCAGACACCTTCGTGGGGCTAACATTTGATTTCCATATGAGATGCATAAATATTCAATTAAAGTTCTCATTTACCTGTCAAACGTTGATTAAGTAAAGTACTTAACATCGGTGTTCCTCTCCCCACTTGATCAGTTAAGTATCTTATAGTATATCTTTCTTATGGTCTCTTGGTTTTACCGGATTCCAGGACCAAAATTCATCTAGTTTGGTGGAGTATTCACCGAAGTGCTGCTACTAGAGTTAACATTACTAGGAGAATGCGCGCAATTTCTCGTATAAGCCAGTGTATAGTCGTGTCGAATGGGTCTTATTTGGGCTTCGAATACTACGTTATTTTGAATATTTGGTCAGGGTTTACTTGTAGCAGGAAGTAGCAAGAAGTATCCTCATGTCATGTTGTTTTGACAAACCCTTGTACAGAAACACCAACTACGCTTGCTGATATATGTATGTGTATCTCTATGTTTCTATGAATTATTTTTAATAATAAAAAATAAACTCAATTCAGGCATTTTGCCAAACGCAATTATTTCTAGAAAGTATTCACAGAATTTGTCTGAGAAGAAAACCTATTTGATGTGTTCCAATTCCTAACATCCGCAAATCTCGCAAATGTTATCACACAAAAGGTTTTATAAAGTTGGTAATGAGAGTTATTTTAACTAATGGGTGTAAAGTGTCATTTATTGTTTAATAAACAATTTTATTAGTAGAATTATTTATATTAAAAAAATGTAAAACAAGAATTCATGACATTAGATCACAATTGGTACAGTTATTGACGTATGCGATACTTATATTAAATATCGATTAAAAACATGATATTGATACACACACATACATACACACACACACACACACACACACACACATATATATATATATATATATATATATATATATATATGTATATAGATATATACATATATATGTATATATATACATGATGGACTCTCCCGTCGATTTTGACGTATGAGTGCCCCGCCAGGGTCTACCCGCGCGTGAATTTTGTAATTGCAAGGGTTGCGCAATCCACAACAACCGCTCTCCTGAGTCAGCATTGCTTAATTCCAATGGCAAGCAGCATCCAAAAATAAATTGGGGCCAAAATATATATTTTAAGATGAAGGTTTTGAATGAATGATTATTTTAATTTAATCTATGTTTTTTTTGTCGAAACCATTTAATTTGCAAGTATGGCCAAAATCAATTTTCATAAATACACCTCGTTATAGGACAAGATTCTTATTATAGTAAGGCGTTCAAACGATTTTCAATAAACAGAGCCTTTTCCAAAGAACTTTCCATCTATGGAGCACGTTCCGCGGGATTTCTGCCCTGCGAGCTACAAGATTATCTTCTTAAAATCAAATGTATAAACATACTTGTCATAAAGCTTTTTCATGAGTAATCCAATTTGGCTCATGTCATTGATCATTTTTAATCCTGTAATAATAGTATTCATCATTAAACTGAAAATCTATTCATCTCATTAACGCGTATGCGCAAGTGGCTTCTTGCCTTGATATATAGTGACTTGTTAATAAAAATAGGCCCCTCACTGTCAACCAAGCTCCAGTCTCTGTCTCATCGCCGCAATGTGGCATCCTTGTGCTTGTTTAACAAATACTTCAATGGATCATGTTCCGATGAATTGGCTACTCTGGTGCACCCTCGACATAACTTCACTAGACCAACTCGACAATCAGCTAAACTCCATTCATTCACTGTGGAGGTCCCCAGATGCCGGAGAGCCTTCTACTCAAATAGCTTCTTTCCTCGTGCTGCTAGCCTCTGGAACTCCCTCCCAGTACTGACATACAGAAATTTAAAACTAACGTAAACGGACATCTCGCTGCGCAGATCCCAATTTAGGTTGACCCCCCCCCCCCAGCTTCTCCCCTTTTCTTTCTTATCAGTAGCCCCTTACGTCTACAGTGGCGGTCTGCCTTGTTTGGGGTGAACTATGTTTAAAATTTTGTTTTGAATGTCCATGCTTATTTGGAATTTGTGTATCAGGTTTTTTTTCTGTCGGTTAAAATAAATTCTGAACAATTTGGGAATTCAAAAAACTAAATTTGAAATCAAATCTGTTAAGTTTAATCTTCAATTCGAAGCAACAAACTATTCAGCAATTGACAAATATTTGTTCCGGTTCTTAGTGTTTATCAAGCAATTCAAACATCTGGCGATATTCAGGATGAGGGTATTGTAATGGTATCTCTCTACAATGAAGTTTAACAGAAACGCGCATCATAGGATTTCCTTGCGCGGGGACTTTAATATACTGACTGGAAACGGGGATGATAATAACATTATTGTCCGACCCAGAATGATAGTTGATGGGATGGGAACTTTTAAAAAGTCATCAGTGGGGGTCAGCACCTCAAGGTTAAGTACAGATGAATAAATGAGAATCTCCCCAACACACAGATAGGCCTTAACAATATCAGAAATCAAACTTGTAGACTGTCAAAAAGTATATTTGAAAGGATACGGAGCTTTTTACATGTGCTGGATTCGTCTTTTTTCCAATGTTGAGTTTTATGTTATGAGTAAAAAGAAAACAATCTAAATAAGCCCTTCATGCTCTTTCTCTGTTCGAAACTCCAACTACCGATTAAATAGTATTACTGTAGTTGTGATATTCTCTTTTGTTTATAATAGACTATTGCAATCGTGTTATTATATCCATTCTTATTAGGTTTGACTGTTAATCAACAGAATGAGAGAGAAAGGAAAGACATTGAAAAATGATGAGTGGACATACACACACCAATATATATATATATATATATATATATATATATATATATATATATATAGTAAGCTATGAAAATATATTTATGGCAATTAAGCTACGCAGAGGCTCCAGCGTTCCATCCTCGGAGGGAATCTTCAGGCTAACATGACTGGGAACGGGAATGATAATAAAATTATTGTTCGACCCAGAATTATATTTGATGGGATGGGAACTTTTTCAAAGTCGAATTTTAGCCTGAAGATTCCCCTCGGGGATGAAACGCGGGAGCTTAATTGCTATAAATATATGTTCATAGCTTACTACCTAGGTCTACTTACGTATCGAGCACTGTTGAAGTATATACTGAAAATTGATACATAATGGATACATTAAATACTTTATATATATATATATATATATATATATATATATATATATATATACATATATATATATATATATATATATATATATATATATATATATATATATATATATATATATATATATATATTAGTGATATTTTAAGCTGAATTATTTCGACACTTGATTATTGGGAAAATGGTAGTATAATCAGTACCATTGGAGAGCCATGAATATTATAACTGTCCTGTTTTTAAATCTCCGAAACAGTTACATGGTAAAAAGCTGATGATTCCCGTGTTAATATTAGACGCTTACGGTCTCCTGTTTTTGTTTCACTCTTAGATAATTAACCCCCCTTTTTTATTTTCTTATATTTTTTATTTATTAATTTACCAACGAATGTTAAGTCTGCAATATCTTTGATTTAGTTAGTTTGTCTGGGAATTTAAACTGCATTTTACATTTTTTTTAATGACTCAAAGCTTCTTTAGACTATATATATATATATATATATATATATATATATATATATATATATATAATTCTTTATTAACTCAACGCTGAAGAGGTAAAGTAGAACTATAATGAAACACTTCGATATCTATGTATCTCATATAGAGATCAATAGTTGGCCCAGGGAAGAGGCCTCTTGATTTCTGAGAACTACACTAAAATAAAATATATATATTTTTTACTTTCTTTTACTTTAATCGCACAGGGCCTAACGTCCTCTTGCTGTATTGAACACCACATTCTGTCTCCGAAATACATATTTCTCGGCTGTTTAAAGAGGACACCGAACTGTTCCCTACTTTTGCCGGACCATCTTTTTGGTCTTGCGTTTGAGAAGTCTATAATGTAGCTGGCATTTATCGACTGTTAAAAAACATAGAGACTATTATGTACACACACACACACACACACACACACACACACACACACACACCCATATATATATATATATATATATATATATATATATATATATAAACAATTTTGTGAAGAAAAGCGGCATTTCGCAGGTTTAGTTGGTGCGTCATTAATACATTTCGATTCATCGGCGAGAAACCATTTGTATGAATTACAATTAATTATTTAGCTTAACTAAATTAAATTCCGACGAAGTTTGATTGCGAGAATAGTTTCTTAAAGACAGATTTTTAGTGGGGTGGGGACAGTTATTGCCTGCCAGCATCAATTATTGTAAAAGTATTACCTCGTCCCACAATCAATGATAGTTAATATGTTTCGCGAGGCCTGTGCTTTAATCGCGTCGTATTCCCGCCAATCACCCACAGAGACGCAGCAAAGCAAGATCTACCAACTTTAACAGAAGCTATAACTGCTATAGGAGAAAAATAGATATATGCAAACGGAAGAATATAAATTAGTTTTTAATCTCTGTGTCTTTTTAATGTAATTAGTAGCCCGAAGTGGCGAAATTTATCTTCAAACTAACACTGAAGTTATTTATCTACCTCCCACAAGGTAAGATGTGACACAAGGTCGGGAAAGTGGGTTAAGATAAGCCAGCGCTCGAGAGGTGAGCACTCTGGCCATTTAAAAATTGCCTTAGCAGCCCCGTTGGCATTCCCCGGTAAAGGCGCCTCAGAAAGTAAGCAATAAACTTACTCCTCCACAAAGAGGAGAGGCAAAGCCTGGGAGGGTGCACCTCCTAGAACTGCACAGGACGGACAATCCCCAATAAACCGGCGTAAATCCAGACCCAAAAGCCCGGATGATACCGGTTTATTAAGTGGGGTAAAAGACCCCGGCTGAACTGTCACAAATACTGAAATCCAAAAGTTCATACCGTTGGACTTTCAAAAGTTGCTTAGTCTGGCAACAATGAGTGCGTCGTACCCCTTCTATTCTAAACCTTTTTCTCTTTTTACATCCTCGCAAATAAATAAAGAGAAATATATAGAGAGAGCGGAGGAGACAGGGGTGAGAAAGCTCCCCGCACCCCTCTCTCGAAGCCTTAATACCTTGTACTGTTCTCGTACTAACACTCTTGCGTGGAATGTGTGAGAAGATTAATAACCCGCCAAGAATTTACTTGGGTCACCGAGAGGACAGGAAACACGCGCAGGCTCGCGGGAATACTACACTGTCTAGAAAACTGCTGAATGAATTTCATTTACTTGCGAAAAGAGTGTCCGTGTCGACCACACTCAAAGCGCCAGTCCTACCTATCGCCGACCCCCAACAGTTGAAGGGCGGTGTAGAGGGCGTATGTCTCACTTCGGACGCTTTTAACAGCGTTGCCGGAGACTTCATTTTATGTTGTTCTTCTTTAAAATATTGTCCCAAAATAGTATGTAGTCATTTTAACAGTAACACATTACCGAAAAAATAGAACGTTATTGCGCAGTGTATATGCATATATCTGTGTCGAAAGTTACTTCCGTAACAGTACGACTATTTTGAACATCGCTGTTATGTTGAATTTAAAATCTTGTTTCCCTAATATTTCCGCTATCTTTATATTTGTAAATCATTGCATGAGTTTTCGCGCGTGTGTGTGTGTGTCGTGTCAACGTAAGTTTGATATTTTATTTTCATTTATTATTAATTGAATATTTATTGAGACGAAAAGTCCAATAGCGTACAATTAATGTATATTTGAAATATTCTATTAACAAAAATAAATACGAAATCATATCAACCAGAATGCATTTCAAGTTATGAAATAGAATATCTCCTTTCGCTGACATACCGGATCGGCAGCCAGTTTTTTACTCTTTGCATTCCTCACGGAAATTGTGACTCTATTGATAAGCCTGCTGATATTGTAAACCACATCGTTTTCCTTCGCTCGCTGTGTCTTTCTAAACAAACAAAAAACATTTTTTAGTTATAGTTTAACAGTTTGGGACAAGTTATAATTAAATGACCAAACGATATCGTATTAATTAGGTTAACTTTTTAAATTCTATTTAGTAAAATGTGGCATAGTTAATCGAATATTTTAATGGGATTTTTTCAAAACTTAATTTAAAAAAAAACATATCCTTTTTTAAGTGTCTTTCAAAAATCTTAATATCGTCTTATAAGGAATTCATAATAAAAACAAGGCAACACAGGAATGGATGAATGAACGAAACAAAAATGAAATAAAAAAAGACTTTCGAGCAACGGCGGGTAGTAAGCACAGAAAGTAATATATAATTGATTTATTAAATGGTGAAAATGTAAATAAAATACGATTGTACTCTGATTTGAGGATGACACTTTTTTACTTCTTTTGGTGGGTTATTCTTGATTAATTCTGAATCTCTAAATAATCTCTATTTCGCAGAGTATAGGAATATGAATCGAGTTTTGGTCATCGCAGCACGTTTTTAGATAATTCACTCTGCAGAAATTCAAAACGATCGTGTGCTACCATTATTCGGAATTCGCTTGTGTATTATATAAAGTTTTCTTTTTTGCTGCGTCCCCGTGTGCTTGTTATACAAGTCCTTCAATGGAATATTCCCCGACGAACTTGCTGCACTTATGTCCTCTTAACAAAAATACCCCGACCAACCCGTCAATCAGCGTAATCCCATCCATTCACTGTAGAGGTCCCTAGATGCCGGAAAGCTTTTTTACCTCTGACTGCTTGCCTTTGGAATTCTCTTTCTGTTCCCAGTTTTCAGCGACTGCACCTATATGCAAATATTTTAATGTAATGTGAACAAACATCTTGCTGTACAACTCCCTATTTAGAATGCCCTTATTAATCTGGTTCATAAGTCTAAGTAGTGCCTTACGTCTTAGTAAAATTGTGCCTTGTTTGGCGTAAATATAAGTGAGCAGATGCAGGTTGTTTATGTTGTCAGGCTTGAGAGGGAGAATTAAAAAGAAAGAACACGAGGTTGTACTAGGGGGAGAGTGAAACGTACTCTATTCTAAAGCACAGTCAGGTATATATATATATATATATATATATATATATATATTTCATGATAAATGCCAGTATACTGAAATCATATGCCCTTAACAGGGTTAAGATGAAAATTCATATACATTAAATGTACAAAAGCAAGGAAATTCCAAAGTTTTTACACTTTTATTGTCATTAATTAAGGATATGACTACATATCAACCAAACCATTTCATTACCACATCGCTACAGTAAAAATCTCTATGCATGAGTGGATGAAGTGTGTGAGGTGCGCTGAAGAAAAATTCCTACCAGTAAAATACATAGCGCTGTTGTGCTCGCATACCCTTAATGACAATAAAAGTGTAAAGATTTAGGAATGTCCTTGCTTTTGTACATTTAGTGTATATGAATTTTCATCTTAACCCTATTAAGGGCATATGATTTCAATATACTGGCATTTATCATGGAATGTCACTACTTTTGTAAAGGCTATGCCTCAATACCATAGTCATTTTTAAGGTTTTTTAGAAGTTACGGAGAAACTAGACCCTAGAAGCTCTATCTCTGCCAAAAATCAGCTGAATCCATCAAAATAGTGTATGAGATACAGGATGGCACATACGTACGTACGTATGTATGTACGTACACACATATAACATTATTTCATGATTAAACTTTCTGGATCTCTGGGTTGCATTGACTAATGATGCTGAAATTCTACACACTTATAAAACCTATCAAATAAAAGTTTTGTGCAAAGTTTTAACTAATTTGTTTTATTGGTTTTTAAGTTATAATTGATCAAAGAAATGAGATTTCCAGCATAGGCCTTTTTTGAGTCTATTAAGGGATAGAGCGCTCTCGCGCCTCCCTGGATATATATATATATATATATATATATATATATATATATATATATATATATATATATATATATATAATTTTGCGAATTTTTATTCTGTGGATGTCTACATTTACTGGATTAGAATATATATATATATATATATATATATATATATATATATATATACATACATACTATAAGAATAGCTGTCCCAGGACTAGTAAAATTAATTCCTTAGACAGAAAAGTGTTGCACCACTTTTCTGTCCGCTTACGAAGAGTAAAATAAATATATAATGGCACTAGACATTATGTACAGAATCTTTATTCTACTTTTGATCAAAGTCTATTAAAAAAAATTAGTCCTAGAAAAATTGTAAATAATTATTAAGAAGAAAGTTAAAACTATTGACGGCACATAGAATTCAGAAAAAAGAGGTGACCTGTATCGAGAAGATGTGGTTGAGAAAGAAGATCTTGAGCAATCCCACGCACGGTCACAAGGGCATATTTCTATTTGGAACATGCATATTAAATAACTTCAGTGTATGTAGGCAAGCATAACGCAATATTACCCTCCACAGACACTTGCTGACTTAATTTTCAATAGAAACTGAGCCGGTTGCATTCCTGTTTGATACATTTACACACCTACATGTCCGCATATTTCTTAAGACGACTAGTTAGGCGTTACAAGTTATAAATACCTGCGCAGGGGCTTACCGCACGTCTAAAATAGATTATGTCACAAAATACGTAGAACAGTAAAATAAAAAAAGCTGACCCTATTTATTTACACACATACACATGAAGGGAAATTAAGATAGATATATTTTTTCTGTGAAGAATATTCAGCTTCTTCCCGAACACTCACACTTCTGATGGGACAAACATTTAAAAAATTACATCAGTTGAGAACAATTTGTCCTTCTCTGACTGAAGATAAAACATATGCTAACTTTGATTATGCTAACCTTAAGATTAAAAATATGTACATTCTTTTTTTTTTTTTTTTTAACATCGTTCACCCCAAACAAGGCAGGCCACCACTGTAGACGTAAGGGGCTACTGAGAAAACATGGAGAAGGTTTGTGGGATTAACCTAAATTGGGAGCTGCGCAGCAAGATGTCTGTTTACATTAGTTTTAAATTTCCGCATGTCAGTACCGTCGGGGAAACAGGGAGCAGGGAGGGAGTTCCAGAGGTCAGCAGCACGAGGAAAAGAAGCTATTGGAGTCGAAAGCTTACCGGCATCTGGGGACCTCTACAGTGAATTGATGGGATTTAGCTTATTGTCGAGTTGGTCTTGTTAATTTACCTCGAGGGGGCACCAGAGTAGCCAGTTTATCGGAGCATAATCCATTGAAGTATTTGTAAAACAAACACAAGGATGCTACATTGCGGCGATGGGACAGGGGTTGGAGCTTGGCTGACAGTGAGGGACCTATTAGGTTGGCGACTCTTTTTTTACCTTGTCAAGGAGGGAGATACTAGTAGATTATGCACTGACCCAGATGTGGGTTTGTAGAGATACAGGATAATGTCAGGTGTGAGGAGTTTACTAGCACGGTAAAGGGAACCCACCTTCTTAGGTTAGGCTGAGGAGTTTGAATGTTGAACTCTTAGGTAGGGTGTTATTCGCCTTAAGACGCTATCTCAGAAAAAGTCGACATAAGCGGTTCAAATTCTATTGGAGTGTACAAAAAGAGATGATTACAGAAGTTCTTTGCATATTCTCAGAGTATTTGGTGTCCTCTTAAAATGATGTCAGAACCCTATCTATATACAGTAGCAGTTTCTCTCTGTATGTTTGTGTGTTCACAAACTGTTCAAACTGTTGCGGTAACAGCCCTCCCCTATAACCATATATATTCTGAAACTACATTACACAAGACATTTAGATAACTATATTTCATTTTGATCAAAGGGATGTGTGTTTGCACTTTACATGAATAGAAACGAAATACTACGTTTTATTTGATTATATTTTTACATAAAATTATAGATATTAGAAATTATATAAAAATGTGCACAAGTCTTTCAGAGCTTGAAACAGCAGCGCAGAAAATTCCTGATTATTGCAGAGAAACGTCGGATCTGGCTTGCGTGGCTTAAATATTTTATATTTACAGACATTTATTTCAACTAATGTCATTTAACTTCTATCCCCGCCCACACAAACAATGCTGAGTACAACCTTGCGCCTATTCTTAAAGTTTTAATATAATATTAATAAAATATAGAAAAAGAATAGAGTTTAGGGTTGCTCGCAAAGGGGTATTGATTTTCTATCTAACTCCTAGCAACGTCGGTTCTTCCTGCTATTACATACAAATACGCTTTTCACTAATTTAACATACTGATAGGACATATTATGCATACATCATCCATTTTAAAAATATTTTGATTTTGTTCAATTACTCGGTGTCTTTTAATAGAGTTAGGTTATGTTATTGTTAGTTTATGTTATAGTTATGTTATGACGCTTAAAACGTGGACCATAACTCATATGAAATATCTGTTTCGTTATTAACCCTTGTCGTATTATTGAGATCGTTCCTACCTCAATAATAATCTATTCGGAATATCGTATGACGGAAACATATTTCATCAGTCGGCTGCTTGCATTAATTGCATTAATGTCCAACAAAACTAGACGATGAACTGTCTACAGATACAAAGTAAGCACAGATCTCAATTCTTTTTTTTATATGTGGCACCTTGACAATTATAAGCGTATCACATAAACGAAGGTAATAGCTTCGTGACACATACACATGAGAAGGAACGTCACGTATAACGATGTAAAGCGACATTACACTACACAAAGTTGAAGATGCGCTATGTTGCAAAGTGATGTAGAAGTCCTTTAGAAAGGAATAAAGGCCCGTTATTTTTTATTGAACAAAAATTTTAAAAATTCATTTCAGCTGTCACCCTGTAACATCAATTGGAACAAATACATAGAAGATACTGCCAAGTCCGCTGCAAAGAAAGTGATCTCCATTGACCGGCCTAGAAACCTTCTGACACCTGTCAGTATCCTATAACTTTACAAAGCCACCATTCGCTATGCATTACGTATTGTTGCTACATCTAAGCTGGGGCTTCGACCTCTAGTCTCTTCCTTTTAAATAGGGTGTGAAAAAGAACATCTAATAATAGTTTCTACATTGTTAACCAAGATTCAGCCTCTGTTGCATAGCTGCAATTTTGCATCCCTGTGCTCGTTTTTACGTGTGCACCGATAAACCTGCTGCACTTGTAAATAACGCTGATTAATCTGACAAACAACAAAATACCACTTTTCACTGTAGATGTTAACGGATGCCGGGAAGCTTTCTACTCTAAAAGCTTCTTAATTAAAAATTAAACGTAATGTTAACAACAGTCCTGTTTCACATCTCCACACTTAAGCTTCCCTTATAAATCTTGCTCTCTAATTCACAGTAGCACCTGCCGTCTAGTGGCAGTGATCATATATATATATATATATATATATATATATATATATATATATATATATATATATATATATATATATATATAGTAAGCAATGAAAATATATATGGCAATCAAGCTACACAGAGGCTCCCGTGTTTCATCCCCGGGGGGAATCGTCAGGCTAAATATTTATATATATATATATATTTATATATATATATATATATATATATATAGAGAGAGAGAGAGAGAGAGAGAGTGAGAGGGAGAGAGAGAGACATATATATATATATATATAAATTTATTTATATATATATAGTTCAAACTGCATCATGTATTATTATATCATGATATAATAAAGTATACCCAAAGCAAGTCATCTGATTCACAATTACTAGAGAAAATCTGTGCATTAAACAAAATTCCAGGAATTTTATGATAACTGCACATTCTTTTCTTCGGCAACTGAACTCCGGGCCAAAGATGTAAACATAAAATCGATAAACGGAGAAACAATCAGAACCATAAGTATATTTGCCCATCTCTCTAGAAAGTAGATTAAACAATAGTTGTGAACAAACAAACAGTCAATAAACAGGCAAAAGCTAAAATACCAACTTGATGTAACAATTCAAAAATGTAAAAGATCGGTTACAGATAACTTCCATCCCGAAGTTCCGATACAAAACATTGACGATATATATATAATTACATGAAAATACATTAAATATTAAGGTGATAAAAATCGTACATATTTCTAAACAGGGTGTCTTGGTCCAGTAGTTAAGACGCTGGACTATAAACATCAATTGTTAGTCATGCTGATGACGGCTGTGAGCCAGGAACACGTGTCCATGGACTATAGGTTTGAAATGTTTTCTTTTGGTGAGTATTATGGCATATCAACGTCACTTTATAATTTAATGCTGATTGCAAATAAGAAAAGAATTAAAATCTCTTTGAAATCATTCTGTTTGGTAACAGCAAATGCATTGAAGACATTGCCAAGGCTGCTGCAAAGAAGGTGGGCTCCCTCTACCGTGCTAGTAAACTTCTCACACATGACATTATCTTATATCCACCCATGCATGTAGTATTGTTGCCACATCTGAACCGGCGCATCATCCACTATTCTCTCCGTCTGTGACAATGTCCAAAAAAGAGTCGGCAACTTAATAGGTTTCTCACAATCCACCAAGCTCCAGCCTCTGTCCTATCGCCGCAATGTTTCATCCTGGTGCCTGTTTTACAAGTATTTCAATGGAGTGTGCTCCGTAACTTGCTGCCCTGCTTCCCCTCTGACGTAAATACACTAGACCAACCCATCAATTCACTGTGAAGATCCCCAGAAGCACCTTCTACTCCTATTGCTTATTTCCTCGTGCTGCCGGCTTCTGTAACTCCCTCCCTGCTCCGTTTTCCAGTATCTACTGACATGCATGAATTAAAATCTAATGTAAACAGACATCTCGCTGCACAACTCACTACTTAGGATGCCCCCCAAAAACTTACACCTTAAATCTTAGTAGCCCCTTACGGCTATAGTAGCGTCCTGCCTTGTTTGGGCTGAACTAGTTAAAAAATAAAAAAGAAGGATTTCATTTTGTTTGCATACTTTGTATTTCCAGACGTGTCCATGAAATATCGTCGTTGGTCTGTCACGTATAGGTTTTCAATACAATTTCAGATGATACGACGGCCCTCCATGGTAGATTTTGTTCGTCTGTCAGTCACACCTAATGTTGAAATGACATTTACTAAGCTAAACCTGATTGAATGGCCGTATCTTTAGAACATCTATTTTTGTTTTTGTCTTTTCAAACTGAATCTGTTTTCTTTGTTCCCATCACCCCGCCCCCTTCTTTTCATTTCGTTTTATCTTTTTTCCATTCACATTTTCCTCAGCGCCAAGACATTTCAAAATCAATTACTTAGTACTTAACATATTCCAACGACCCGTTCATCCAGAAATTTCCGCCTTTAGCGGTTTTCTATTCTTGTAAGATTTCTTTTCCAGACAAAAATACCTTTTCAGTTACCCCTCCTTTTTATTTCATTACAAAGAGATTATCAAAAGAAACTAGAAGGGTCAGGGATTGTCATCCCGATTTCATTCAGTTTCAACTTTGTCTCACCCATTCAAAGTTGTCAACCAAATCACCTGCCTTATTTTTCTTTTCGTGTTTGGGTAGGGACTTCGCGGGACCCCAAACAATACCGGGTAGAAGTAAAGGGGTGGTCCTTCGCCACCTGAAAGTAGGACATGTACCCATTCATACTTACAGTCATGGGGATTAAGTAAATAATGCATATAAAATGCGACAGTATAATGTGAAAGTTCGCGGTTTTTTAGAATACCCGTGTTCTGTGTAGATGAATTCCATAGTAAATAAACGGATGCAAATTATCTATGAAGCTGGAATAGAAAAAATAAAACTCAGGCTGGTTCGAAAATGGATAGTTATGTACACTAGAATATGAAGTTAAAATACAAAGACGCTATGTCGGTCTGTTGGCTTCGTTTTTCCCAACTAATGTATACTAATTATAAATCAACATAATCTGATGACTGTTTTAATACTCTCCACACGACTAACATACTATGTTGGCAGCAGGATTGAAGAAGACACAAGTACGCCAGGTTAAAATAAAATGCCCACATCGAATATAAGATTACGAAAGAAGCAGACGTATATCGAGGCTGTTCTAAAGACCCCGTACAGGTGATAGATGGAAATAATCTATAAGTGTATAATGCTGTTCATAGTGAAAGAAAAACCTGAAACCTCGTTACGAATTATTAAAACTAAAAGCGTTACAGACACTGGCGTAGCTAGGGGGGGGGGGCGAGGGGGGCGGGCCGCCCCGGGCGGCACACCTGAGGGGGCGGCATTTTGAGAGGGTAAAAATAGAAAGTAGAGAAAAAAATTTTAAAAAAACAAAAGTTAACAAAAAATATGAAATTTTATACTATAATTTTATATAATAATAAATTTAAATGAGAACATTTGAAAACCTGAAAATGTTATGAAATGATAAAATCATTTTTATTTACTTTTTTGTCGTTGTTGTTAAAGTCCGAATTTTCGCCAAATAACATGGATGTATCAAGGAGAGAATAGTCCGATGTAGTTTTCTTTTCTTTGTCTTTATAATGTTATTATTAAGAGGGCGAGCCCTCCGAAGAGAAAAAACGTCTTGTATCGGTGCTTTTTTAAATCCGTGTGTGTAATCGCTCGGTTTTCAGAAATTTGTTGTTGTTAATAACGTTTCAACTCTTTTAAAAATAGTTTTAATATATTTTAAACAAATGTATTTATGAATGGCAAATAAGGCTATAAATTTATTTTTGTGAGAGAACTGTCGCAAGGCATCAAGTCGGTTGAAAATTTACAAACAGATTTTTCGCGCCTTTTTTTCGGCAAAGTTATCAATGACTCTATCAAAATTCACTTCCTCGACAAGTTCCCTCTCTATTGAGAGGATTGCCAAGTCTGTAAGTCTTGTCTGGCTCATTGCTGATCTAAGGTAGTTTTTTATGAGCTTCAGTTTTGAGAAAGAGCGCTCACAGCTAGCAACGCTAATAGCTCTGGTGAGGAAAATTCTCAGCAAGATCACAATATTAGGGATGGAATCCCCAATTTTCCGGGCACCCAAATGCCGGGGGGGGGGGGCGGCAAATTTTACTACCGCCCCGGGCGGCAAAAGGTCTAGCTACGCCACTGGTTACAGAGTACGAAACAGAGGCACTTTACTGTGGGAATCCGACTCCCTGCAAAAAGGGCACTTTGGATAGAAAGCAAACGTATCCCTTATCGGGCCCGTCGACTTTACTTTTTTAGAGCGCCTTAAGCGCCTAAAGAAGAGTTAATGCCTAAACAGAATTCAAGATGACACATCCAACTTTGATTATAACTAGCCAATTTTTATTTGTTATTGTTGTCCCCTGTTATTGGCAATAAATTAACATAGTTCGCTTCAAATTATATTAAAACGATACGTAATCGTATTGGGGAGTTCGCTAATATACAGACATTCTTTAGTGAACAAATAAAAAGATAATTCATCTACAGAAAAAATATTTATTCTTTTAATATGTGTTCGCGTTCCTTATTTTCTTTTTAGCTTAATTATTGAACCGAAAAAGACATGTCTATAGAGCATAGAAATATTTACAAAACATATTTGAACATAATTGATCCTAAGAAACGCCTGCTCGTCATTATATATATATATATATATATATATATATATATATATATATATATATATATATATATGAAAATGTAACCCGTTGGGTCATCCATTGGGTTGCAGTGGAATTGTTTTAATCAGGAAAATCTGAATTTTCATCCCGAGAACAACTCCTAATAAGGCTCTTTCTGCTCGACACACACACACAGACACCCCCCCACACACACAGACACACACACACATATATATATATACATGATTATTTGTATTCACACAGATGTACAAAGTCTGCGATACTGGCATGTCGATGTTATCGATAAACAGCTGTTATATACAGAGATCTCATCAAGCAGAGTTAAACCCCGATCATATTTGGAAAGAATATACTATATATATATATATATATATATATATATATATATATATATATATATATATATATATATAAATCTAAGAAAGTCTAGATAAACATTAATTAGTTGTAATAGAAAAACAACAGCTGTTTCATCATAGCTGCACAATCATAGAATATATATATATATATATATATATATATATATATATATATATATATATCTTTTTCCTCTCAAACTGCAGGTAAAATAGTATTAGTTCTTGTGAGAGAGACATAAAGTGGAGAAAGTAGATATTGTGGAAAATAGAAACGGTGATCAAACAAACTATAATTTGTAAGAGATTGTTGACTTGGTAATTTCAGTTTACAATTACGGCTATTTAAAACCAATAAGATGGATTTAAAAAGATATTTTAATTTCAAAACAAAGGAATATTTATACATATATTTTGTGATTAAAATACATTG
>OY744515.1:252248727-252328727 GCA_963556195.1 Sepiola atlantica
TTGCTATAGAAGACGCAGTCTCCCAATGGCCATTTGAACTGGTATACGACGTACGTCTTATTTAAAACTCTGATCGATGGGGAAGAGTTATAAATAATAAATAGGCTAGCGGTTTTTAATTTACTGTAGTGAATGATAAGTTTTATTTTTTTTTATTTGGGTCAGTAGGAAGCAGGTTTATATTTGTAATATTTTTAGTACTTGTTCATCAATTTTATAATATTGAAGAAAAACAGTCTGCCCGTGGATGTGGACTGATATCACCTTACACTACTTTCATTAGCGTAATGTAAAGCTCTTTGTAAATAACAAGATAAATCACTCTCTGGCTGACAATTTTTATAAAAAGCATTGATATATCACTTTGCCGCTGCGCCAGTCTCCTGGTTTAGTGGTTAGAATCACCGACTATTCAATGTATGGTTGTAGGGTCGATTACGGGTTGAGGCGGGTTCTCATCTAGTTGCACTGAAGAGCCGTGATACATCCAAACAGTCTGTCTGTAAATGACTATATATATATATATATATATATATATATATATATATATATATATATATATATATATATATTTATGCAAACATTGTTAAAAATAACATAATTCCTTTGCTTAATTTTACTTTTTTTATTTTTTCAATTGTTCAGATAGTTTTATTAAAATAAAATAAAAAATGTTCCATAGGGTTCACAGGTTTCACAGACGTTTTCGATTCTTCGTCGAATCATCCTCAAGTGTGGAAAGCAAATGAACAAAAAGCTGGAGAAAAAAGAGAATTTAAAAAAGACGACGAAGAAACGCGCAAATAACGTTTTCGCATTGCTCCAGGAAGTTGTTGACGATTTAAAATGGATGACTATCTCTCTCTCTCTCTCTCTTTCTTTCTCCCTCTCTCTCTCTCTCTTTCTCTCTCTCTCTCTCTTTCTCTCTCTCTCTCTCTCTCTCTCTCTATATATATATATATATATATATATATATATATATATATATATGTATATATAGTCATCCATTTATTTATTTTGTTTGTTTATGGAAATGTTGACTTTCCATTTAAGCTAGAATGTTCCTCCGATGTTGCCCGGTGATGAATAAGGAGCCTTATATATTCCTGATTATATAATAAAGTTGACTAATAAAGTTATCGGCTTATTTCCATGTAATGGAAATAAGCGAAATTTCACAAATAATGAGTCAACATTGTTACATTGCACATTTGTTTACACATTTAGTATTTTCAATGTATCATTTATTATCCTTATTCTTATCTTACTCTGCGGATACTACTTTCATTACTCCCTTCGTTCTTAGCCTTTTGGCTAAGATCAAAGTGTAGTATCTGTTCCGATGGATACTGCACCCCATATACTGGTATTGTCTTGGCCTTTGGGGCTTGATTTACGCCGGTCTATGGGTCTGTCCTGTGCAGTTCTAAGAGGTCCACCCTCCCAGGCTTCACCCCCCCCTCTTTGGGGAGGAGTAACTTTATTGCTTACTACCTGAGGTGCCTCTACCGGGGAATGCCGACGGGGCTGCTCAGACTATTTTTAAACCCCACTTTCCCGACCCAACCTTGGGTCACATCTTACTTGTGGGAGTAAGATAAAAACTGGCCTTGTGCTTAACTCCTGGAGAGGAGTAAATCAATACTGCCTTCGTCCAACTACCACTCTCCTTTATAACTATGATTCAATCCCGTTATCGCATTCCCTCCTTCCATTTACCATCTAATATAGTTTATGTGCAAAAAATACAAGATTATCAGAGTTTTACTATTATAGAAATCATATTTTGTCACGTGATTGTTATCTCATTAGAGCGATAATGTGAGTAACGCGCTCGGGTTGATATCTTATTAATAGAATCTATGCAAATTATAAGTTCGTGAGTTGAATATTTTATTCATCGTGAACTGTTACGGATTTTCTTTCTTATACAAATTGTTGTAATATTTCTGATGCACTTTTGTCGTGCGATATTTCTTATCAGTATTATTCGAACCATACAAAGTAATGTACAGGACTTTTTTTTCCTTTTCCTTCTTTTTCTTCTTTTTGTTCTTATTCTTGTTCTTTTTCTTGTTCTTGTTCTTCTTCTTCTTCTTTGTTTAATCCCCAATGAACTGTTACCAAGGACAGGTGCACTTGTCTTTTCGTCGGTCTTCGGAATAAGAATAAATGTGTTGGTATTGTGCTCATGGGGTACCTCCTCCCACGGATTACTGTCTTCTTTCTTCGGGAAATTTTATAAGTAGTTCCGGCCTTATTCGACTTTGGTGCCCATGCTGCATCCCACATCAAAACTCGACCTTGTGTCACATCCGGCTCTCGTGGGAAGGTTTTAAATATGGAAAGGTTTACTTGAAGTCGCCCATGTCTCTCCGTCGAGCGATATTAGCAAAACTTTTCAACGCGTTTGCTTTATATTTAGACATGGCTTTACAGTTTCCTTTTCTAGAAAAATTTAAGTAAGCTTTATTAATGGTAATAGTCAAATAGTTAACATTCATGGCTTATCTAGAACTCCATTCGGCGGTTCATTTGTGACATGGTTAATGCCTAACTTCATACACTTAACGACACCAAATGAACAGCAATTACTTTTAGTCTATTAATGAAGTCATCTCATCTTCGGCAATCGAACAATCTCAGTGTTTAAATGGGTGTGAAAGGTGATAAGCGGATATACAGATTGAAAACAGGTTTACTTTTCTTAGCGTGTTCATGCGTACGGACGGCTTGTTTTGTATTAATTTATATACTAAATATTTGTTGGCAATTTCTGACATTGAATTATCTACGAATCATGATTCTAAGTTTCATGCCCTATTTTGTTTTGTTTGGTTTGTAATGTTAGATTAAATGTAAACAACCTTCCCATAACTATATTAGCGTCAAGAGAGTTTAGATAGTAAATATAGGTTTGGGTCACATAAGTAGTAGTAGTAGTAGTAGTAGTAGTAATAACACTGGTATTTGTTCGAAATAGACTACGCAGTAGATTTATGCTGTCATCTTAAGGAATGCCAAAACTCTACAAGTTCGTGAAGAAACAAACAAAGAAAACTACAGGAACAACAATTTAGACTAGCTTTCCCGGCCCACTGTTTCCCGATTCTTTTGAACTCATAAATATATTAATATAAATATAAATAGCCGTCGTTTCATTTTTTATATAAAAAGTATATGCGTAAACATTATTTGAAGTCATTGTAAATCTAACACTGGCGGAATTTTACCAATACTAAGCGACACAAATCCGGAGTATTTTAAAATAAAAAGACGAATGTATCATTTTTTAAAAATATATAAAGAAAGGTTCCGAACATTACGTTGAAAAAAGAATCACAAAGAGACTGTAAAACCCCTGAAATTGCTTAATATATTACTTTCAGCTAAGTGTAAATGGGTGTGAAATATGAAATATGAAATGTGTACGAATCATGAAATATAAAAAGAATAAGAAATTATAAGTCGGCCGTGGTTCAAACTCATATTCTCAACTTCTAATCGCTTTATTATTAACTGTAAGACCACCGCGATTTATATAGAATCAATAATTCGATATAACCTAGAAATGGAGCATGTTGTGTAAACTTTATTGCCGTTATTCTTTTTAGACAAGGCACAAGTAAGATATAGTTGAGATAGAAAATACTTACGGGTGAACGATTGTAAACGGGTTAGTTTGTTTATGAAGCACGTTATATTTTCTTTTTTTAATTCTCAGATACTCGTAAGTAAATGTAGACCTATAGGGATAATCTAGAAAGGAAAGGCATTAGCAGCCATTAGTAAATAATGCCGCTTATCACATTACAAAAAAACAGCAGTTTAAATAAATGTTTAAACGATTATATGCTACCTATTATCATGATAGTCAATAAATTGTAAGGAATCAGCTATTATTTAGTAAGAAAAAATGTATTTAAGCCCTATTTATCTACTTCCAACGGAGTAAAATGTGACACAAGGTCGGAAAATGGGAGTTGAGAAGTCATCACTCTAGAGGAAGAGTACTTAGGACCTTTAAAAATTGCCTGGGCCGCCCCGTCGGCATTCCCCGCTAGAGGCGCCTCAGGCGATTAGCAATAAACTAACTCTTTCTCTAAGGGTGAGAAGGCAAAGTCTGAGAGGGTGGACATCCTAGAACTGCACAGGACAGACCCATAGACCGGCATAAATCAAGCTTTGAAGGCCAAGACAATACCAGTATATGGGGTGTAGTATCCATCGGAACAGATAATACACTTTAATATTAGTCAAAATGCCAAGGAAGCAGAGTTTTTATTTATTTTTCAGTCATAATTGAATAAATGTTACCATATTATCAGTTGCCCAGGCGGGACTATACACAATTGCTAAGTACGGTGTTATAGTGCCAATAACATAGTATAACAAATTACAACAATAACCAATGACAATTGTTCATTCAATGTTGAATATCTATTCTTGAATACTATTTATGTATGAATTTTAAAATCTAATGAGAAGACGTAACATGTTAGATATGCTTCAACTTACAAGAAAAAAAACAGGCAAGTTTTCATTTCAAACCGCATATCGGATGAATGCTGCCAGTAGTGTTTGATTGTATTGAGTGTGTGAAATGGACAGACAACACAATGAGAAAACGCAGTTCTAAAGTACCATAGTTATAGCAACGTGTGGGTGAAAGTTAACGGTTGACATTTGGATAAATGATCTTTAAGTAAACACGAAACTTGCGCTTATATCTTCTGTAGGTGGATGGAGAGTGTTGGGACACGGAAAACGAGTAACGTTGAGTGTAAGCAAGGTAGAGAAAATAAAAGAAAGTCACAAAATAATAACTAATGTTCTTGGACTTCCAAATCAATCAGTCAGCCGGACATTGTAGCGAGGGACACGACGATTTAGATACACTTAAAACATGGTAGACCGCATTCTATAGTGCGCGGGTAAAATGTTTGCTGAAGCAGTAGTACTCGGGTCGCTCTGCGGAGGTTGGTCTTTATCGACATCTGTCTGTAGGCATATACAATGGGGCAGTCGACGCATCTATAAGTAGAACACACCGAGTCTACCAGACGTGTCGTTCATCGGGTAAAATAAAGGATTGGTATATGTTGGCAATTTTTAAAAAGCGGACGAAGGTGTATGAGGTGGTGAGTAAATAATTATAGGTATAGATGAAGATGAAGATGAAGAAGAACCTTAGAAGAACATAAGTATTTAATAGTATGAGAATGTTACTAAATAGAATAGTGCCCATTAAATCCTTGCATATACTTAAGTTGGACCCATTCAATCTACGCATATTTTGAAGATGCGTCCATTGAATCGGCGGATTACTTAAGATGCGTCCATTCAATCAGTACACATTCTTAAGATGCGTCTATTCAATCAGCGCACATTATTATGATGCGTCAATTCAATCTAAGCACATAGTTAATATGCGTCCATTCAATCAGCGCACATTCATAAGATGCGTCCATTCAATCTACGCATATTATTGAAAGGCGTCAATTCATCTACGCACATACTTAAGATGTGTTCATTCAATTTACGCACATTATTTTAATGCGTGAAATCTACGCACAAACTTGAGATGCGCCCATTCTGTCTGCGTAATTAGCGATGACAATGCCATTAGAAACTTCGTCGTAGTTTGTAAATAACTTCAAGACACTTGAATTAGTCAAAGCGAAATATAAGTGACGATTGTCACAATGAAAACACTAATTTCATAAAGTTGACCTTGTATTTTTGAAAATTGTACGATCTCTTTGAAAAGAGAAACATTTAAGCGTGACTAACCTAACGACCGAAAGGACAAAAAGAACAGAGATACGAGAACGTATATAGAAAGAGCGAGGAGTAGAAGATAAGAGAGAGAGAGAGAGAGAGATAGAAAAAGAGAGAGAGAGAGAGGGGGAGAGTTAGAGAAGGTGACCAAGAGTGAGAGAGAGTGAGATTCAAATAACCGGAAAATCCACAATAAATAAAAAATGAATAAACCATTATCAATATAGACTGAATGAAGACTTTCGTTTTGTCAATGTACGAGATAGCCTGTGATTGGTTAGTTTGATGCTTACGTCATACGTCATAGACAACTGTTAATGACGGACGAAGATACCATCTGGTTTCTTTGTCTTTTTGTCATGTATTATGTGTTTGTTTGTTTTAGTGATCGTTTTTTACGGGTTCATACACGCCCATTCATGCAGTGAATAATAAGACAGCTTGCTACTTGATTGTTGAACTAACAGTGTTCATGTTAACACGTCATAGTATTGACCGCTGCAATTATTGCCACCGCAACTAAATTCGATGAACCGAATGTTACATAAAAGGGAAGGTTTTAAGCAGGGAGACAACTTTTCATTGAGAGCTTATCGGTCCAATCAGTAGCCATTACGGAACGTTTCATTAGGCTTAATGTTGTGTTACATCGAACCCTCGTGGGGATAAAAGATGAACAGGTAAATAGGAGCAAGAGGAGGGGTTGACCATTGAGAAATTCTTGAGGTTCTGATTGGTTAAGCTATATGACGTGTAAGGTTCTGATTGGTTAAGCTATATGACGTGTAATGGAAAGGGTCTTGTTTGAAATAGATTTCGGGAACAGTTAGTTACAGTCGGTAAGGATACACAGAAGTCCACTGGGATCATTTGTAAAAGTACCCTGCCCTGAAAAATAAAATTTTAAAACCACAAAAAAAAAATGTAGATTGAAAAACACGTTGCATCGCCTACACAAGAGGACAAAAAATCGGTCCCTTATATTGTTGCATCCCCATAAACTCACGCAGGTAACTATTACCATTCCGCGATGCGTTAAACAATGGCGTTTATTCTACATACAAGGATTATTGGGTTTGACAAGTCGACGATAAGACACCGAATGGATTTGTGACGATGATTATAACTGATAGAGTAATTGATTATTTAAGATGACGGCTCAACAAGAATTTGTTTACATTGGACTTGAAAACGGTAATGTTATCGTCAGCCGGGAAGTAGCCCCGTGGTATTGTTTTCATAGACGGGCACGGTAATAATTTATACACCGTAGGACTCTCATTTTTTATATACGAATCTGCGCGTCAATCAATGCTTATTCAATTATTTGTGTATGTGCTCCGGTGTTGTGATCAACGAAATATTGCTGATGATTTACGGAAAAGTTACGAAAATTGAGTTTGTTTAAATAAGTGTAAGTTCTTTATTCGTCGGAATAATTTACTGAGCCTTCAGCGACTTCTTGTTGAATAATTGGCTGAACTATCTCACTGTCTGTTCTTTGAACGTTAGGGTTAGTGTCAGTGTTAGGGTTAGGGGTAAGGTTTAAGGTTAGGATGTTGATCACAAGCTCGGTATTACACTTTCTTTCGAAACCAATTAAGAGAAGTGTTTTTGTGTTTGTACCATGTCTATTGCAATATGTGATATAGATCGCATATTGCAATAGTGTAACTATCACACTAAAGTAGATTCATGATACGTAGATAACACGCCAAAGTAGCGCCGAAGAAAACCTTAACTAAGCTCAGCCACCTTGAAAGTGTCAGTTTGATCTTTAGATAAAGTACTGTTTCCACATGTGTGAGGTGGCATTTAACACCTTTTCCTCACTAAACAGAGTTCCAAATCTCTTTCACAATCGTTGGAGATCATTTTGCTTTTCTTCTCTGCAGCTCATTTCTCACAGAAGAGGTATTGTCTGTCAGTCTCTCCACTCTGGTCTCTCCTTGTAAAATTTTCACAAGAACTATTTTTACTACGGCCACTACAAAGAACTTAATGCTCGACAGAAGCTGCCCTCATAAGTAAACAAATTTTGTTCATTCTATTTATCATTTTTAATCCTTTCATAATATTCTTCATCATTTTACTGGCAATCTGCATTTAAATTCATTAAACCTTATCCTCGATTAGATTTGAGCCTCGACAATTAGTGATTGAGTAATAAAAGTCGAATTCTTGTCTGATCAGTTTTACGTTGGTCAAAACAAATAGTGCAGCACTTTCATGTCCGCCACCTGCCGCCACAAATGTGTGCCAATTAATGTATTTACTGTCTCATTTAGGAATTTATCATGTTAAGTTGTAGCAAAGTCCACTATTTTTATTATTGGTCCCCCGATTTATAAAATCGGGAGACCTATGTTTTGAGGCATTTCCGTCCGTCCGTCCGTTCGTCCGGATTTTTCTCCGCAACCATCCATTGAATTTCTCTGAAATTGTGCATGAAGTTGTAACTTTTGTCAGGTTAGAAAGTGACATTCTCCGATTCTTGAAAAAAAATCTGGTTCGCGCCCCCAGGGGGTAAAAAAAAAAAAAAAATGGCAAAAAATGACATGTTTTGCCTCATAACTTTTCATCCATCCATTCAGTTTCTCTGAAACTTGGTCAAAATGTAGAAGCAATTATTCTGGATATAAAATGAGCATCCTTGACCTCAGAAAAATCCAGGGGGTACAATGGGGGTCAAAAATGCCCCAAATTGCCCAGATTTATTGCATTTTACACTCGCCACATCGAGTCACATACAGAGGGGGACCACGCATGCGCGGCTTGTTTATATTTTTGACATTTCATACTTGATTGGTTTATATTTATCAGAGTCACATAATGAATTCTTCTCAGTACAAAACTAATTTAAATGAGATAACAACATAAATATATATTAAATACTCAATTTTTTAGATATTTTTGCAAATAACATTTTAAATAGATTCATTTTTTGATAATTTGAATCTTTTTCTTAGTCCAGGTTTCTTTGAAACATTGATAACATTTTTTGTTTGTGTCAATTTCATCGTTTTTTTTTAGTATAATTTTTCATGCCTATTTGGAAGATAGTTTTTTTTCAATCTCTTGTTTCTTTTTATTTCCGAAATTTTGTCATCATGCTTGATTTATTGCTAAGCTAAATTGAGAGCAATCTGTGCCGATCAGTGGCGGGCATGATCGGTGCTGCCGAAACAAATATGAACAGAATGCACGCTTGCAGTCCGACCAAACAAAAGAGCAACTGACGATTCAGAAGTTGAAAAGTTGGAGCTTTACGCATATTCTGAACATTCCAAAGACATTTCGCTATTTATCATGAAGCGCCTCACCCGCATTGCTGTGTGGGTGTTTCATGGGGTGTTTGGTCATTACTTCGTTGCTATAAACACTCTTGTGCACGCTTACCCGAAGTGAGTGTCCTTGTCAGTGTTATATCAATAAGTTGAATCATCAATTTTTATTTAAAAAATCGCGAAGCAAATAATCTGTTAATAATGGATTTTTTTTACTAATTATAAACATGTTTTGCTTCAGAATTTCTAAATTAAGATATTTTATCTTATTTGTATTATTCGGACTAATATTCTGATGTTGGTTGTTTTGTCACGTGACTACAATGGGAATTGAAGTCCGAACAATCGGCATGATGCACACCGACTATTTCGTTTAAATATTTGAAAACATGAAGAACTTGACGCATAAACACTTTTTAACAAAATTAATAGATTCAGAATGAAATAACTTGAAAATACTTGACATGTTAAAAAAACTTGCTCACAATATCTTATTAAGAACACATTGACGCCCTAACCCCACAGCAACACACTTAAACAATGTGGAAAAGGAAGTAGCAATGGCTAGTAGGGTTCTGGTAAAAATCCATGAGAGGTCGTTCTGTGGTCGTCTCTGCAAAGAAGCGTTAGCCGTTGAAGCGCAAATTAATGAATCTAGAGTGACAAGGTTACTTCTGCATCATATTTTTGTGTGCCCTTGGTCACACCTTCCCCGACTTCGAATGCAACCGTTAAGTCTTGTTGTTCCCGGTGTTGGGAATAAAGGTCTACAAGCTTGCAGGTTGACGAATAGCTGAGTGCAACGAGGAAGGGTTCGTGCAGACCAGACAATAATGAGGCGCAATATTAGTGAGGTCTACACAGAAGTTCGACTCGCTCAAAAACAACAGCAACAAAATCACTAACGTTGCTTACTGGCTTATAAGTTCACCCTTTCCAATATAGTATAAGGGTCCTCAACAAGGAGACTATTCTTGTAAAATGAAACCAACGTATTTAATTTATTTAAATAACAATACGCAGATGATTATCATATGTTCATACTAAATCAATTAGGTAAATACAAGAAGCAAAGAGTAGTAAGAGAATGAAATTGCTGCAATGTTGCATCCTTGTGCTTGTTTTACAAGTATTTCAATTGAATGTGCTCCGATGAACTTGGTGCTCTAGTCCTTCTCGAATTAAATACACTCGACCAACCCGCCAATCGGCTAAATCCCATCCATTCACTGTGTATATCTCCAGATGTCGGAGAGCCTTCTACTCTAATGGCTTCTTTTCTCGTGCTGCCAGCCTTTGGAACTTCCTCGCTGCTACCCGTTTCCCGACTGTACCGACATGCAGAAATTTAAAACTAATGTGAACAAGCATCTCCCTGCACAACTCCCAATTCTTGATGACCCCCAAAACTTTCACCCTAATTCTCAGTAGTCCCTTACGTCTACTGTGGTAACTTGCCTTGGTTAGGGTGAACTATGTTTTAAAAAATAGATACATAAATAAATAACGTAAATAAAGAAAAATGGAAAAAGTGCAAGAGAGTCAGAATTAAGTAGGTGAAAAGAAGAAGATGAGAGATATATAAGAGGAAAGAAAAGGTCAAAATTGAAACGAGCTGAAGAAATGCATGAGATGCTAGGGTTGACCTCACGGATTACACGTGACTTTGTAAATGATATAACTTAGAAGGAAAACGAGCTTCAAAATTTAACATCATAACGATTTTTTTAATGTTATTCACCACAAACAATTTTTTATGTCCACTGAGATTAAGGCTTGATTTATAAGTGCGGAATTCTGCAGTAAAATGTTTGTCCATATTACATTTTAATGACTGCATGTTGGTACAGTAGGGGAAACAGGGACCCCTGGAAATACAAATAGAGTGAAGATTTACTTTATGATATAGAAAACGTAAATAATTACTAAACAAGACAGAACGAGTAACTATTTTTAAAAAATGTTTCTATTTGTATTTACATGCCTTCCCCTTCTGACGGCTGAGTGTGACACAGGGTCAAGCTTAATGTTGGGTGAGGCTATTTCTGAACAGCACTAGGTGTTTATGACTTTTAACAAAACTGTTTCAAAATGTACTCAGTCTCCACGTCATTCCCCTCACAAGCAAAGGCTTTCACACAGAAGTGAGGAAATTTCACTGAAGAAGTCGACGGTGACGAGATAATTCTATTTATGACCTTATATTCGATTTTGGAACAATTCATTTTAAAAAGTCTAAGTTTTTGACACGTTGTACACTAGCTACTGAACAATTTGACTCTCGGACCATCCCATGTTGTAAAGTAGGTGAGAAGGTGATAACGTACCTAAAAATTAAAGTACATGCATATTATTTTTATACGGAGTGTTTTATTTTGTCTGGGATTTTAGCGGTCGTTCGTGTCGGCATAATAAGGCAGCAAGCGTTGCTACTTTTTGATTGTATAATAAATCCAGGGATTGGCGCGAGTCATATCGGATACACTTAGTCTCGACCTGTGGATTCGGTTGCTAAGAAACGGGATAAACAATCAGCGGTGTGCCTCGAAGGTAGTCATGGACACCAGGGGAGTGGTTAGGGAAAGAATGGGAGATTTATACAAAGGTTTTAAATCAGGGGGCTCATCATGAAATACTGTAAGGAAAGAGAAAAAACAGAGAAACACTCACTTAATCAATAATTATTCTGGCAAACCTTTCGTTGCGAGATTCGCTACTTAGTGTGGATGGTAAATAAACGTCTTAGTTAGTTCGAGGGCTCCCCAAGGTAATCACAATATAGACGCGGACATGAACCGATCTTATCATGAATCGGCCCAGAAGAAGCTGAGAGTTTTCTTTATTCACTAACAGAATTCCAGCCTTACGAAACCATTAGTCGAATATATAATTTTATTTACTAATGAGTATCAAGTCTAAAATCCAGTCGAGGGTAAAATTTAATAAAATGGAAGGAGTGACAGTTGAATGATGATGAATATTATGAGAGGATTTTAAATAATGAATTGAATGAAGAAAACATGTGATTACTTATGAGGGCTGTTTATGGCAAGCAATTTTTTAGATTAAACCTGAAGACGACTATATTGTAGCACGTGGAAAAGCAATCCCGTGGTAAGGTGTTTTATAAAAAAGAAAGTTCTTGAAGCGGACATTGGTTCATAGAACTTCTGAACGGAGGAAGAAACAAATGCTCTTTGCAGTTGTGGTAGAATACGTGTTGTTGCTGTGATTGTGTTAGAAGGAGGAACAAGCGATTGTGACTCAGTCGAGGACCGTCTATGGAAACAACGATAGACCACGAAAAGACTAGCAACGTCTCGTCTGTGAGTAAGCAGCTGTAGCGAATATAAAAATATCCACTATGTGATTGAAAAGGTCGTGTGATAATCAATCAAGGCAAGAAAGACTGCTCTGAGAAACACCTCTCTAAATATGGTAGCACTACTCTGACTCAGGGCGTGCTTATCTTTTATATATTTTGTTCCTTCACCAAATAGTGGCCAATGACTTGACCTCATACACGAGTATATAGGGTCCCTGTAAAATTATCAAATTTATTAGCTTCGGTAATAGATTATGTTTTCGGCCGAGTTTGTTTGCTTCATTGTGTAGAGACTAGCGTCCGCATCGCTCAATCAATGCTCATTAAACTGGAGTAAACTATCAGTAATGTCCTAACTTAAAACTGCTTTAAATTTGGGATATCTTGATCAAAAGTCACGGACAAGGTCATGGATAAAATAAAAGTTACACTTTTGGCGACAACTTCGGCTCTGTTAATCATAGAGACTCGCTACTTGGCCCATGTGTTAGCCAATGAAGTCCCGCATCTTTTATTACATGAAATTTCTGTAAATATCAAAATATAGATGAACTTTTTACTTCCGATATTTTCCAAATCTAATGTACTACTCTGATGCTTTTTGATAGCAGAAACCACCATGCAAAATATAAACCTGTTGAGTTTTCAACATTTCCAGTGCATATCTCCGGTAATATTTCATACACTATGGTGAAGTAACATCTATGTGTAGGGATGCAGTTTCACGACTAACATTTCTTCTTTTTGTAATTACGTTGAGCATATTTTTGTTCGCAGTTTCATAAGGACCTGGTTTGAATTTTTTATATGTTAAAAATTATCTCATGAATGAAAATATAAACACTTTTTAATCTATATAATAGTAATACTCTGACAATCTTGATGTTTGTTTGTTTGCACATTGATTGTTTCATATGATAGAAGGAAGTACGAATAAATTGCTATCCGTTGAAAGAAAAGAATAAAGGAAGATAATTTCCTTTGAGTGAGGAATAAGGGTAGTAGTAGTAGTAGTAGTAGTAGGAGGAGGAGGAGGAGGAGGAGGAAGAGGGGGAAGAGGGGGAGGAGGAGGAGGAGAAGGAGGAAGAAGAAGAAGAAGAAGGGGAGAATATAAGTAAGATGATGCCATAAATAAATAAAAAGATACGAATAAGAAAAGGAAAACTTGAAGATTATGTAACATAAATGGTAATATAGGTTTCAGATGTGGGAGAAGGTTTATGTACACGGATTTACTCAT
Organism: Sepiola atlantica; assembly: GCA_963556195.1. NCBI lineage: Eukaryota > Metazoa > Mollusca > Cephalopoda > Sepiida > Sepiolidae > Sepiola > Sepiola atlantica. The sequence continues at coordinate 252,262,361 of OY744515.1, forward strand.
TCACTATCGGTCAATGGTGGGTTACCATTCTTGTTACATTTATGAATAAAAAAATGTTTTAATGATGTATATGTTTGATAGAAAATGCTTCTTGTTAAACATTTATTTTGTAAGTGTCAATTAACCCTATTTTTACAGTTACAGTATTTTTCCTTTTTAATATTTTGATTATTATTATTTCTATCAGAGTTATTACGATATTTTATTATTATTATTATTATTATTATTATTATTATTATTATTATTATTATTATTATTATTATTATTTGCAGTCACGAGAAGTTCTCACACAATTCATCGTCAGTGCCTACTCACTGATAATAACCGGTGGTGTTCCCTGGAGTCTAAGTGAGAAAAAGTTCCCCAGATTTACAGTACTCTCCACCTTTTTTCGATAACCATCGCAAATGACTTTGTGATATCACAGCAGCCGCTTACCATTGATTTTTCGTTGGGATTTCGGTGGCAAAAAGCCTCCCCAAGGTCTTAGTACTCTCCGCACTCTTTCTAGTGCAGGTCTAGTAAGTGTTCTCCCTCCTCAGTCTGCCCATCCTCATTAACCCTATACGACTACTTGGTTAGGTATCAGACGAGGTTGGTGTAATCACTTCTTTTAGGGGAGGTTACAGTTTATGACATCTCTTGCAGTTTATGTTCCTTTAGTCGATGTGGTGGTGTACTTCCTGTGGTTTTGTTTTCTCCTTTTTGTAACATCCATGTGACTGGTTACCGTTCGTAGCTTATGATAATTGGTTTCTGCATTCGAAGGTTTTCCTTCAGATAACAGCTGCTTTTATCATTGCTGTTCTTTTGTATTGTCTCAGTGATCCCTTCAATTCCAATTTGTCCAGTTTTTGGGGGGCTGTTCCTAGTACACCTACGATTGTTGGTATTATATTGAATTTCTTTATGCTCCACATACCTTTCAATTCTCTGGCAAGTTCCGTGTATTTACCTCGTGTTTCGTCTCCTTGATCTTCACTCTATGCTCTTCTGGAAGAGCAAATTGTCTTTCTTGTTTACTAATATGACATCCGGTATTCTTGCTGGTATGAATTTATCTGTTTGAACCTCTATATTCAGAAGATTTTTTGATTTTCGTTTTGAAGAACTGTATCTGGTTGATGTTTGTACCATTTGTCCGCGTGTTAATAATGCAGTCGTTTGCATAGTTTCTAGTGTACTTCTTTCCCCCACGCAGCCGTATTTGTTCTTGTATACTTTTATAACTAGTTTGTTGCATTCAGAGTAGACCTAATCACAATGTTCTGTGCAGCTGTCAGTAGAGATTCCGTTTTTCCGTTCAAGTGTCCTTTTCTTAGCCATGCCCAGTATTATTGGTGGGTCTCTTCTTTGTCATTCTTATAAACCGCCCATATAGCTGGTTTTCTTCTCACTTTTCTTCTCTTGTTTTTCTGTTTCTGGTTTCGTTGCTTTCCGAGTTGTTTATTGAGGCAGTTCTCTTGCTGCGGTGATAAGCTTTTCTGTGTTCGTGGTTATGTATTTATCGAGTTCTTTTTGTGACTTCTACACAGTCTTCTAAACTTACCAGTATTCCTCCCCGTTCGATTTTTTTCACGTAGAGTGTCCGTATTTTCTTTTGCGTGCAGTGCGTTATGCATGGGCATTAATTTTCTAGTCTTCTTGTCAAGGTTCCTGAGTTCTTCTTTAGTCCAGCTTATGAATGGTCCAGAGTATTTTATTGGTGATACTGTCCAGGTGTTTATTCATTTTACTAGATTTATGCTGTATAATTTCGTTTCTAATGAGTTTCCTGGTTCTTCTCGTGTATTTTTGTCCAACCTTGTCTTTTATTTCTAAAGGTGTCTGCTTCTGGAACTCATAAATATTTATAGTTATCCTCTTCGCATAGCGCCATCATCTCCTCTTGGTTGGGCAATTCTATGCCCTTTGTCGTCTCCAGTATTCTCATTTTCATCTCTAGAAAAGCACACTTTTCCATTCAGAATTCTATTTGAATGTCCTGGCTGAACATTCTGGTCGTATTTATCAGCTTTTGTAGTTCCTTTTTGCGTTTTTCAGGTCGTCAATGTACGTAAGATTGTTTATTCTTTGTTCTGTGTCTGTAAACTTCTATCCGGCATCTCATTTCCTGAGTAGGTAGTTATGTGTCATCATGGCTATGATAAACAGTAGTGAGGATAAGGAGTCTCCTTGGAATATGTATCTCTGTTTTTTTGTTTTTTTTATCTCAGTCAGGTATTGTCCTCCAGAGGTCAGTTCTAGTCTCTATGTTTCCATTGCTTTCTTAATTGGATTAATGATCCAGTCGGATATATTGTACATTTTTAAGCATTCAATTATCCTTGCTTCATGAATTTTGTCGTATGCTTTCTTGTAGTTAACCGATGAATATGTTCTTTTTCTGCTTTTTACCTCATTCAGTATCTTTTGATTTATGTATATCAGATCATGCGTCCCTCTTTTCTCTTTCTCGCATCCTTTTTCTTCCTCGGGAAGCAGTCCACGATTATTCAGAGAGTTGTAGATTTTTTCTCTCAGTTGTGCCGTTAAGATTTTTCACATTGTTGGTAAATAGGTTATTGGTCTCTAGTTGCTTGGTCCGATTCCTTTTTAGCGTAGTTTTGTATTACTGTTGCCCTTTCTTTAATCATCCACTCTGGTACGTCTTTTTTGTGGATACATCCTCTCAGTTTTTGCGCTAGCCTTTCATGTAGGCTAATGAACAAGTGTGCATGTATTCCATCATGGCCTGGTGCTTTCCAGTTTGCCTAAGGGCTATCTTAATTGTTTGCTTCTTCCATTTATTTGTAGTTCATATTTCATGTTTTTTAGCCGGTTTTTTGTTGTGCTTTTACCATATCTTTCTCCAGAAGTGTTTTGTCTCTTTCGGCTCCAGGTTTTCTGTTGTTGTTCTTTATCCATTTACGTTTTTGTAAAACTGTCTTTCATTGTTTTCAAACGTCCTGTTCTGTTTTTGCTGTTTCGAATTTTATCTGTATCGTCTCAATCTGCTATCTTTTGTTTAGTTCTTCCTGTTTCTTATCTATCTTTTCCTGTTCTCTTTCATCTTGTTTACAGTTTTAGCTTCTTTTTGAAGTTTAGTAATCTGGTCAGCCAGTCGGTCAATTCTTTCATGCGATAATATGCTCCCACTACCTTGAAGTTTAAAATATTACAGCATGTGTTACCATAGCCAGTTTGGGGTGATACAGACTCCGATTATCTATGATTTGTAATCATATCTTTGGTGTTTTCAGAGTTTTAACAAGAAGCACGCATGGGCGGAAATAAAAAAATGTTCCTTTATATAATAGAATGAAAATAATACATTTTCTAATGAGAACAATTAAAGATAGATTGTTGATGAATCTCAATGCAGTGAAGTGTAAACGTAACATTTTTTTTGTTTCGTAAATTTGAAGAGGCGATTGTTTGATCCTCGGAAATTTGTTTCCTACCTTTTGACTCTTGACATACTTTCTCCATCAACGCGTTGGTAACACAGCCATTCTTCAAGCCACTACGCTACGCTATAAATAAATTACACTCATGTGACTGCAGCAAAAGAGAACGATCTATAACGATCAAGTATTCTCCCACACTTTTTTGAATGATGCAATCTGCGCTTAATGTTGTAAATATCGATCCGTACCGACTGCATAGTCGACTGGTCAGCAGTCAGGCTTTTGTATTTGCATCTCGATTGCATCATTCAAGAGTTTTATATTCCTCTATACGTTCAAAAGAGATTTCATGGCACCTAATTTTCTTTTGGTTCATTTAAGCTGCGGTTTATTCAATTTTTAATGTAATTTGGGATCCGTGCTTACATCTTACTGTGGGGATATGTCGATCGGTCGGTAAGACGCTTGGTCACGTTTGAGCTAGAAATAGTATGTTCATCACTAAACGGGCAGAGAGGGTGTGCGCATCTTATTTGAGATGTGCCAAATCATATCTACAATATGCATCGTAGGTTCACATTTCCTGCTTATGTTTGAAATAGCATTTCTTTGGTCTGTCGCGCTTATGTTTTAAATAGAATTTTGTTAGTTTGTGACGCTTAATGTTTATAAAGCATTTTCATTGGTCAATCGAAACTTAGTGTGTAAAAAGATTTTTCATCGGTCTGTAACCATTAAGCTTCATTAATCGTGTTCGTTTGTCTGTCAAGTTTAAGATTTAAATAGCATATTCGTCGACTGTCACGTTTAAGCGCTACTATTATTGTTTTGATTTGTCATGTTTAAGTTTGTAATAGCATTATGATATATCTGTTCTACTCGAGTATAAAAAGCATTTTGATATCTCTGTTCTGCTTGAGTATAAAATAGCATTTTGATGTCTCTGTTCTGCTTGAGTATAAAATAGCATGGTCGTTAGTCTGTGACGCTTAAGTTTAAAATAGAATTTCGGTTTGTCCGTCCCGCTTAAGTTTGAAATTGCATTTTCGTCTGTCTGTGTCACTTAAGTATTAAATAGCATTTATGTTGGACTCTGGCGCTTAAGATTTATATAGATCATCTATCGGTCTGTATGTTTAAGTTTTAAATAGTATTTAGGTCTATCGGTAACACTTGTTTGATATCACATTTGTTTTGGTCTGTCATGTCGAATAGAATGGGTGTCTATCTTTTAGTAGAACATCGCATTATTGTTGGGTTATTATGATTAAGTGTGAAACGGCGATTTTCTCGTTCGGTACTGTTTACTTTTATTGGTCAGAGAGCACCTCTACCAAATTAACCTTGTACAATGGATCGTTTACAAGAGATATTGTGCTTCTGCGTTAAAACACCCACAGGGTGCGGCTACGTCAAACATCATGGAATGAAAGACACGACTGTAATAGGAAATGACAAATAAATAAAGGTACGATCCAGTTGTAACTGTTTTCCATACAAAGAGAGAGAGAGAGAGAGTTTGAATTCCTGCTAGACATTATCCTCGAGTATAGTCGGCCACTCTGTACAACGTTTTGTTTCAGGACACCCTAACACGAGGCTACTTCGCCATGCAAGTAAAACCTGACCAAATATTAAATATTACGTAGAATTCGAAGCCCATATATTACCACCTCAGTATGGCTACACACTTGCTCATACGAGGAATGGTCAACCTTCTCTTAATGAGGCTACTTCAAGTCAAAGCACAAAGCTGGTTACTCAATCAAACTTGGAATCCGTAAAATTAAGAAAAGGCCACAAGAAAGATTAAATATAATACGATTAAGTGGTCAATTATATAGAGGAAAATTATTATTATTCACTGCTCTACTAACTCCACGTTTCAGAAGTAGGGAAGGATCTTAAATCAACACTTCAATATCTATGCATCTCATAAATAGATCAAGTGTTAGACACAGTTTCCATTACTTTCTGTAATATATATATATCAACTACGACCGAGCTAACGTTCGACAACCAGAATTTGAATTCATAATCGCACCAAAGACATTTATCAAGTAACACAAGAAATAAGTTTGTTTATTTATGTTTTTTGATGAAAAAAAAATGACACAATGCTGGTAAACTCTGATGATGGAATTTATTCCGAAATTAATAAGATTAAAGTAAAAAAAAAACATCTTGCATTGATAATGGCTTATGTTTTCAATTTTATAATACAAACCCAGCAATGCTTTTAAATTAACGACCCATACTATTTTTATCAACTACGAGCGAGCCAACGCTCTTCCCCGTTCGAAAACCTGAATTTGAATTCATAACCGTCAATACACCGGTGTGGAAACATCGCACCAAGGATATTTATCAAGTAACAAAAGAAATAAGTTTGTTCATTCTTGTTTTTTGATGAAAAATAAAATGACACAATACTGGTCAACTCTGATGATAAATTTTATTCCGAAATTAACAAGATTAAAGTAAAAAAATAATAATGAATTAATCTTGCATTGATAATGGCTTATATTTTCAATTTTATAATACATATAAATATATATATATATATATATATATATATATATATATATATATATATTAAAATATAAAGTATGAAATACATATACTAGTAATCTTTACTCACGTATTACACTGTAGAAGTAAATGCTGAAAATCTATACAAAATAAATATCCCCTCATAATATTATACGTGTATACATAAAATAATTACATATAAATATATATACAGAAAGAGAAAGAGAACGAGACATACATACATATATATAGACAAACAGGGACATAGAAGGACGGAGAAAAGGAAAGATTAATGGAGTTTGCAAAACAATCTTGCAAGTGAAGACAGTCTTAAAGAAAGCAAGAATGGACGTATGTGTGAAATCAAGTAAGGGAAACAGTAAGTAATCAATGTAAAGCGATGTACGTAAGATGCGTCTATCGAATGTTTGCGATAACAATTCTATTTAAAATTAAAGCGTGACAGTCCGACCGACGACAGACAGACAGAGCCTATATCTAATGCGACCATTCAACCTGTGTTTTGAACGAAGAAAATAACATTTAAAACTTTAGCGTACAAGACGAACCAACCAACAGATCCTCTTATACAGATACTTGGACGCATCTGAAATAATGAAGCGTCGATTTACTGTACTAGTAAAAATAGTTTTTCAAACTTGAGCGTGCCCAACTAACAGAATAAGAGACCGACTTAACGACCGCCCGAACTCGCAGTAGTAACGTTAGACACGATGTGGATCTTTAATGTGGAGTAAATCCAGCTCTGTCCCTTAAATTGTCTCAGTCTAGAAGGAGTTTTTCTCTTCTTAGTGATCCTCGCCTATATACTTTTCTATTTACGTGGGGAAAATTAGATTCAAGGCTTTAGTGTGTGTGTGTTTGTGTGTGTTTGTGTGTATGTTTGTGTGCGTGTGTGTGTGTGTGTGTATGTGTGTGCGCGCGAGTATGCTGCTTTCCCCAAAAATTTCTGTTGTCTGGACTGAAAAAAAAAAGTATAAAGACGGAACAGATTATACAATTTGATCTGAGTCCCAATGGTGCGAAATGACGGAAAATTAGTCTAATAAATAAGTTTTTTTTCTTCTGTTTTTTTACTGCAGCAAAGTTAGACACAAGATCGGATTATTAATTGAAAATCTAGCTCCTTCGAAAGGGGAGTTCAAGATTTCTAACGCCAATTTTCAAAGAAAACTGAACCCATCCCAGCTAAAACACGATATTCCTGACCCCGATTTCCCCATTCAATAGTGTGACCTACCTCCGTACTTAACAAAAAAGCTTATCAGTATTTAAAAAAAACGAGAGAGACAGAGAGAGAGAGAGAGAGAGAGGGAGAGAGATAGAGAGATAGAAAGAGAAAGAGAGAGAGAGGACTATTCGTAGAAGGAGCATTTTCGTAATTCTTAACGACTGGCCCGTTTTCTGTCTGCACCCCCCCCCCCCTCCCAAGCAAAAAATAGGTCGAACCTGATACCCCGTCTTTGTTTAGCTGTCGGCGTTAAATCCAACCCCTCCCTCTCCCCCTCAAGCTAGTTTTGTATCAGAACCCCCAAAACCCAGTGCGGTCGTTGAGTTTTCGTCCTTGTTCAACAATGATGACCTACAGAAAATGATTGGTTTAAAGTTACTTGGTTACGATTTCGTAGACTGGGTGGTATGCCTCCCTGCAGCTCCTGCGCCTTCGGGCCACCGGAGGAGTCACCGCCTTTACCCTACATGCTTTGGAAATGTGGACTGAGGACAAAGGAGAGGTGGAGAGAAGAGATTTTACTCGATTTCTTTTCTTTGTTATACTTAGTCCGCGCTTTAATTTTAGGGAAATCGGCGAGATTTCACACAGGTCCAGCTAGGTTAACATTGCTGTATGGATGTATTTTCAAGTGGATAGAGAGAAAGAAAGGGGGAAAGAAAGATGAAAGAGAAAAAAATACAGAACGTCAGACAGGGAAAAAAGGATTAATAGAAAGAAGGCGAGGCGGAATAACATAGAAAGAAAAACGAAGAAAACGAAGAAAGATTGAAGGTTGCAAGAATAGAGACAGAATAAAGAAAATGGAGAAACGAGAAAAAGAACGTAGAAAAGAAATAAAGAAAGAGAGAAAACGAGAAAGAATTCATGGAAGAAAGAGAAAAACAGGAAAGAAAAAAACAACAAAAATAGAAGGAACGAAATGGAGAAAGAGATAAATAAACAATGGGAGAATAAAGGGGCAATAAAGAAAAAAGAAGGAAAAGAAGAAATACTAATCGAAGGAAAAGGAAAGAGGAAAGGTTAAAGAAGAAATAAGAAAGCAGCAAAGAAAAATGAAATGAAAGAATAGAATAGACAGGAGGAAAGATGGGAATGATGAAAGGAAAATTGAAGGAAGAAAGGGAGAAAAAGGAAGGAAAGTAGAAAAAGAGATTAAGGGAAATAGATAAAGTAGAAAACAGAAGAAAAAAGAATAAAAGAGCAAAAAGAGAACAATGAAAAATGAATGAAAGGACAAAGACAGTAATAATTTTTTTTTTTAAAGTAGAAAAGAAAAAGAAAAAAATGAGAAATAAGTAAGTTCGTCCATCGAGTGAATGTGGTATTCTGGCAATTGGATAGTAGGATCTGCATTACAAAAATAAGGTATTTTATAGAGTGAACTTGGTATTCTGATAATTGGATAATATGAAATGTATTATCTAGGTAAGTTAGTACATAGAATGGATGAGCTTGGATACTACGATCATGGTTGACAAAAATTAAAAGCTGAAATAAATAAGTAGCATGGATGCATCGATATAATGAAACGTGACGAAAATGATATTTATAATTTAAGCGAATGGAGAGAGCTTATTGTGGCAATTTTTAGATGCTTAGCTTGTTCTTGTTTTGTTTTTGTTTTTTTCTGTTGTTCACCCCCAACAAGGCACATTGCCACTTGGAGGTAATGGGCTATTATGAGAGATCATGCCTTCAGGGACACTCTAGGTATGGTGTTGAGCAGCAAAATATCTGTTCGTATTACATTTAAATTTCCTCTTGTTAGTACAGTTAGGGAAGAAAGAAACAGGGAGGGAATCCCAAATTCTAGCAGTTCAAAAGAAGAAATTATTACAGTAGACATCTTTCTCAGCATCTGGAGAGCTTCAACAGTGAAGGGGTGGGATGTTGCTGCTTGTCGGGTTTGTCAGGGCTATTTACGTCGAGGAGGCACAAATGCCACGTGTTCGTCAGATCTGATTCCATTTAAGTACTTTGCGGCGATGGGACAGAGGGTGGAGCTTAGTTGACAGTGCTAGACCTATTAGATTTGAGACTCTATTCTTGACATTGTCTAAGAGGAAGAGACTAGTGGTAGATGCACCAGCCCAGCTGTAGCAACAATACTCCATGCATTAGCGGATGGTGGATTTGTAGAGATATAGGATACTGGCAGGTGTTAAAAGTTTTTTAGCGCGGTTGAGGGACCCCACCTTCTTTGCATCTGTGTTTTTCAAACTGAACGCAACTTCCATGAACAAAGTTTCTTTCCAAGAACATCCGATCTGTGGAATGCGATATTGTTGTTACTCATCGACTACTGACAAGCAAATTATCCCTTATCCTTGGTTAGCCTTTAGGCCTTGATAAGATTGAACTTAATAGTTAAAACATGCATCGCTATGATATACCGTCCCTCATTCTGTCACGTTTAAGCTGGGAAGATTTTCATCGTAAAACGTTCTAATTAAATGTACGCATTTAATTGTAGGTTCGTCCAAAAATATCTCTATCATTGTTTGGTCTGTCACGCTTAACTTAAAAACGGAACGTTTTTTATACGTCCATGTATCTCTATAATATGATGCGTCAATCTGTCGCTCGATCTGTCACATTTAACTTTTAATTAATGATCACATTTCTTAACGGGCAGATAAAATTAATGCGTGTTATTTTAAATGAGTCCAAGTATCTCTAAATAGACTCCGTCCGTCTGTACCACTGAACTTTGAAAGACAATGTTCATCAATATGCCAAGATTAAGTGAAAAAAAAACGTTTGCATGGCTAAATGCACTGATTAAATAGGTTACTCGATTGATCCGCCACGCTTATATTTGAAATAGAAATTCCGTCTGTGTGTGACACACGAGTATAAAATGAAAGTTTCGTCTGTTTATCAAATATAAGAGGAAAATAGAATTTACAAATTAGAGTAAAAGCTACGTGATTATTAAGTTACGTCATTTACAGGAAGTCCGAAATAAGACGTGGCGAAATTTTTCTCTGAGAGTAGTCGGCTGCTTTCTGGGAGCTGTGGCTTTGCCCGCTCTATCGAAGATGCGGTTGATAGGAATATATACATTTCCCAGTGGAGAAAACAAAGTTGTTGGTGCTCAAACTTTTTTTAGGGTGGTCTCTCTTTCTCTTAGTTAAATATTTTTCTCTCATATATCTGCCGTCCATATCATGCATCTTCGCATCCCACTAAAGATTCTGCTTCTTAATGTAACCTTACGTTGATAATACCGTTTTTAACACTATTTTTACACATCTTTGACAAGTTAAAAATCGATGGTGTCCTCGATGGCCGTATATCAAAACAACATGATATTAATGCAGGTGTGCCCCAGGGGTCAATCCTTGGACCTTTATTAGTTCTGATATTTATAAACGGCCTCCCTCATAAAAATTGTGTTTGAGATGGGTATATTTGCTGACGAAACCACATTCTATACCACACATGTGGGAAAAACGAATGCAGACATATCCAAGACAATGGCTGATACTTTAGAAAATGACCTCCGCTCCGTAGTGGAATGGAGACGTAAATGGATGGTGACATTTTATGCTACTAAAACAAAGCTTCTTTCCTTTAACAATTACAAGAAACCTTCTCAACCACCGATTGAATTGGCTAATAACACTTTGCCACTGAGACGTAAGTGCCTACAGTGGTATTCTAAGTGGTGAGTTAGGCAACGAGATGTTTGTTTACATTACATTTCAATGTCTGTATGTCAATGCAGTCAGAAAAACAGAGGTCAGACAGGGAATTTCAAAGACTAGTAGTTTGAGGAAATACACGATTAAAGTAGAAAGTTTTCCGGCATCTGGGGACCTCGACAGTCAATGAGTGGGGTTTTGCTGATTGTCGGATCGGTTGGTCAGTTATTTACATCGAGGATGCACCGGTTCGTTTACTTATAAAACAATACAGGGCTTCAACATTGTGGCGATGGGACAGGGTCTGGAGCTTGGCTAATTGTGTGGGATCTATAAGATTAGGAGTGTTAGTAACTATTGCCCCAACACAGATGTGACAACCGTACCCCACGGATGGCCGAATGGTTGTTTTGGATATATAGGATACGAGCAGGTGCGAGAAGTTTTCTAGTAAAGTAGAAAAAGCCAACTTTTCTTGAAGCACCTTCGGCAATGACTTCTATGTAATTGTTAAAATTCATGTTACATGTGAATGTTAGGCTGATGAGTTTACATGATAGACACTCAGGCAGGGTGCTATTAGCCAGAGCAATCGGTTGTTAAGAAGGTTTCTTATAATTGTCAAAGGAAATGGATGGCTATGCTCTTGAAACTTCTTGGTATTTCTCTCTCATCAAATCTTACATTAAATGCATTGCTTTTCTGCTTCTCGTAAAGTCGGTTCTCTCTATCGCTCCAAACACTTTCTCATACCTGAGGCTATTCTCTATCTCTACAAATTTACTGTTGTCATATTTGGTCTGGGGTATCTCTGTCCCATTGAGGGTATCTGATAAGGTGCAGAAACGTATCTGTAATTTGATCGGCGCACCCTTTCTTCTTCTTTGCACACTCTCTCTCACAGACGTGATGTTGCTGGCCTCACTTTTTAAGTACTATTATGTTCTTCAAAATTGTGTGATCTATTCCCTGCATCTTTTGTTCCAGCAAGTTTGACTCGTTGGTTTAGTTGTCTCTTCAATTCGCTGTTTTGATACCTCATTGTCATACAGCTTCCTATTCCAGTAGCTTATTTCCTTTGGTTTTTAGGAACTCTCTTCCTGTTAATACTTTTCCTCCTGCCTATAGCCTTGGTCTTTTAGAGACTAAGGCCAATTGGACTCTCCTATCATTGCGATTGTCATATTTCGTTTCTTTTAGCTCCTTACATCAAGTGGCTTCATGCCTTGTCCGGAGCGATTTCCATTAAGAAAAAATGAGCGTTATCTTAGTAGCATTAAATGTTACCCTCCAATCTTGTTCTCATTCAACTACAGACTGGAGGTTATTTTCCGAAGATTATATGTGTGTGTACGTTATTCCCACGTGTCGAGAATATAGCGTTTTATAATCAGCAAATATAGCAACCTAGAACAAAACTGCATTAGGAATGGTGGTTTAGTAAAATCAGAAATATTAACGGTCCAAGGATTGACTCCTTGGGCAGATCTGCATTCATGCTATGTTGTTTAGATGCGCAGAAAATATTCGTCACGTAATACTGTACGAATAAATGTTCATGAGGAGAACTTCGTGATAGACCTTGTGAAACGTTTCGGTTATATCAAGCGCTACCGACCTAGTTTCTTCAACATTGTCCTGTGTATAGTATATGCATTCAGAGATTACTGTAAGGATATCATCATTAGAACTGGCTTACCTAGATCCATACGTTGGGGCGGACTATCGCAAGAGTGAATAAGTATTCAAAGATTTTAACTAAATGTGAGAGGAGACTGATGAAGCGATATTTTAACAGGTCAGTTCTTTCACCAGCATTCTTGAACAGTCGTAGCAAAGATGCAGAGCCTTTACCAGTGAACAAGTAGATTAGTTCTTGCAATACGTAATACACGTACTAGTAAAACGGCACCGGAAATACATAATAGCTGTTACCATGTCACTAGGAACATGGGTTCCTTTAATACGTAACATCTTTTACCAATAAACAAGTATACGAGTTCCTGTCATACGTAATATCCTTTACCATTGAAAAAGTACAAGGGTCCCTGTAATACGTGATAGCTTTTAACATTGTACTAGTACAAGGCTAGAGGGTTTTAATTACACTATTACACTGGTCCGTGCAATACATACAGCCAGTATCATTGAATTGCGCAATGATTTATTGAATACGTAAAATCCTTCACCATTTTTTAATATAAACACTGCTTTAAAAATGACAGCTATCTAAACACTGCTTTAAAAATGACAGCTATCTAAACACTGCTTTTAAAATGACAGCTATCTAAACACTGCTTTAAAAATGACAGCTATCTAAAAAAAAGTCCTATATTCTTACTATCGAGGTAACCCCATACAAAGGTCAAGAGCTACTAAAATAAGTGTTAATGAGACAGGAATAAATGCTTGGCTAATAGATGACGATCACTATGGAAGTCCATACATTGATCACTGGCATCAACTGAGTTTTATTTTCTATGGAGCAGTCCATGACGGGAATCTTTTGACATCGGATTAAAGGAAAATCATTTGTAATCATCAAAGAAGCAGTTCCGTTGCAATGTGGCCCACAAGTGAGAAACATAGAAATTCCGTCTGACGTTATGCAAACAGAGGAAGCAAATGCTTTTATTGTTGAGGCAAGAAAACGAGTTCTTGTTTTGAATATCTTACGGAGAGGAATAAAAAAAAGGTGCAGCTTGGTTTAGCACCTTCTGTGGAAATACTGATACATTAGAGAGAGGCTAGCAACGTCTTTTCTATGATGAAAGGATCTGTCTGAAAGAGAAGAGATCAACCCCACTATGTTTTGAAATCAGTTTTGTACTCTATCAAAGGAGGAAATACACTTTTACAAGGGTGACTGCCATGTGTAATACACTTTACCATTGCACTAAGTCAAAGCTTTCTGCAATGCGTAATTATCATTACCAATTGTACTACTTTCTATAATACCCTGAAGACTTTACCATTTCATTAGTGCAAGTGACCCTGTAATAGGTAAATGCGTTTTCCATTTTAAGGAGGAGATTGATTATTCAACTCTCGTATCTGAATTTGGATCAAAATCAGCATTGTCATTCAGAATCGCCCAACTTCTCTAGTTTCTTGGCATTTATGCAAATATCGCATCGATATAAGTGTAAGTTCAAACATTTTTATTTCATACAAACATTTAAAATAATTTCTAGAAAAAAACATTATCATTCTAGGTTCATAAAAATATGAAAATCTAAAAGGTCACGTTTTCATAGTGTGTGTCCTCTCTTTTAAACGAAAGAATGGCAATGTGGCATTAATATGTCATTAGTGTTCCAGTTTATGACAGCTCGTCAAAGAATGTGACAAGCAATGATATTCAATTGTTCAACTTATGAAATAGCATTAGAACCACTTCCACCACTTAACGTAATAATAATAATAATAATAATAATAATAATAATAATAATAATAATAATAATAATAATAATGAAAAAAAAAATTTAATTAAAAAAATGTAAAAATTAAAAATTAAAATATTTAAAAAAAGATTTATTAAAATTTTTTTTTTTTTAAATCGTACCGGCCTAGGCTGACACCAGACAACATAGTTCTAGAGGGTCGAGGAGAATGAGAAGACCGAGGAGGGACAACACAAACCAGACCTCCACTGGAAAAGTGCGGAGAATGCTGGGACCTCGGGAAGGCTTATTGCCACCCAAATCCCAGAGGAGGCTAATTGTCTTTACCAGCGAGAAATCAATGGTAAGCGGCTGTTACGATACCGCATCGTTATCGAAAAGAGGAGAATAATACTGGAAATCTGGGGAGGCTTGTTGTCACTCAGACTCCGGGAAATACCACTGTGTGTTGTCGGTGAGCAATCACTGATGATGAGTACAAAAAAAAACAAAAAAAAAAACACAAAAAAAACACAACAACAACAACAACAACAATAATAATAACAATAACAATAATAATAATAATAATAATAATAATAATAATAATAATAATAATAATAATAATAATAATAATAATAACTGTAAGAGCACAAGGAACAGTTCCGAGCAAAACTGAAAAAAGTATTAGGAGAAATTGGAATGAAATAGATGATTGAGACCAGGCAACGAACGGCAATGATAAAACAACCGAAATCTTAAAAAAAAAGAACATTGAAAGCGTAAACCAACACACATAACAAACTAACCCTAACCCTTACCCTAACCCGCCACAGATGATTTTAAATAGGAAAATAACAAACCATATAGAAAAATCACTCGAGCCCAAAAGAAGTTAATTCTGCCAGAAATTAAATAATCTGAAATCCCCCACAATACACTCACACATTAGAAGACATACACACACACGCATGTGATTATACAGCATCGGCTTGTATCACACAAAACTGGCATGAACGCTCAAAGAGCATGAGAAGACATACGAGTGAAAGCACCGACCAAAATTGCACTGGGATGGTGCAAGGAATACTGGAACTGTTTGGAGGCGTATTGGCACTCGAATCCAAGAGAAAACCAATGATCGTTCTTAGCGATAACTCCATTGTAAACGGCTGTTTCGATGACGCAAGGTGATTTGCAATGCTTATCGAAAGAGGTGGATAGTGGTGAAAATCTGGGGAGACATTTTGTCATTAAGACTCGAGGTAACACCACTTGTGATTTTGTCAGTGAGCAATCACTGATTATGACTTGTATGAAAACTCGTAGTGAGTAAATCATAATAATAATAATAATAATAATAATAATAATAATAATAATAATAATAATAATAATAATAATAATTTCGCAATAGAAAAGTGTGCTAAGAATGTAATTCTTAAAGGGCGTACACATTACTTATGATAAAGAAGGTGACGCTCGAAAAAGTTGAAGACAAAGAAATGGCCAATCCAGATATTCTGAAGTCACTTGGTGACTGCGTACTTATAAATAGCTGGTCATTCTAAAAGCAGACATCGTCAAATCAATAGAGCTGAAAGCGATGATTAAGAGAGAATACCGAAAAACAAAAAACTCCTTGAAAGCAAAGAATATAGTAAAAACTTTATCAAAGAAATACATTCTTGGGCCGTATCCTTAGAGATATACCATAACCTATTCATAAAATTGATGAAAGAATAACTGAAATACCCATATCAAAGAACCAAGAGACTAAGGATTATGCAAAATAAATTGTATCTGAAGGATGATGCTGACCAACTCTATGTTTTGTGAGATTGAATGACCGATAATAAATGAGACAACACGGTAGTATATTTACGAGAGTGTGTATTTGCAGACCTACGGAATGGTATGTTAGAGAAAGAGTTCTCGTCCTATGCAATGTCTAGAAGCGTCCATATAGTCATGAAATAGGGTAGGTAACGATAACACTATAACACTCTATTTTGGCCAGAAACAAAAATGTCTTCCATGAATAAATTAGTCAAATTTGGTGACTGTAAAAATATAACATAATGATTCCTTTTAGATCTGTGAGTAACTTTTTTTCTGCAGGCAGTAACGTACACGACGTGTGCAATAGGTGTTTGTTAGCGATCTCTTTTTAATTTTGTGCAATATGCAGGCTCCAATACCGTACGGGCTAGCACCAATAGCCACAATGATTTCGAAATCTTGTAGTGACAATACGTTTTTCAGAGCTGGCATATTTTTTAATATCGAATATGCTCGCTCTGGGTTTCATCTTCTACAATATCTTTTAAATAATTTGATCAAGGTCATGTATTGTACATGAAAAGAAACCCGCCCCCTCTTTTAATTTAAATCATAAGTCCTGGATTCTCTTCAATACTTTGTGTAGGTATGAATTGTGTTGCTTTGTACTTCTACTGATCACTAGAACATCATCAAGATAGGTTGTCGTTAATTTCAGTCCGCTAAGCAATGTCTATTACTTTTTGAAGAATAGATGGTGAAATCTTAACCTCAAATGGTAATTGTTCGAATTTGAACAAACCCTTATTGAATTTATACAATATAACTTTGACCACTTCTCGTCTACTGGTATTTGTAAATTCGCATCACTTAAATCAACCTTTGTAATATTAATTCCTTTGTTGAGTTTAACAACAATCTCTTCTGGACAATGCAGGGGGTAGTAGTAATCCTTTAGTATATGGTTTAATCTGTAGAATACTTTGCATTAAGACGGGCCTCTTTACTTTTTATACGTAGAGTGTAGACGAGGCCCATTCGCTGTACTTTACTTTCAATAACACTCACATGTTTTCGAGTTTATTTAATTCCTCGTCAATCATATTTAATGATGCGAATAGAACATTTCTTGACTTTTGAAAAACAGGTTTTAATAGTTGGTTATCATTTCATTGTAGCGTTTATTTGTAGATCCTTCCAGTAGAGAAAAATACCGACAGCTTTCTTTTAATTCTTTTTTTAGTCTCTCTCCTTCGGCATTGAAAGTTTCAATATTTTGACAGAAAGACCTTACGATCAGATTACATAATTGAAAAAATTATACCCGCTCTGTATCAAGAGGAACTTTGAGTTATTCATTATGGACATTTTTAATTTACAATTCTTTCCTTTCAATATAAAGTGAGAGATTAGCTCACCGTAAAATTGTATTTGTTCACCAGTGACGCTTTTAGCTATTTTTCTTGTTTTTATCAAAGCGGATTTTCCATTTTTTTTTCCATGTTTGAAAATTTATTTTTGACAGATCTGAGCTGGAATCAATTGTTGGTCTGTATTTTTATTTTATAGTTTTACTTGAATACACTCTTTTTTCAGTTACTTTAATTTATTTAAGCTTATATTTTTTATATTTTTAACACCGCACTGTGAACGGTTGTATCCCATGCTACCGATATGTAAACACTCTAACATTTTATATGGACACTCATTCTATCAATGTAATTGCCTGCAACCAAAACACGGGGTAGGACGCAAATTTCTTTTCATTGATAGATATAATATGTTTTTGTAAATTACATTTCTTTTTGTTACGTATTTGTCTAATATGTAACCCTCAGCTTCGATCAATGTTTGTTGAAACTTGGCGAACACGTGGCAGTCTTTTGCAATATCTTTAAGCGTAAAATCAGAATCATTCTCTACTTTATTTAGAACCAATCGTCTGATTTCTGCAGCGAATATTACACATTTAAAATTTTCAGCGTTCAACTCCGACAATTTGAAATACTTGCAGTGTTTGTTACTTACGTTAGCGTTACGTTGTGAAATTTAAACATTTCTAACTTTTTGTGAAAAAGCGACGTTTTAAGGCTAACCAATTTAGTTAATTGTACCGCTTCAAAAAATGCAAAGTTGCTGTATTTTTATAGCTACATATAATTCGATAATGTAATATGTTCGACTGTACCTAACTTTCTTAATTGGAAACGAACCTTTTTAAAATCGGTACAATTCGCACAGTCTGTATTATAAATATTTTCGTATCGTCTAAAATATAAGACGCATCCTACATAAATGTTTGAGATAAAGGCAGGTAATATTGTATCCAAATCAGACCGATGTCCTCGTCGTCAATGTTGTGGCATTGAAGAGCCGATACTAAATAAGCAATTAAAGACGAATGACTTACTGCTAAAAATGGTGGCTCTCAGAACTCTCATGCGAATCAGATTCAGCATTTGTGCTGGTCAGTCTTAGTAGGCTATTATCCCAAGCAATACTTCCTTAATGTTTGAGGAGGTCGATGTATGTCTAATCGTCTGACGCGTTCTCACAATGCCAACGGAGCCAATGATAGCACATTTTGCATATTCCATACATCTCTGTATTGAGGGGGAGCTGGACTCATCGCCATAAATCAACCTTGTGTATAACTTTGCTCCAACGTCTGTGTGGGGTGCAGGTAAAAAATGTTACTGCTAAAGGTTTGGTTAATTTCGATTGGTAATCATTTGAGCATAGGCTTTTATAAAGCCTCATAAAAATAGAATGTGTAAACATAAAGTTTTTCTAGCTGAATCGTACATTTGTGTATGTTCTCTTAATTATCCAAAAGTTGCAACTCTTTTTACTCTAAACATTTTTCTTGTCACAGTATTAAATTACTGATACTATCTTGGCCTTTTGGCTAAGGTCAAAGTGTAGTATCGGTTCCGATGGATACTGCACCCCATAGATTGTTATTGTCTTGGCCTTCGTGGCTTGATTTACGCCGGTCTATGGGTTAGTCCTGTGCAGTTCTAGGAGGGCCACCCTCCCAGGCTTCACCTCCACTCTTTGGAGAGGGGTAAGTTTATTGCTTACTGCCTGAGGCGCCTCTACCGGGGAATGCCGACGGGGCTACCCAGGCAATTTTTAACCCCCACTTTCCTGACCCGACCTTGGGTCACATCTTACTCGTGGGAGTAAGATAAAAACTCGCCTTGTGCCTAATTCCTGGAGAGGAGTAAATCAATACTGATACACGCTGACTAGTACATAATTCTGCTTTGAAGGAGGCTTGTAATAGGATCTATATATGTTGTTAACATATCTCTCGTTTTTCACAGTGTACTTTCCTTTACGAAAAATAGTTGGGACGTGTTAATTCACGCAAAAAGAGACAACCATCATTAAAGCTTAAGACAACACTTATTTATCTATTTCACTTAACTAGAGCTTGCTTATGGCTATTTCCAGAGAGTACAAAGGACTTATCTGCAGCTGCTATCAGACAGGACTTTACATTTTTATATGTTCGGAGGAACTTTTGGTTTGATTTCGGCAGCCTTGTAGTCTCGATGTACCTTTATTCTGTCTTTTAGTCATTACATTCTATAAACAATTTTTCTAACATAGAGGAAATAATTGCTGTTGGTAGTTTGAGTGGGTGGTATGTGGATATTTCCAATCATTTCCTATTATTTCATCATCATTCAACTGGCAATCTTTACATCGCATTATCGATTATCATCGAGCGTTTTACAACTTGATACGTTGTGACACATTACAAAGTAATGTTTAAAAACTAAGCCAAAATCCACAACTGTTCTGATTTGAAATACCGTTTTATGTCTCATACATGGTGAAATTCACCAATCCGCTCGATCTCTTCTGTCATAATTGAACTTACAATTAAACATTGTCAACCGTACCTAAGAACCTCAAGTATTTTCTTAAACATTTGATTCATCCGAAACTAATGATATTGCCACTAAGACATACTGGGCTACTATGATTAGGGGGCAGATTTATTGGGGGTATCTTTAGTTGGCTAATGTGCAGCAAGATATTTATTTGCATTAAATTTTAATCCTGCATGTTGATACGGTCGGGGAAACAGAAAGCAAAAAGAGTATTCCAAAGGGAAGTGACCCGATAAAAAAAACCTATAAGAGTATGATGAGTTCTGGTAATTGTGGAACTGTACAATGAAGGGGATTTTGCTGCTAGTCAGATTGATCGGGGATTATTACGTTAAGGGGGTACAAGTAAAGTCCAGTAAGTTCATCAGAGCACATTACGTGGAAGTACTTGTAAGGAAAGAACAAGGATGACACATACTGACGATTGGGCAAGGATAAGATATTGGTAGACAGTGCAAGGTTTATTAGGTTAAAGACTCTTTTTGCACCATGTCTAATAGGGACAAAGACTAGTAGTTAGATCACTAGCGCAGATGTGGCAACAATACTATATGGATATGGTAGCAGTGGCTTTTTAGATATTATAGAATACTATCAAGCGCGAGTAGTTTTCTGCTGTAGAGGGAACACGCCCTTTTTTACAGCAGACCTAGCATTTTCTATGCATTTATTCCAATGTATGTACTCATCAAATCCTTACACAGTTAACGAATATTACCGCTAAGTATTATGTAATAAGATAATCTGCCTCGAACTAGTTCCGATCTTATATCGATTTCTTCACTACAAATCACAATATTCTCTAACCAACTTATATTTAAAAAATAGCAACACTGTAGACAATCTCTAAAACTACAACCAATGGAATCGATAATTAAGTTCACAATCTGTTTTACAACCCAACCATGTTTAACCCCTAATCCAGCCATTAATAAACTACAGTCAATATCCGAATAGGCCACCAAGTTTCAATCATGAATATCCAACAGTCTTTGTTTTATCGCCGTTCAATGATAAACAAACTTGAATACGATGGACAACATTGCCAATAACTCATTGATAAAAGTCTGGGAATGGTTGGTGTTAGGGTTAGGGTTAGGGTTTGTCTGAGAAGGTATGGTCCGGTCTGAATGAGGACCATTTACTGACGAAACGATTACCCAAGGGATAATCGCAATATCATTGCATTGCGATGAAACAAAAACTGTTGGATATTCATTATTGAAATTTGGTGGGCAAGTGAGGCATAGACTGAAGTTTATTTGTACCACATATAGGTGAATTGCAGAAAGGATTATAAATAAGTACATCCGTTGTATTTTAATTCTTGAAGACGGTTACACCATATATTTTTTGTCAAAAGACTTCGTTGTGCAAATAAAAGTAATATTTTCTTAACGTTTCACGAATAGTGTCAAGCTGGAATATAATGTATAATTGCAATTATGTTCAATTTGAATTTTTATTCTAACATTACCTAATGTAATTTACCAATCTTGGGTTTGTCACGTCGCACTGCCGGTAATATAGGTCACCGTGGCATCAGCAAACACAATTCTACCAAACAATGTGGTATATTGTTCAAGGAAAATTGTTAATTTTAGGTCAGTGTTAAAAAAACAAATCAAATTAGAAAAGGTTAATTTGCTTCTATAATGGTTAGCACGATTAAATTTGGTGCGATGTAATTTTATAAGGAAGATCAAGATTATGATGGAAATGGAACTGCAGAGAGAATGATTGAAGTGCAGAGAGATGCGTTTGCATAGCTAACATTCGCACAATGTCATCGAAAACACGTGGAATTACACAACTGTGATTTAAACAAGGCCAGAAAGCCGATCCAGTGTTGACGGATTATAAATAAAGGCTCTCGTGTAGCACTGCATTCAGTACTAAACCTAATACAAGACCTATCTAAAACGTATCCGACTTTAAGTCAGAACACATTTTCCAAATACGTGAAAGGGGGTGGGACTCTAATCCCCTTCAAAGTAGGCCCTTGTGCTTGCACACACTTAGCCCACCGATCCATGCACTGCCAGAAAAATCTTTGTAAGTCTTCTTTTGGGATGGTGTTCAATTGCTGCAATCTTATGGACAATCCTTGAATGCGGAAAGCAATCCGCGTAAGCTACATAGGGTAACCAGTCACAAGGAATTTACAACAGGTAGAAAACAAAACTACACGAAGAACACCACAACACGAACAAAGGAACAGAAACTGCAAGAAACACCACCTCATAATCTCCCTCCTCCCAATAAATTACACCTGCCTCAGCTAACACTACACAAAAATGAAGCAAGGAACAGAAATTACAAGAAACACCAGAAGCTATCCCCCTTTCCTTCTCCCCATCCCCCCGAAAAAAATTTTTTTTTTTAAGTTAAAAAAATAAAATAAAAATTGAATAAATAAATAAATAAATAGAATTAATATTAAAATAAAAAAATTAAAATAAAAAATGGTGCCGGCATAAGCTGACACCAAACAAAATATTTATAGAGGGTTGAGGATGGTGAGAAGACAGAGGAGGGACATCAGAAATCAGACCTCCACTATAAAAGTACGGTGAATGCTGGGACCTTGGATACACTTATTGACACCCAAATCCCAGAGAAGACCAATGGTTCTTACCATCGATAAATTAATGGTAAGGGGCTGTTTCCATACCGCAAGGTAATTTACGCTGGTTATCGAAAAGAGGTGAAGAATAATCTGAAATCTGGGGCGGCTTGTTGTCACTCAGACTCCAGGAAATACCACTGGTTGTTGTCGGTGAGCAATCACTGACGATGATCTGTGTGAGAACTTCTAGTGAGCACAAATTATAATATACATTTAAGAACAGGCACAACTGCGCGGGGAAAATAGTACACTGGGAACTATGCAAAGACTGCATGTCTGACACGTGGATAAATGGCACAATCATTAACCAGAGACAACACTGGAAAACGAAAATCACAATATCTTTTGGAAAATGGAAATGCAAACATACAAAGCAAAAAGACCGGATGTCATAATAGTCAACAAGAATGGAAAAATCTAACCAAATCGTAGATTGTACTGTCCTAGCAGATCAAGGAAACAGACAAATGAAGCAAATACAGGGGCTTGCCAAAGAATTGAAATGCATATGGCGTATGAAAAAAGTCAATATAATACCGATAATCGCTGGAGCACTGGGGACAATCCCGAAAAACCTGCAAAAAAGATTATGGGAAATTGGAATCGAAAGGAAGACTGAGACAATATAACGGACGGCAATGATGAAAACGGCTGAAATCAAGCCCACATGAGCTACGAAGACTCATCAGTCGTATGCAAGTTGCAACAAGAACAAACAAACAAACACAACACAAGAACCAAGGAACAGAAACTGCAATTAAATTACATAAAATACTCCCCTCCCCCACTAAAAAGTGATACCAGCAGCCTAGGCTGATACCACACAAAATAGCCGTGAAGAGTCAAAGGTTAGGGTTCAGGGACCGAAAAGGAAGAGCACTTACGAGACATCAACTGGAAAAGTACTGGGACATTGGGGCAGACCAATGGTGGTTGCCAGCGATAAATCTATGGTAAGCGGCTATTGTGCTACCGCAAAGTCATTTGCAATAGTTATTGAAATAAGTGGAGATTACTTGAAATCTGGGCAGATTAGTTGTCACTTAGACTTCAGGGAACACCGACGGTGATTATAAGTGAACAACCATTGATGATGAACTGTGTGAGAATTCCCAGTGAGTACAAATAATAATAATAATTAAGACAATGATTATTATAATGAGGATTATAAGTAAGATAGGATGGATTCGTTCGATAAAAAGAGAAATTAACTTTAATTAATAAAAATGTTATACGCTATTCTTTATGGTGACATTTGGTGATTTTTTAATATTTGTTAAATAGTTGTAATGATCGTTCACAAGATACATTCGGTAACCATTGCAAATCATTTTGCCATCTCACAACAGCCTGCTACCATTAATTTCTCACTGATATCGGTAACTGATTGTGTCTGGAACCTGAGAGGCAATAAGTTAATGATTAAAGTAGTATTCGTTCCCTTCCAATGGAGGTCTTCATGGTGCTTTCTCTTCTCGTGTTTTGCATCAACCTTGACCCGTCATGACCAATTTGTCTGGTACAAACCGATGTTTTAACTTGCTGTTTTTGTTTGTAGTCAGATGTGATTTAACGCTGATAGTTTCAGTTCCGTCGGTTTTGTGTAATGTATTTTTAAGTGTTTCTAGTTGTATTTAGTTTATACAAGGTTATTCTATTTCAGTTTACCTAAGATTGGTCAACGTTACCTGTTAAATGTGTTGGTGTCAGCATTGAAGAGACGTTCTTAATATTGTAGCTGTTCTCATCAATGTATTGTAAGTGTCCTATTTACTTATCCCTACCTAGCGTAAAGTTAAACACAAGTTCGCCTTTATATCGGTCAGATCCAGCTCCCCAAAAAGGGCAAAATAAACAGTGATCTATCCTCTATGGGCTGCTGGGACGGTAAAATCTACGATTTGGCAGGATTTTTCAATGTTTGTTGACTATTATGACATCTGGTCTCGTTGCTTGTATAAGTCTGCATGTTTGCATTTCCATGTTCTAAAGGATTTTGTGATTTTCGTTTTCTAGTGTTGTCTCTGGTTTATTTGTACCATTTATCCACGTGTCCGAAATGCAACTGTTTGCATAGTTCTCCACGTATCGTAAACAGAACAGATACCACACTTTGATATTCGCCCGAGTGCCAGGCAACAAACCTCTCTTTGTTTCCAATTTCTTTCTAGACTTTTTGTCAATTATTTTATGAACTATTCGTAATACTCTTATTATTATTATTATTATTATTATTATTATTATTATTATTATTATTATTATTATTATTATTATTATTGTTTTTGTTGTTGCTGCTGCTGCTGCTGTTGCTGTTGCTGCTGCTGCTGCTGTTGCTGTTATTATTATTATTATTAATATTATTATTATTATTGTTATTTTTGTTGTTGCTGTTGCTGTTGCTGTTGCTGTTGCTGTTGCTGTTGCTTTTGCTGTTGCTGTTGCTGTTATTATTATTATTATTATTATTAATATTATCATTATTATTATTATTATTATTATTATTATTATTATTGTTTTTGTTGTTGCTGCTGCTGCTGTTGCTGTTGCTGTTGCTGCTGCTGTTGCTTTTGCTGTTGCTGCTGCTGTTGCTGTTGCTGTTATTATTATTATTATTATTATTATTATTATTATTATTATTGTTGTTTTTGTTGTTGTTGCTGCTGCTGCTGTTGCTGTTGCTGTTGCTGTTGCTGTTGCTGTTGCTGTTGCTGCTGTTGGTTTTGCTGTTGCTGTTGCTCTTGCTGTTATTATTATTATTATTATTATTAGTAGTAGTAGTAGTATTATCATTATTATTATTATTATTATTATTTTTATTATTGTTGTTTTTGTTGTTGCTGCTGCTGTTGCTGCTGTTGCTGTTGCTGCTGCTGCTGTTGCTTTTGTTGTTGCTGTTATTATTATTATTATTATTATTAATATTATCATTATTATTATTATTATTATTATTATTATTATTATCATCATCATCATTATCATTATCATTATCATTATCATCATTATTATTATTATTGGTATTACGGCGATCTACACGTTCCATATTCCCTTTTCCTCGTTTTCTGCCATGTTCAATGTATTTGCATACTTTGTGTACGTCCTTACTATTTACCCTGTGTTTTGTTGGGACGGTGAAATCTACTATGGGCACACACTTCTTTTTTTACTATAAAGATTAGCAAAAAATAATCAATTCGTCTAGATGTTTGGTATCAGCCCTGACAATAAATAAATTTCCAGATTGAGTAGAAATATTTGTTTGAAATGTTCACCACAGTTAGAAAGAGTTGGCGTATAGCAGAGAAAAAGTATTTCATCTAACACACCCACGCATGCCATATTTATACGACACTCCTATTCATTTGTAGTCAACGTCTGTCCGGAACAATGACCTTTATGGCTAAATGGTGGCCAGTATGTCACCTAAAATATTTCCCGCCACTGTTCACTAGGAATGTACTTCCGCTTTTTTTTCATTCAGAGTGAAGTGACTTTAGCATCCACCCATCTACATTCACCCAACCATCCACCCACCCCTTTTCCTCTTCATAATTACTTTCATTTTCTCATTTAACGATCCCCGCCCCTGTCTCCTATGGCCGCTTACATTTTCCCACAATTTAGTCTATTTCGGTCTCTGTCACTCATATATAACTTAACTCCCAGCTCTTTAATATGACGGGGTCACGTACGAAACATTCAGGATTTTCTTTTGGCTTCCAACACAGCTGAATCATCATAATTGACTACTACCGTTAAACTTTAAGTCGACCCAATTAAGTTAACGCCAGTATATTAAATTAATTGAATATACTAGATTCAAATTAAAAGGTATCTTTTTAAGTTTCGTGCAAACGAGAGAAACACAGACAGACGATGAATTGTCTGATAACGTTATTAATATAGACAATATGTACCAACACGATTTTTTACTTTCATTTCTGTATCGCTTATTTTTCTATTTTGATAATTATCCAACTATTATTTCTTAAAATCGCATTATGAAAAGTGCATGTAATTATTACGATATATGTTGTTTATTAAATTATTAATTTTGTTATTTCTTAATGATTCAATAACTTATTTTTCTTCTTTCTTCTCGTGTCTATGTACAAAGCTATTCAGCTTATATGACGTCCAGCCAGTGCTTGGTACATTGCTGTCCCTTGATGTTGTATAGTGCTAGGTCCCTTGCTGTGCAGGGTCAATCTAACAGCGTGCATCAAAGGAGGTGCTTCATGGTCTGTGGTTCAGTGCCACTGTGGCATGTGGTTGGGCCACTAAGATGCGTTTGTGATAGTTAATGGTTGTTAAGGTAATGCTTTTTTATCTTTATTTCTTAAATGATTGAATATAAATAGCTTACAAAACATTCAATATCTTAATATATGAATATTTGTTGAGAATTTTAAAGCCAGAATTTTTTTATTAAACAGTTTTAATTAGTGATGGCACAATTAAAAATATTTTCTCAATTCCGATACACTTACCGATTCCGATTTTTTTCAATTTCTAAATATTGCTTTTTTATTTATATTTTCGCATTACTGTAAACCACCGTGTAAGGTGCGCTTATATTTTCGGAAACGTAAAGAATACACTTGTGGGCATGTATTACACGAGTAGTTCCTTTTAAATATTTTTTCTCAAATATTTACTTTGTAAGTGATTGGAAATAGTTAGACCACTAAATATCTATTTCTTTTTTAAAGCAAATCCGATGTGCATTAGTTCCGCATTAGTCGGCAAAATGCTATTTGAATTTTGTCATAAACAAATAGAAAATAGTCGAGAGTTGGTATGCAAAATAAGAAGACGGTGTAAGAGCATAATAGTTACCATGCCCTCCCCCCTCCCAATGTTAAGAATGAGTTTCTAAATTATAATATTACTATTTACAAAAACGTTATTAATATAAGGACGGAGCGGGGATGTTTGTTTACTATTCTGTACCTTCCGTTCTATCAAAATATATTCATTTTTTTGCCCCAATGATAACGATTTTGTCGGTTATTGCTTTTGTCAATATAACACATATGTAGTAGATTGATTTGTGCTACTGAAAAAGAAAAACAAGATACAGAGAATAATAGTAATACTACTACTAAAAATGATGGCAAATTTATAGATTAATACCCTTAGCTGAATCCCCTCTAATAAGATTCTACATTTTTAGATTATTACGTGTAGACATATAAAAACAAAACAAAAAAGCAGAAAGAAAAAAAAAACAATTATTTTAGAATTTAAAGTTGGAGATCAGTTTCGTATATAGATTTAACGTAAAATTATCATCATGTTCGGGCTATTCAAACTTTTTAGTGATTTCACTAAATATTTTTACCACTACAGCCAAGTCCGACTGGCAAGGTAATACAACTATGTGTAATCGCTTTAAAATGTATAAAAAAACGCCCAGAATTTATCTCCCAGAGCAAATTAACATTTTGCTTGTTTAACTGTTCTAAAACGCTAGAATGTCTCGGAAATTGGCACTCATTTTACGTTAAATGTATATGTTTTAATTATTTCCCACTCTAAATTATAAAATAATTGAATTTTTTCTAGAGTGTTCACATGTAACGTCTAACACGTAGAATAGCAGTTTTGTTTGGTACGATGATTAAGCTGTGGTGTTTATTTACAATAATTAAAATAATACTTATAAGGTCTTATATAGTAAAAAAACTAATTTCTACAAGTATACAGTAAAATATAAGTTTAAATATTGTACAAAAATTAATAAAAGACACGTTCGTTATAGTTTTACTTCCCATATTATGGAGAGTTGTCTGTGTGTATGCACGTGTGTATGTTTTAATGTCCTGTCAAACTTACGCGACAGATTACCACAAAGTTTACATTTTCGAAATCGTTTATCTGTCGGGCGTATAATAGGCAAGAATTAAAAAAAATCATTCATTCAGGTAGAACCGACACAAAATCTTCCGTGTGGTTTGGTCACATTGCTTCGTTTTCTCGTCGCCAGTACGTTTTGCGCATGTGCGACGTGCCAAGAAAAGTATTTAAGTGACCTTTTTATACTCTGTGTCTTCGGCGCAAAAGTAAATGATACAGAACGAATGACGAGAAGTTGATTGTTCACTCCCCACTTACTCCTAGGACTCTTTTAAAACGATAACTTAAATATACATCGAAAGGGGGCGGGGTGTGGCCGACGACCAGGTAAGACATAAATAGTTCTTTTCATAGAACTATGTTACACTTTTGCACCGGGCCACGGGGAGATGAGGGGGTTGAGGGTGTGACCAAGGGAGAAACAGCTTTTGCCCCGGATAACCGGGTAAGAGAGAGATGGTTACACTTTTGCCCCTCACTTACATTTTAATGTACTTACATTTCAATGTTGCAAAATGTTCACTGTCTTCCACGTGTCTTGTCAGTGGAAGAGGAATGTACCAACTAAACTGGCAAACGGTAAATACAAAGAATCGTTTTAATTACTAGTATTTGATTGTATTACCGTGTATCTACATCTCAGGCCACCTTATTTTAGAACTTTGTTTTACAAACCGACATGGAGAATTAGAATGAAACAAGAACATACGCCAAAGGGTTTCTTGCACAGAGAACTAAATATTTTTACATTCATTTATACCAAATTTAACTACAGACCATCCATTGAAAATGTCTGCATTGTTTTTCCACACTTTTTGGCGACCGCTTATAAGAGTTGGCAATGCCTCCTAGGGGACCGGACAAAAGTCCACCGGACAAAAAGCCACTATATTATAAATAAAAAACAACAGACAAAATCCTAACAGTATGAATAAATGAATTAAAAAATGTTTTTAAACTTTTTATATTTATACTTTTAATTTAATTGTCAATGATATTTGACAGTATTTTTCTTGTATAAAAATGTCTTATTTAATTTTTAAACATCTGGAACCTTTTAAATCACCTGCATGCTTTTAAAGGTTACCTAGCGAATTCATGCGAAGTTTTAATTTTTGTTTTTTTAATCAAGTAAAATAAATTTACATCGTATTTTGATCTATTGATTTCAGTGTTACTTATAGTGTACAACCACTAAATACTTATCCTTAGTACCGACAATGGAAAAATAAATTTTCAAAAATAGTAAAAGTATCGTTTTTGGAATCGGAAATTAGGCACAGATTTTTCCGATTCCGATACCCAAAAAGTTCCGATGTTCCCGATTCCCTATTCCGATTCTGATTAATCCCCCAATGCTAGTTTCAATACTTCAACATTTCTTAAAATATCAAAGAGTCTGTCCGGATTTTGTTTAAACTATGAACTGAATAATTAGAATGGCTAATTTATTTCCGTATAAACCGAAATGCATTTTGGTGGATTAAATTTGGTAATTAGATTAATATTAAATAGGATTATTTAAATTTCGTTTGATTTTACGCTATTCCATTTATGATTTAAATAAATATTCGATTAATAGTAAATAAAAATAAAAAATATGAATGCAAATCCCCATAATTGTGAGGAAAGAAACTAAGCGTAGTCAGTTCTAAAGTTGTCTCTAATATTCATTATATATAGGATAGAACTCGATATTTCTCTTTAACCCTTTCTGAATGAAACGTTTGGTTTATCAATTCCATCTCCCAACCTCTTTCTACCTCTCTCTTACTGTCTCTGTCTTTCTCTGTCTGTCTTTACCTCTCTCTCCTTCTCCCTCTCTTTCTATCTTCATCTGGCTCCTTGTCTATAACTGTCTGTCTTTATGTATGTACAGTCATTAACAAAACATTAATATAAATATTATTCATTCAGCTACTATGAGGGCATTCATTGGCCTTTTGGCTAAGATCAAAGTGTAGTATCTGTTCCGATGGATACTGCACCTCATAGACTGGTATTGTCTTGGCCTTCGGGGCTTGATTTACGCCGGCCTATGGGTCTGTCCTGTGCAGTTCTAGGAGGTCTACCCTCCCAGGCTTCGCCTCCCCTCTTTGGGGAGGAGTAAGTTTATTGCTCACTGCCTGAGGCGCCCCTACCGGCGAATGCCGACGGGGCTGCCTAGGCAATTTTTAAACCCCACTTTCCCGACCCGAACTTGGGTCACATCTTACTTGTGGGAGTAAGATAAAAACTGGCCTTGTGCCTAACTCCTGGACAGGAGTAAATCAATACTATGAGGCCATTCAAGAAGTGTGACCAAAATAATCTTCAAGGACTTCAGAGTTATGATTGGGAGGTGACGGTGGTTTAGTGGATAACAACACGAACTGAAGTTCGAATCCAGTCAGTTCCACAGTATCACTTTCATTTAGGGATGTTGGCAACCTTCTCGTGCAAGTACCCGATGTCTTTCCAGAAAGATGCTTAACTAGAAAAACATCGAGGAAACTAATTCCAACACCAGAACCATCTGAGTCATACGAAAGAAGAAGAAGATTAGTTACGGCTGGGGTATTTAAAATATTCAGTTTTTGACAACAGTTATTAACTCATATAAGATTACGATTTACAAAATCGTCAGCCAAAAGTACACTCATGTCATATGTGGATTGCAGTCCGGGTTCCTTTTCCTTTTCAGGGCATTTGATTTCAGTGGGTTACAAAACAGACTTTTACCAAAAAATCTGGTTATGTAAGTTATACACGTAAATGGTCTTCATGCAGACTTTCATAAAATATAATTCATGAACATTCTTTTATTGTTCGAAAATAGGAATACGAAGGCAATAGCGGAGTAACGTATAACAATAACATCCCTTTCCGATTACCATCGTTAAATAATTAAAAAAAAACTAATAAGTAGTACATAGTGTTTTTTGTTCACCTAAATCTTGATTCATCTTAGTTGAAATAAGGAAGTAAGTGTTGGTGGTTTTGAAAGTGCAAACATCCGTTCATAGTCAGTGGCATCTTGTCGCCAGTTCTCCTCCAAAAGAATGATCGCAGATAAACCAGTTACAAAAGTGTAGGATCTTATGACGGCTTATTAAAACATATTGTTCGTCTATTTTTAGACGACGCCAGTGACATTTGAAAGCTGAGCTTTCCATCTTGTGAGACACTTAGATTCCCCTCGCAGGTCACACGTGCTAATACATACGCCAATACAGACACATACACGTGCGTCGTGCACGCAGAAACGACGTGTAAAGACAGACACACGTCGCTACCCATCTATATATCCAGGACGACCGGGCGATAGTTAAGAAGCCAACCTTACAGGCGATGAGAAACACTGACAATTGGTATGGCCTTTTGCCAAACTAAAGATAAAGATGCAAATTAAAGATGGTGGAAGAAACAGAGAACATCGACATATCAACTTCTTTTCTCTTCTGTATAAGATTAATATCAGTGTACGTGTGTCCGTCCTTTTTTTATGTCGGCATCCTAAAATATCGCCGCTAGTTTATTTCGAAATCACAACGTTTTTATCAACTAAACTATGATAATCACACCAGTAAAACTTGCCAATTAATAGAAAAACTATTTCCTGTTTGTATTATTTTGATAATATATACGGGATAATAACGTTGGCACACCGGTTCTTGTTAGATCATCGAAGTTAAGCGACGTTGAGCCTGGCCAGTACCAGATGGGTGACGATTTAGGAATACTAGGTTCTGTATGTTATCTCCCATGACCGGGATATACATGCGGCTGCAAATCGCCTGACGATTTGATAATCCTTAGAAGGTGGAAGCCCGAATACCGCACACGGTATTACCGAAAACGTATTATTTGGATATTTCGGACTACTAATCATTTTCACAACGTTTCGGCCGACCTTCTTAAGGTTCTTCCGTTGAAACTTATACGAAATTTCGAACTGCACCCGTCATTAAGCTTATTTTCGAATACTAGTATAAATGCATATAGCTATACACGTAATTTTCTAGAGGTTGAAAATTCAATCATGACTACATGCGATACTAACCATGAATTACACAATACTCGAGACTTATAAACGGTCGTGGCTGATGTAACGTGAACAATTTTCCTCCGTTGATTAAATGAAGGGTAAAGCTTGAATTCCAGTATAGTTTCAAGAGTTCGAAAACAAATTCTCAAATTTCAAAAGATTCATCTGAAGAAAGTCGGCCGAAACGTTGTGAAAATAACAACCAACATGAGAATAGTAGTACGAAAGATCCATACATTACAACGTATCAATGCATAGAATAATTAAATGTATGGCTTTAAGTTTAAAAAAAAAAATTTGAATGATATTTCAACCCAAACAAGGCAGGGCGCCACTGTAGACGTAAGGGGCTACTGAGAATTAGGGAGTAGGTTTAGGGTGTCATTCTGACTTAGGAGATGTGCAGCGAGATGTCTGTTTACATTAGTTTTAAACTTCTGCATGTCGGTACTGTCGGGGAAACAGGGGGCAGGGAGGGAGTTCCAGAGGCCAACAGCACGAGGAAAGAAGCTATTGGAGTAGAAGGCTCTCCGGCATCTGGGGGACTCCACAGTGAATGTATGGGATTTAGGTGATTGTCGAGTTGGTCTAGTGAATTTACGTCGAGGGGGCACAAGGGTAGCCAGTTCATCAGAGCACAATCCATTGAAGTACTAGTAAAACAAGCACAAGTATGCTACATTGTGGCGATGGGACAGGGGCTGGAGCTTGGTTTACAGTGAGAGACCTATTAAGTTGGCGACTCTTTTTTTTGGACTGTGTCACGGAGGGAGATACTAGTAGACGATGCACCAGCCTAGATGCGACAACAATACTCCGTTATGACAAGTTGTATCATACATGCGAACCGCTTACACATATGTTTGAATGTTAACGTAGCCGATATAAGCAAATCGAACCGTTCGTTTACTGCACTGCTGTGATTGCCCCACTCGCTGTGTCTGGTTCCTGCTCTCCGTTCGACCCAGTCAGTGCTGCAACAAAGAATGTATAAACAATCAATAGATGTTCATGTTTTTAGAGATTACAAATGCTACTTGTTTTATTTTAGGTTGAATAGCAGACTTGAAAAGAACAGATATTTTATCCCAAACAAATAAAAACATGAGTCCAACCCGACACAACAGACCCCCTGTCCCCGAGGACAACCGAAAAACAAACTGCCTCCTCGAACCTCTAACTTCAACTGCCTGCCTCGCCCCCTTCTGCTAAGAGGGTCGACTCTTACCGTTTTTTCGCTGCCCTAGGTTGCAATATATGAACCTTTGACCGGAAATCTCAGAATCTGGTCTTTTTGAGTGGTCACCATTTGACCACTCAGAAGCAGACTACTAGAGATATCAACTAGCGATAACACTGAAAAGGTTTACTTGGAGCCCATCTAGGGACATAATTTTCTCAAGTAGATTGATCTCATCAGGATCCTTCGTTTAATGAGGCACTTATTTTATTTCAAACAAAAGGCAATTTCTGTGTAGTCTAACGCAAAATCAGAGATATTTAACATTTCCCCCTTAGTGTTTACTGGGACTGAGCATCTATTACCTAAAACGTCTGAGATTCGCATGCAGCACTATAACATGCAGCCTAGTGCCTCTTGATTCAAGATATAGTCTCGACAGTTTAAGTTGACTTCTATTAGCGACAAGGCGGGTGGCTAAAGAGATATACGTTTTACTAAGACTAATGTTTTTCTTCTAGCGTGTTCGTTTAATATTAGTCAGCAGGTTTTCGTGGATGAATGTAAACGGCTGTATTTTGAATTTTGCAAAGGTGTATTTTTCCTGAGTTATAATTGGCTTAAGTAAACATTTTATATTTGAAATTCTTATCTAATCAAGAGCCGATTTTCTTACACAGTATTCGATTGCTTCTTTTCCTCGTGCTGCAGGCCTCTGAAACTCCCTCCCTGCCCCATGTTTCCCCGACAGTACTGACATGCCGAAATGTAAAACTAATGTAAACAGAAATCTCGCTGCGCAGATCCCAATTTAGGTTGACCCCCCCTCCCAAGCTTCTTCCTTTTCTTTTTTATCAGTAGCCCCTTACGTTTACAGTGGCGGCCTGCTTTGTTTGGGGTCAACTATGTTAACAAAAAAATCTGCTTATTAGAAAAAGTTCTATGAACAGAATTGTAGCGAAAACTAAAGCAAATGCTTTTTTAAGAATTACCGTGACATACCCCAAAATATATTCCAAGAGTTAACGTGACAAATCATAGTACATGCTACTTTCGTCGACATGGATATTTATATTTGTGTTCCATGAAGTATCATGTAAATAAATGGTGACAAAACTATGCTGCAGTGCACTAGAACCCGATCAAATAATGGAAAAAAGTTATTGGTTTTGTTGTCAATTCTATCACGTCATTGAATTCTCTGAAATGAACGAGAATTCCAATTAATAAATTCTTTCGATAAATAACTGTCAGGTTTTGTTGCAGAAACAAACTCACGAAAATAGGTCAACAATGCCATTGACTCCTGGCAGCCATGAAAGAAGATGGATGTCGATGAAAAATGCCTGTCGGAAAAGACAACAAAGACAAAAAATAGGATAACAAATTGTCGTCGGTTAATTGACATTTCCTTGTTTTCTTTTCTTGAGATCTTTAAGTCTAAATAAAACATCAAACAAGAAACAAAGATGAACTGACTTGAGATAAGTTTTATTACATATTCGTGTTATTCACATTATTATCGTTTGACAGCGGTCTTATTTGTTGGAATTTGAAATCGGTTTATCATTTGTAAACCTACAAATGTTGACTACTGATTGGGTTACAATTAAAATGTACTATCTGCGCTGTTCTCGATCAAATAAAGCTGAAACTGTTCTAGGCTTAAACCATTTGTATGTTTGATCTAATCCAGAGTATCTCTTTTTTGGGAGCTGGATTTTACCACATTAAATATGGACTTTTGCCTTCGGGAGGAACCAAGTAAATACAGACAAAGTCAAATTAACAAAATATGACGATATGTTTTGCGAATCATGGTGTAGTACAGATTAACAGAAAGTCTACATTATAATAAACCCATAAGAGTAATAACTCTATAAATAAACGAAACTCCATGAGCAAAGTTTTCTTACTAGAGCTACCCGTCTGTGGCATTCGGTGTCCAGTTAACTACAACATTGCTGTCTTCAAGTCCAATGTAAACAAATTTTTGTCAAGCCGTCGTACATAATCAAATTCTGCCAAACTTCCACCATAATTACGAATAATCACGGTGTTGTCTCACCGTCCACCTAGCAATCATTAACTTTCATCCTCGAATGGCATTTAGGCCTAAATAAGTTGTGACTCTTTAGTAAGCTTCTTTTTAAATATTCCGTGTCTGTAAATGCAGCTGTTTTTAATAGGTTATTTTCTAACAAAACCAATGCCATTCATGCGGATGTTTTACCTTGATTTTAGATGATTACAAGTGCTGTCCCCTTTGTAAAAAGAAAGACCATTAGCTATAATGGTTAGATAGTTCGATACCGGGCCTGGAGACCGGAGTTCAATCCTTGGTCGAGTCATACCAAAAATGGTACCTGATATTCCCTTGCTTAAACACTTCGCATTTTAAGGTAAGGATCAAGGGAAGGAAAGTGAATAAATCTTAGGAGAGGGGTGAAATAAGAGTCTTAGCGTTGCCGTTGTCCATGGTTGACCACTTTAATTTCGGATAATAAACGCTTGCCATATTTTGTTAAATCTGTTGCTAAAGTTGCTAGAAGAATAGTTGGACTATTCTATCGACCCTGAATAATCTCAATTCCTGATGCAATATTTTACCTATATAAAAGACAAATACATTCTATAATACATCCTGCCGCATTTGAGGAAGTATCTGTCGGATCACCTATTCTTGTCTTGACAGGATACAAAATCGTTTTCGAAATCTAGTGGAGATAATCTGTTTTGTTCTTAGAATCATTTTATCACAGAAGAGACGTTGTTAATCTTTCTTTACTGTATGGTCATTACCAAAGAAGCAGTTGAAATGAACTTCACTTTTCTGGTTCCTATTGCTAAAGTATTCACAGTAAACACTCGCACTGCTACCACAACTACAAAACATTTCCTTTCTTTCCTACGTGAGTCTTAAATCAAACTAAGTTTCTATTAAAAGAGTGTCTTTTCTAAATCTTCCCATCCGTGAAATATATCAATAAAGGTTTGCTTTCCTGTGAACTAAAATATGGCCGTCTTTAAATCCAATGCATACACATTATCATCATAAACAGTCCTCGTCAGTAATTAATAATACATTTCATTTCATTTTCAATCCTCTCATACTAACCTTCCACATTTAACTGACAATATATCCATCCTCTTTAGCATTATCCTTGAGTGGGTTTTAGTCTTGATAAGTGGAAACTCATTAGTAAATAAAAAACGACATATCAATCTTTGCAATACGGAAACCTTTTATCCGCAAATGTTTCACTTTGTAAACGAATTCTTAGAATTAAGTAGCCATTCTATTTAAGCGGTGACTTCCGAAGTTTATACCTTTCCTTATTTTTATTACTGATGTCCAACGTTTTCTATACATAAACAACAGAGGGTTAATCTGCTTGTGCATAAGAGTAAACATGTAATCGTATGTTTCTAATTTTACATAGTTTCTTAATTCTCTTTTTATCACTATTAGCAGGTGTTTTATCTTTTTACTTTTGTTCACACAAGACAAGGCATGTTGCTCCTTAAGCGTAAAGGGGCGATTGTGATTGGGGTCAGATTTATAGGGGTAATCTTAGTAGGGAGTTGATCATCAATTTTACATTTAAATATTTGCATTTTGGTACGATCGGGGAAACAAGGAGCAGGGAAAGAAATTCTAAACCAAGCGGTCCGTGGAAAGAAAATATTAGAGTAGTAAATCCCTCGGTATCTAGGAACCTCTACATATTAAAGGTGAGATTTGGCTGCTAGTCGGGTGGGTTGAAGGTATCTGTTGAAGGGGAAAGTGCAGTTAATTCATCAGATACATTTCGTAGAAAGTACTTGTAAAACCAGCACAGGGAGGTAAGATTGCGGCGATGCGACAGGAGCTGAACCTTTGGAGACAGTGTGGGGCATATTAGATCAGACATTTCTTTTTTCACCTTGCCAAAGAAAGAGAATCTAATAGTTGATGCGCATACCCAAATGTGGCAACAATATTCCATGAACGAATGGTGGCTTCATAGAGATATAAGGTACTGGCATGTGTGAGAACTTTTCTAGACCGAATAAAGGAACCCTGCATTTTTGACAACATACTTGGCAGTATATCCGATGTATTTATTCCAGTTCTTGTCTGTGAATGTCAAGCCAAGGAGTTTAAACGTCGGGCTCTCGGGAATTGTATTATCAATCGGTGTTTGGAAATGTTACTTTAATTGTTCAAGGAAAGGAGATTTGTCTTAGTAGCATCAAACGTAATCATCTATTTATGGCCCCATTCTACTACGGACTGGGGATCATTTTCTAAGAATTAATCTATTGCATTGGATATGTGTGTGCCACATTGTCCGCATGTGGTGTCATCAGCAAATATACCCAATCTTTTCCAGGCATTTAGCTCTGCAAAAAGAAACACTCGTGTCCAGCAGCGAGGATAGTTTGGTCGATCTCGTCTGCATGCACCTTCACGAAATGAGAAGACGAACGGGTTGGGGAATAATCACTTCGTCACTTCTTGATTTACCTTTGAGCAGTTATTTCTCGATCAAAAGTAATACTGGTTATCCCCCAACTTGGAATTTCGTGTCTTACTTTTCGAAACACATTCTATACGTAATGGGTTGTACTGTACAATACATACACTGTACATTACAAAATATGAATAAATAAAGCGGAGGATGTAAATAAATAAATGACATAAATAATAAAGAAAATGAAAAGTAATAGTCGTAGAATCAATTGAAGAGGAAAATAAGATGATGGCCTAAATAAAAAAATGACGTAAATCAAGAAGAAAAGCTAAATAATAAATTTGTAGTTATAATCAGATTTTTACTTGTATATAGAGTAAACTACCCGTTACCCGTTGGGCCACACTCACTATCACTTATAGTTTATATAGAAATAAGGAGACCTTATTTTGATATCTAATTTGCATGAGTGTTAACGATGTGTAGGAACACATGGTGTAATTTACATGGTAAAGTAAGTCAATTAAGAGGCAACGCTGACGAAAGCGATTCATCCATTCTTTAAATGTTCACAGAGACATTAAAATATTAGAGAGTTGTCATAAGGGTTTAGGAAAAT
This sequence comes from Sepiola atlantica, assembly GCA_963556195.1. Classification (NCBI taxonomy): domain Eukaryota; kingdom Metazoa; phylum Mollusca; class Cephalopoda; order Sepiida; family Sepiolidae; genus Sepiola; species Sepiola atlantica. The sequence continues at coordinate 252,301,016 of OY744515.1, forward strand.
ATATCGAAAAATAAGTGAGAGATGCGTGACTTGTTAACTTAATTATAAATTGCAGTTAATTAGATAACATTAGATTTATTTTTTATTCAAACATAACGCAACCTAATAAGTAAATAGATGTTTGTGCATGTATTTCGTGGCATTACATCATATAGAAATAGGGGCTTTTAGGAATCAAACGTTGACTAACTCAGCTTTGGCTGGTAATATATAGCTAGATTACGATATGCTAATGGAATATTTTCGGACTAAAAATCGGAGTAGTAGGCTATCCTTGTTAAAAGGGGATATATGTTTGTAACATCCTAGAGTGCCCTCTTGAAGAGATGGATTACCGTCATTAAATAATCGACCATGTGCCACATATCCATGTTTCGTTGTGAGAAAGCCGTTAACTACCATATGTAATGTAGTCATACACCTCTTTTGCTCTCTCTGTATGTCCGTCTGTTTGTATGTCTGCATGCCTCTGTGTGTCTTTCTGTCTGTCTGTCTGTCTCTATTGCTTCCTTCTTTTTCAAGGTTTTCATATTTTACAGTTTTGTAAGTGCGACTTAACTACGCGCTATCGTAACCCGGGGACTTGCTGTATTACTTTTCCTACGCACGAGAAAAAATAACAAAACAAATTCCGACGCCATATTGTCACGAGAAGCGCAGGCGGTTGCGCACGCGCGTGCGAGACAGAAAGAGAGAGAGAGAGAGAGAGAGAGAGAGAGAGAGAGAGAGAAAGAGAAAGAGATAGTGAAACATCTGGCCGCCAGGCTGGTAGGTCACATGAACAAATAAAATGGAGTAAAACTAAATACAAAAAAATGTCCGCTTGGCTGATGCAATCATTCACGACGAGGCATATGCGTGCATCCATTGATAGTTCGAGCCGAAAAATCGATCGCAACTCAAGTTGTTATTTGCACATTTCTTTTATGTAAGAGCTAAAATAGCTTTGTATATCGATGTGTACAAAAATAAACTCCAGTGAAACGATAGGAAGACGATATTTCTTAATGCAGAATATCTAAGTGTTTCAAACTGAATGGACAGCTGTTAGTATACACATATCTTTCTACGTTGGTGTAAAATTATGATGATGTGGTTTGTTTGTGTGCACATTGAATATTTTAAATCGTTAGAGGAATCGTGGGTGTAACTAGAAGTTTAAGAAAATAGAGCAGGGAGTATTATTAACAGCTGCGTTAAAGACCGCTTACACAATGATGTAAATAAATAAATGAAATAAATTAAGAAATAAAGAATTGTAAAAGTAACGGTAGTAAGTACAACGGTGTACGAGGAAGGCAATACGATGATGTAAATAAATAAATGAAATAAATTAAGAAGAAAACAATTGCTAAAGTAGCAGTAGAAAGTAGAAAGTACAACAGTGTACGAGGAAGGCAATACGATGATATAAATAAATAAATGAAATAAATTAAGAAGAAAAGAATTGCAAAAGTAACGGTAGTAAGTACAACGGTGTACGAGGAAGGCAATACGATGATGTAAATAAATAAATCAAATAAATTAAGAAGAAAAGAATTGCAAAAGTAACGGCACTAAGTACAACGGTGTACGAGGAAGGCAATACGATTATGTTAATAAATAAATGAAATAAATTAAGAAGAAAAGAATTGCAAAAGTAACGGCACTAAGTACAACGGTGTACGAGGAAGGCAATACGATTATGTTAATAAATAAATGAAATAAATTAAGAAGAAAAGAATTGCAAAAGTAACGGCACTAAGTACAACGGTGTACGAGGAAGGCAATACGATTATGTTAATAAATAAATGAAATAAATTAAGAAGAAAAGAATTGCAAAAGTAACGGCACTAAGTACAACGGTGTACGAGGAAGGCAATACGATTATGTTAATAAATAAATGAAATAAATTAAGAAGAAAAGAATTGCAAAAGTAACGGCACTAAGTACAACGGTGTACGAGGAAGGCAATACGATGATGTAAAAAAAATAAATGAAATAAATTAAGAAGAAAAGTATTGCAAAAGTGACTGTAGTAAGGACAACGGTGTACGAAGAAGCAATACGATGATGTAAATAAATAAATTAAATAAATTAAGAAGAAAAGAATTGCAAAAGTAACAGTAGTAAGAACAACGGTGAACGAGGAAGGCAATACGATGATGTAAATCAATAAATGTAATAAATTAAGAAGAAGAAATTGCTAAAGTAGCAGTAGAAAGTACAACAGTGTACGAGGAAGCAATACGATTATGTAAATAAATAAATGAAATAAATTAAGAAGAAGAAATTACTAACGTAGCAATAGAAAGTACAACAGTGTACGAGGAACGCAATACAATGATGTAAATAAATAAATGACATATATACAGACGAAACGAACATACTAAAGTAATAGAAGGGGGAGACGCTTTAGATAAAAGTAAAACGATGACCGTAATAAATAAATGAAGTAAATCAAGAAAGAAGAAACATCCTGAAGTTGTTATAATATCAGCGTAAAAGGGATAGCAAGAATGATGTAAATAAATAAATGACGTAAATAAAGTAGAAGGGGGAGATACTAAAATAGTAGTAGTAACAGCAACAGCGTAAGATGAAACGTAAATAAAGAACATACAAATATTAAAGCAGTAATAGTAGTATTGGCAGCGTAAAGAATTAGCTTGAAAATAAATGACGCAAATAAAGAAGAAAAATAATAGACTAAAGTAGTAGTAGCCGTGTAAAAAGGAGAGTAAGACAGGTGAGTGAATAAATTTATGGCTCAAATAAAGAAGAAAGAAAAACGATATATATATATATATATATATATATATATATATATTATGTAACTATATACAAAAACGATTCATATATATAGTTCAGATCGATTCTTATGAAAATCAGTTTTCAAAACAAAATAAAGCTTTCTAATATAGTGGTCAAGTATATGGCATGGATGTTGTAAGATTAACTCATTTGACAGAAGATACCCCCTATCTGGCCTTGAAAAACGAAGAACCAGATTGAAATCGAGAAACGGTTCCATGCCAAAAGCGAACATTGACCCTGCACTGTTACAGACCTACCGCATCAACAGATGTAATTATTGGAATGATGACTTGAACGAAGACTAAGAACCGAGAGAACTTCTCCCACATAGAATGGATTTATTACGGAAGACTAGGTGACCTTAAACCGTGCAAAGGCGAACAATCGAAAGAAAGCAAGCAACCTCCACAGGTGTTAATCAGGAACAACAACAACTTCATAAGATACAGTCAATGGAACGCATCGTCAGTGACTGTAATGATAGACCAACTTGTACCGACCGAGATGTGAGTTACCCTGATGCCCAACAATGGATCAAGTATTGGCAGGTTCAGATATTATTTGTATCATCATGGCCCTAACTAGAATCGCGTGTACGGGTTTACAGGAGCTTCGTTTGTGGGTTATCATATGAGAAAACAGTCCAATCCCAAATCGGCCATACATTATCGTTTGCCAATAATTTCTTGGAGCGCTTTCGGTTCTAAAACGTGATGACGCCGATAAAGTGAAAGCGATAACGTGTACCGATAACAATCCAAGAAAGTGTATGAAAATAAAACGATAAAAGAATAAACGAAAACAAAATATAAATTAAACTTAAACGTGACAGACCAACGATGGTTTTACTGTGACAGACAAACGATGATGATGCTACAAATCTAAGAGATAGAACAAGGAAGAAATACGCATGCTAAAGAGATGGTTGGACGTCATTTGCGTAGATAATTTCTGCACGCTTAGCAACGGACATTTAATTGTAATGTGAACAAACATCTCGGTGTCCATCCTCCCACCCTGGTTACCCCTGGAAATGTTACCTCTACCACAATAGATCATTATGCTAAAATAGCAATAGTGCCTTGCTGGGGTGAATGAAAGCAAATTTCAAACTTAAACGTGACACATCAAGGAAAAGGCATCATTGAATTTTTTTTTTTTAATTTTAGCGTGTCATACTGAAAAGATTCGACTCAAGACATGCGTAACAGGCGAGCGTGCTATTTGTAATTGAAACGTAACCGACAGGCGAAAGGGTTTAATCCAACTTAAGAATTGTAGACAAGTAAAACTACTAATTCAAACTTAAGCGTGACAGCCTGGCCGACTGACAGATCCTCTTATAGAAATGATTAGACGCATCTAAAATCTGTAGCGTCAATGCTTTATACGCGTTTAGAGTCAAATGGAAATGGGCATAGCTTTGTTGTCTCAGGATTATCTGCGTTATCCACATTGAATTGATATCCAAGTTATCTCCCTCGAGTTATTATTTGACACGTTAGAGGAATGCGCTTTTCTTGTTTGGAGGTTTATAAAGGTTTTCCTTTTGAATGTGTGAAAGTGATAACGAAACTCCAGCTTTTTCTGACCTGTCCTTCAAAGAGCGGCGGACATTTAGTCGAGCTCTTCCTAGAAGCATGCCTTCACACGCGCTAAGGACGTGGCGGTCAGAGGACTATTTCTGGTAGCAGTCGTTAGATCATCGAAGTCAAGAGACATGGAGCCTGGCTAGAAGCTGTATGTCATCTTATAAATGATATGGTGGCTAAGTGGTCAACGACGCGGACTTAGGTCCTGAGTGTGCCTGGGTCGAATTCAGTTCATTGCACAGAAACACTTTCATCAAAACCCACACCTGACCTTATGCCTAACCTCCTGGAGAGAAGGTGAATAACATACATGTAGCTGTGAACCGTTTGTTTATACGATGTTCCCTGTAAACCTACTTCTTTTAATAGAAGCTGGCATAGGCTGTCGAAGGCTAATACCCTAGCAGGTATTACTGGCTCGGTATTTTTACTGGTCTTGACTCGCAACACAGTCAAACACATAATAAATAATTACTTATATATTACTCCTCATCTCTATCTCCTATATCGGCAACTCGAATGTATTTGGACATTAACGTATTTTTTGTTAAATTATTATGTTCGTTGTCTCACTCCGTTGTACATCATATTAAGTTCCACCTTACATGTTTCACTATCCCCCTTTCACGTTTATTTCTGACAAACTGCTTGTGCGAGAATACATGTTTATTCATGTAAATCTAACCGCTCTTTTTAGTTCTTATCCTTTTTTATTTCCTCCGATCACCAAGATAACCAATATAACACAATACACAAAATGACACAAAATGACACAAAATGACGGCGTCGTGTTCGGGAAAGATATTACGGAATACGTGGTAACTGAAAATGTAAATACTAAGATATAAAAGATTCATTAATTTTGTAAACTTTTATAGAGATCCGTAGGTGTTTCACGTACGTATCTCAAAAGAGGAAGAAAAACCGAAAATTGTTCAAACCCAAAGATTCTGGATTTTTCTTTTTACAGTTAAAACAAAACGCAACTGTATACATACTCAGACATCATTATAAGATACAAATAGTTTATAGTGTGATAATGTTAAAACGTTTAAACGAGAAAATGACAGTTTTTCAGCTTTTGCAGATGGTTTTTAAAATAATATCAGTCTATTTATTTATCAATCGATAATATATCGCGAAGACTGTCTGCTCGACAAAAATTCGATTATTCGAACTAATAAAGAACTTTAATAATTGTAATTTGTTGGATTTTTGTTTAATTAACTTGTGGGACGAGAAAATTATACTAACCAAGAGTCTTAACGGTAGCCTATTGGCTAGGAGCAAAGTGTAGTATCTCTTCTCGTACTGCACTTCATTCTTTCTGTCCGCGGTTAGTGAAGAAAAAGTTCTTTTAGGCTAAACTATTCCAAAGTGTCTTATTTATTGTGCGCAAGATTTTTCCATATTAAAAACCGACATTGTGTTAAATTTTGACGTCGTGTGGAGGAGAGTATTGATTTACTCCTCTCCAGGAGTTAGGCACAAGGCCAGTTTTTATCTTACTCCCACAAGTAAGATGTGACCCAAGGTCGGGTCGGGAAAGTTGGGTTTAAAAATTGCCTGGGCAGCCACGTCGGCATTCCCCGGCAGGGGCGCCTCAGGCAGTAAGCAATAAACTTACTCCTCCTCAATGAGGGGAGGCGAAGCCTGGGAGGGTGGACCTCCTAGAACTGCACAGGACAGATCCATAGACCGGCGTTAATCAAGCCCCGAAGGCCAAGGCAATACCAGTCTATGGGGTGCAGTATCCATCGGAACAGATACTACACTTTGATCTTAGCCAAAAGGCCAAGTCGTGTGGAGGAGAGTAAATAAGAGCTCTTTTCACGTAAGATCCTTAATCTTTATCCACGGTATTTTATTTACCTCCTCCCCAGGAGGTTAGACACAAGGTCAGGTGTGGGTTTTCATGAAAGTGTTTCGGTGGAACGAACTGGATTCGAACCTGGCACATCCAGGTCTTTAGTCTGCGCCGTTAAACACTTGGCCACCGTAATTAAAACAATCAATGAATTAAAAAAATGGAAAGAAATAAGTAATTAATGAGATCTCTGTTTTCAAAGCCATATTCAAATGTGTTAATTTTACGGCATCTGAACAATATATCAGAAAAGAACTTATTTTTATATTGTGAATATTAGCTTGACGTTCTAGGTACTGATATCGAATATAAACGAGTTTTCGGGAACTTCGCGTCGGCAGCGTTCGGGCATGTTACGTAAATACCCGAGAGATGCCGAGGCGATTCGCAAATCAGCTGTCAGACGACATGGAAGGAATGCGGCGTTAAATCATCGAACACGCAGACCGATTAGAAGATTTTTTTCGGGAAGCCTACGAAGACTATTTGTTACGAAATCATTGTCAGATCGGAGGCATATGCTTTAGATAAAGGAGTTTCTGTTTGACCCTAACCCGAACCTAACCCTACCCTGACTGATTCAAAAGGACAATGCCAAAATAGCCCCCAAGTACACACCAAAACATTCTTTTACAGTTTTAAGAAACAGAAACAAACTACTTTTAAACCAGTTGACTAAATACAAAAAAAAAAATTAAATAAAAATAATAAAAATGTATTTATTATGAGTAGTTTAGCATTGTTTTGTAAAAGAAATATTTATTAACAGTGATTTCGCTATTTTTTGTTCGTTTTTTTATTTGATATCTTTCTTGAAAATAAAACCAAACAAATACGACGTAGCAACCTATCGAAGTTATCGTCTGTCAACATTCGCGTCGACGTCTCTCGGGTGTTTACATAACATGCCGGAACGCTGCCATAAATATAGAGGTAAACAGCCAGGACCTCACGCAATTAAATCTAATCAAGAGGAATGAGTACGCACGTATCTTCCTTAACTCTTTCCCTCGAATCTTGTGAAACGGTCAGCAGACCATAGCAGTTACGTCAGCGGTCGGAGCAAATGCGTTTTTGTAGCGATCAATACACGAACGCAAATTCTCTAACACCCCCGCATCGACTGGATCAACAGCATGTGACGTTCAGTGCCAATAAATCAATACTTATGCAATCTGATATAACCGTATGTTGGTTGAAGATATGTAATTTTATAGACCAATATGAAGATTGCCTTAGCATGAAACATCGATGTCTCTAGGTATTTAAAAAATAATTAATATTTATTTATAAAAATATTATTGTTTTTCAGCCCCCTCCTACAAAGGCTGGCCACTTTCGAGTAGCTTTAATAACAAGCAGTACAAATAGCTATATGCACGACCCGAACGACGTTTCGTAAGATCACTCTAACTGCCTGGTAAATAGCCGCCGATTTCCGCTATTTACAGTAAAAGTTCCTCTATAATTACTAACTAATTGGCAATGGCCGTTTGGATATGATCCCCGACTACGAATCAGTGGCGATTTGTGTTCGGGGTTCGCGCCTACCGACCGTTGAGAATTAGTTCCTAGACTGAAGATTGCGTTAGCATGAAACATCGATGTCTCTAGGTATTTAAAAAATAATTAATATTTATTTATAAAAATTTTATTGTATATATATATATATATATATATATATATATATATATATATGTGTGTGTGTGTGTGTTACATTAAAGGTCACCGGTTATCAAGGCACAAAGGCCCCTCGAGGATAGGGGTTAAAGAGTTTGACTGGTTGATGGTGAGACAACATCGCGTTCACCGGCACGGGGACAGTTCAACAAGAACTTGTTTACATTGTACAGGAAGACGACAGTATTTTAGTTGGCAAGGAAACAGGCTTGCGGCACTGTGTTCCAGGGACGGGGAGTTCTAGGAAAGAAGCTCTGCTCATAGAAGTTTCGTTTCGTCTTGGGCACTCAGTGAGAGAAAGGGAAATCATTGACAGCAGTAGTATGGTGGTATCTTATTGTGTATGTTTTACATATGACACGATGACACACACACACACACACACATATATATATATCAACAATTATTTGACAGAAACCAATGAAGTGCTCGATCGTAGGTTTTACAAGAGTAAACATAAAGTACAAGCAAGAAGATCCGATATTGCTCGGGATTGAATGGGGATCACTAGGTTTTCACTTTTTTCTATAACACAATGTTACATTCTTTGTTTTTACTACGTCCCTCCCCCAGTTTCGTCGACAAATATAGTCGGAAGAAACTTAAATGTTAGAAAACTTTCTAAATTAGTGTTTTATACATATGGTTCAAATTCCATTATAAAACGGATATACGTATTTGAACTTTTAACGCGGTTCTGTCCCCAGAACCCACTTAAATGCGGGAGTACGTAGATATTTACATGGAAAGTAAAGTATAGATTTTGGACCACTTCCATTGTCTTCGCAGATAATTTTATACACATGATTTAAATTTCATGAAAAAGTAGGATATATTTGAAGTGTTACGGAAGTTATTCTTTTATAGCTCCTCTTATTAGAGCACTTAGAGAGTCGGGAACACTTCCATTATCTTCCCCGGAAAACTTTACATAAGCATACACTTTTATATTTTATGTAGATTCTCTAACCATTCTTTCTATAGGGCACACCCACAATACACTCACACATACACACCGACATTGTGTTTCATATAGATAGATGTTATTCTTAAACTTACCATTAGAAAGTCTGTGTGGTGTACCGAGGGTTCATTCCTCTGGAGAAACGGTCGTTGGGAAAAAAACATATTGTTCTTGTCTGGTCGTATCATATGTACCTTTCACTGGTCGAAACACTCTGAGAAAAATGGTGAATAATCTAGCATGAAAATATATTCATGGCACGTAAGCTATATAGAAATGTTAATGTTTCATTCCCTCGAGAAGATCGCCAGTAATATATATATATATATATATATATATATATATATATATATATATATATATATATATATAACCAACATTTTGTTACATTCCAATGGCCAAGATTATATTTGTCTTGCGGAGCATTTTTCATAACAATCACTTTTGGTACAATTTTACGGTTCGTTTCGTTCAGCAGTAGACAACCAACATCTGTATTTAAATATCGGATATTTCCTCTTTGAACTCATCAGAACGACAACGTTCTTCTATTCAAAAAAGTATACATTGCGATCTGACAAAAAAAAATTCGAAAATCAAAACAAAATTACATCAGAAGCCCTTTCATCAACAGTGTCTTTGAAATCATCACATCGGACAGGCAGATATATTTTAATAAGAAGCAGAGCTAAGAGATATACTTACAACACTTGACAGAAATCTTTTATGAGAGACTAATATTTAAACCCGGATAAAAGATAATTACAGTTAATTTATGAGAATACTTTAATTAACCTGTGAATAATTCGCATTATATAATGTACGTAATTGAAATTGGAAGCATTAATTCAAAACATCGGACTACGAAACTAAAGGATAGTGCCTAAATTTGATACAATATTTTTAAGAAATATATATTTTAATTCGTTTTCGATGCCACGTGCAGGATTCCCCAATATTTTGCTGCTGCTTCCTTGAAGTTCTCTGCGAACCAAAAGCAGATGTCGGGGACAAAACACTTCTCTCAAAAACAAGCGTATGACTCCCATTTGTTCAGAATTAAAAAAATGCAAAATATATCGAATTGTAGCCTCTGTACAATATAAAGATCTATTTAATATTTTGGAAGAGGGAGGCCTCCTTAGTCTTGGTCGACAACATTCCTAGAGCTAGACTCTCGAACAAAGTATCCGGTTTGCAAACTATAATTGCTTAAGGAGTAGATAGACTCTGCCTATCGCCCGACATTCGCACTCCTTCTTTGTCTATTAGCCAGGCGTAGAGGTACAAGTACTGGGAATCCTCTAAAGAAGCCTGGTACTTGGCCTTGTTTCCTGACTAGGGCAATGAACGCCGTCTCTGTTTCTCTCTGTCCGGGTAACTTGGGGAAAGTTTTTTGTCACTAAGTCTTACATGGCTAGTCTGGGTCGCTCTTGTTCCGACAGGTTGAGGGTACAGGTTAGACAGCTTGTCTGGCTGCTGTTTCCGACTGACAGCAAGGTGCCCAAACTCTTGGGTAGCGCCAAGAACGGTTGCTCCATCATCAGTTGCATAATACCGTGGGTAGTTGTATGTGCCATGTCGCGCATGGAAATGGACCCTACAGTTATCCCCGGTGGGCTTTCCCGAGGCCACAACCACCATGGACCAAGTCACGACTAATAGGCTGGCTGTGTGAGCTTATTTGGCACCTAACAAGCACGCATTTTGCCTCCCCACTCTAACTCAAAACAAACATGAAATTACAAAATAAAACAAACACACCTAAACCAGACACCCAACAAAAAACATATTTGCCTCTGCCCTTGAGGCTCGCATTCACAAATATCCGGGGACCTAGAACCAACATTAACGACGTAGAAACTTTTCTCTTGACCAACTCCCCGGATATCTTAGCTCTAAGTGAAACGAACCTTAAATCCTCAATCGTCTCTCATCACTTTGACATGACTGATTACCTTCCACTCTACCGTAAGGACTCTGACAAACATATGCATGGGCTAGGAGTTTATGTTTCGGAACACCTTCCCTTTGACTAGAGAACATAGGTTAGAATCAGATGACCAAGCCTACTTGACCTTACATCACAGAGTTAGTTACTTATATTTCTTATTTCGTTCTCCTTCGACCCAGGACTGTTCACTACTTGACTCTGTCTCTGAAAGCATAGATAGAGCACTCTCACTTGACTCAAATGCCCAAATACATGTATTTGGGGATTTTAATGCACACCACCGTGACTGGTTGGGATTCTCCGATGCAGCTGGGAACTCTATCTTTAATTTCTCCTCAGCTCATGACCTTTCACAGGCTGTCACTTTTCCGACCCGCCTTCCAGATCGTGCGGACCAGCAAGCCTAACTTCTTGACCTATTTTTGACCTCGCTACCTGAGGCTTGTGTGGCGAATGGCCATAGCCCGCTCGGGAACTCTGATCACGTTGTGGTAATGATACTTATCACCTTAAACACTCGTCCAAAAGCTAAACAAGCGTTACTTAAAACGACAAGAAACTATAAACAGGCTTATTTTGAATCCCTCCGGGACAATATCAGTGACGCTCTATGGGGTGTAACCTTCTCACTCCCTGCTGATCAGTGGGCAAATGAGCTAACAGAATGGGTCAAAGCAGGCATTGATGCTTATGTCCCCACGAGAAAATGCTGCTGCAAACCCCACTCTTCTCAATGGTTCAACTCAAAATGTGCAGCTGCTATTGCTGAGAGGCAGAAGGCATTCAGTAAATTCGGCCGCCATAAATCAACTGCGAACAGACAAAAATTTATAGAGGCAAGAAATGATTGCAAAGTAGTGATAGATGAAGCAAAGAGGAGGTATACAGAGATAACCAAGAAACGCATACAGTCACAGAAACTAGGTACTCGTGATTTCTGGAAAATTTATAATAGTGTGATGAACAATGGACAATCAACAATTACCCCGCTATCTAATCACAATGATGTTGTATGCACGGCAACTGATAAGGCTGAACTGCTTGCTCAGCGTTTCTCAAGTGAGAGAGATCATAAAAAATCTTGACACCTCCAAATCTTGTGGGCCTGATCTTATACCAGTAATAGTAATAAAGAAATGCTCTGTTGAGCTGGCCCCTGTCTTCTCCAAACTATACAACAAATGCCTTACCGAATCTTGTTTCGCTGATAGTTGGAAAATTGCTCCTGTGGTACCAGTCTTCAAGAATTCTGGAGATAGATCTGATCCTTTAAACTATCGCCCAATTAGTCTACCACCGATCTTTGCTAAAATCTGTGAATCATTAATCAATCTAGCGATAGTCAGGCACTTAGCTAATGCTAAACTTATTTCTGATCATCAATACGGATTCTGACAATCACGATCTACTGCAGATATCCTAACGGTTATCTCTGAACGCATATATCATACACTGAACAAGGCAGGTGAAACTAGGGCGGTAGCGCTTTATATATCTAAGGCATTTGAGAAGGTCTGGCATGAAGGGCTTCTCATAAAACTGCACACATATGGTATTACTGGACACATATTTAATATAATTAAATCCTTCCTAACAAAACGAAAGATCCAGGTTGTACTCGATGGCCGTTCCTCTAAGCAATATGGCATAAATGCTGGTGTACCCCAGGGATCTATACTTGGACCTCTTCCGTTCCTAATTTTCATAAATGACCTCCCTGATGCCATTTCGACTGAGATAGGAATATTTGCTGACGACACCACTCTCTGCTCTCGTCACGTGGGAAAAACCGACGTGCACATATCTGAAGTTATGGCTAAATCCTTAGAAAATGACCTCCAGTCTGTAGTGGAATGGGGTAAATAATAGATGATAACTTTTAATGCCGTAAAGACAAAGCTACTTTCCTTCAATAATTACAAGAAACCTCTTCAACCATCGATTGTCATGGCAAATAACACCCTACCTGAGAGATCATCATTCAAACTCCTCGGCCTAACTTTCACAGATAGCATGGATTGGAATAAATACATCAAAAACATTGTCAGCGCTGCTGCAAAGAAGGTGGGCTCTCTATACCGTGCCAGTAAACTTCTCACACCTGACATTATCCCATATCTATACAAATCCACCATCTGCCCATGCATGGAGTATTGTTGCCACATCTATGCTGGTGCATCATCCGCTAGTCTCTTTCTCTTAGACAAGGTAAAACCAAGAGTTGCTAACTTGATAGGTCCTTCACTATCCACCAAGCTCCAGCCTCTGTCCCATCGCCGCAATGTTGCTTCCTTGTGCCTGTTTTACAAGTACTTCAATGCTCTGATGAGCTTGCTGCTTTGGTGCCCCCACGACGTAAATGTACTAGACCAACTCGACAATCTGCCAAATCTCATCCATACACTGTGGATGTCCACAGATGCCGTAGAGCTTTCTACTCCAAAAGCTTATTTTCTCGTGCTGCGGAACTCTGGAACTCCATCCCTGTTTCCTGCATTCCTGACGCTACTGACATGCAGAAATTTAAAACAAACGTAAAGAGACCTTTTGCTGCGCGGCTCTTAATTTAGGTTGAATCCCCCCCCACAGTTTTCTTTCTCAGTAGCCCCTTACGCCTACAGTGGCAGCCTGCCTTGTTCGGAGTGAACTATAACAAATTTTTTTTTTTAAATAATAGTGTATTACATGTGATCCGTTTAGCTTGTTCCGGACAATTAGCTCAATTATTTTATCCTTACTTTGGGTGAATAAATATGTGTGTCAACCTATATAACGTCTTGAAATACCTGGAAACACGAGCACCCCCATTTCATATTCTTGCTAAATTACTATTTCCAATCATAGAGGAGACTATAGGAGACAATATATGAGAACGACAGACACTTAAAACTCAACGATCGGTTAATAATGTATTCAGTACTAGTGGACGATGTTTTTGCGTTGTTTCGTAATCAGAATATCTTACGGGTGTCCGAACCTGAAGAAACATTTAGTTGCTACCCCGACTAAATTACCGGACCTTAAATAGTCTAAATCTATCGAATATTACATATTAAGTTGGTGCCAAAATAATGGCGTTTTCTCACATATGTTATATTTATATATGTTTTCTGAATTAATTTATTGATAAATATAGCGTTGTTATAGGTCATTTTAAAGCGCGTTTTTCACTCTATCGAATCGTGTTATTCGTTTCCTTTTTGACTCTCTTCATTTATTGTTTTTGTAGGCTTTTCGAATATTATATAGTAGTGCATACTATGAATTGGTTTCAGTTGTAGCGGTCCTTATGTTCATGAATTAAGTTCATATATTTAAAAGAACTACCCCTTCTCCATAAGTAGTGAAGGTTACCCAAGATAAGTTGATCGAGTACTTACAGCATTCTTAGTCTAATATGAAAAGTTATGAGATCTATTTGATCATTAAGTTTGAAAGTAACGAAAAGACACCTAATGCCATTTTATACTAGCCCCGTTTCAAACTAACGTAAATTCCGAGTACTGAATTTATTTATCTCATCATTACTGATGGATGGAGAAGTTTACACCGTATTATTCCTCTATTTTTATACTATGTGTAACATTTTCGTCATTCAGTCAACAAATGTGGATGTTTACGCATCCGACGAGACATTTTTAGGTCAAAATCATTAATAATGCTGATAGACCGAATGTATGTTTATTCCTTTTTCTTTCAAAATCTATTCCTGCTCTGTTAAAAAGTCCATTGAGCTCTCTTACTCAGATTTTTACTCATACATATCCACACCAAAATCACTAAACTATGCACACTATATTAATTATATTAAATTTACTAGCATCAACATATTCAGTTTATAGTTCGTAAATTATCGATTGTATCTTCCTTTATTAAGAGTCAGTCTATATTCCGCTAAAACGACAAACCAACGAACTGTGTAACCCTTCCTATCTCCAAAAACAACTCTCCCTACCTTATGTGATTTGATATAATTCAACCAAAAACTTTACCTGTGGTCATACTATAATGACATCATCCACAACCTCAAGTTCATGAACCCTAGATCATAAGATTTCTTATCTAACTTTAAGGTTGCATATTTCTATTCCGACGCTAACCTGATATTCTCCTATAGTTTCAATAACTATCTGATTTCTGATCAAGAAGAATTCATACTTCTGTTATCCAATCTGGCCTGAGCCGAGAGATATATATGCGGATCTGTGTAAACAGTCATGTACCACCTCCTTTCTCTTGTTCAGTAAATTATCCTTGGCAATACCTATATCATATGAGTCAAAAGTGCAAAGGTTGCATCTCTTTGATTTGATAGATTTTGATTTCCCTACTGAATCGGAAAATGTAGGGGTTGTACGTGTAGGTGTAAACTCACAACATATATTTGATTACCTAATAATAAGTCGAGTGATATTACATATCGAAAGACATTAAACCGACCTTTCGCGAATGCTCACTTAAACTCACCCTCCACTCTATAATAGAAAAAAAATGTATTTATTTGTATATAAATAAATATATATCAATCTCGCCACAGAAAAGTTTGCGAGTAAAATAAAAAAACTGCCATCTAAAAACATTTCAAGTGTTTAGAGCAAAGCATAAAATAAATAGCAAGTAAGACAATCTCCTGCTTCTAAAATTAATTAAGACATTCATCATTTACTCTATTTCTAAAATGAGACGGTTTCTGTTTTGGTCTTTTTCATACTAGTTGATACTTATTCCTGCCCATTAACCAGTCTACTAATTGTGTTCCTCGTCATAACAAACGATTCAATATTACAGCATATTTTACCCTAAATTGAGCGGGGCCATACTAACTACCTCCTTCTCACATTATTCTAATAGCAGTTTCTCCAATGAGATCCAATCTATGTTCCGCCCATATCAAATATTTACAAAAAAACCTCGTCTCTGCAACCACTGTCAATCATTTCCTTTTCTCTCTGTGCCTTGGATTAAACGGAACTTCCATGCGCAAAGTTGCTTCCCTAGAACTACCCATTTGTGGAACAAAATACCGTGGGGCCACTTCCCCGCTAACTACAATATATTCGTTTCAAGTCTAATGTAAATAAATTCTCGTTAATCTGTCCTCTTAAATAATCAAATTCTGCCAAATATTCACCATCATTACCAATCATTAGGCTGCGGTCTCACGGCTCACCTGACACTCATAAACCCTAATCCTTTAGTGGCATTTAGGCCTAAATAAGTGGTTACTCTTTAGTAAAAAAAAGTAAAATTAATAAAATAATACTGTTTTTAATTTAGTGTCTTTCTACTCGCTATACCCTCCCTTTTCTCTCTTTTACTTTCAAACTACAAGATCAATAGTATTAATTAGTATTGATATTACCTTTTTCATAATGAACTATTTCAATCTTTTCATATTTCCTTTTCTTTATTGCTTACGACTGTTAATATAATATTGATAGATAAAAAGACAAAACGAGCGCAAAAATTGGACCGATAGATGACGTATCTAATAAAATTAGATAACATAGAGTAAGAACGTATGAAAGTGATCGATAGAACCGTTGTAGAAGATGTGTAACTCTTTCAGCTAATTGCAAATTATGTCTTATTAGACGAATAAAAATGCTCGATTTTCACACATAACTGAATATAGAACATTCAGAATATGTTTACATGTATTTTGTGTGACTAAAATACATTGGAAAATTTCGTAGGAAAACAAACTTGAATTAACTCAGTCTTAGGACAATAGCAGATAACTTGTTTAGCCTATCCATTGCTGTTGAAAAGTTTTTTAAAAATATGCGTCGTAACAAAAGATGCCTTGAAGTTTATTAGTGTAAAACTTATTGCTTACATCCTATATAAGAAATAGGAATAACAAGATGAATTAGAAGTACTCGCAATATTTTGTAAACAACACTTTCTATTTTTTTTACTTTTGTTTATTGAACTTTGCGTTATTTAAAGCTTTTTGTTCCTTGCTTTGTACAAAATCGTTCTGATCTTAGTGAGAATAAGAATATCACCTATAAATTACGTATCTTTTGTGTGTGGGTTGTGTGTAACTGGATTAAAAAATCAATTAGGATATAAGGGAGACAATATGCTTCTTATTTTCGTTTATTAGTTGCAAAGTTTTTCCTTGTAAAGAAATAAAACAACAGCGGCAAGTGCTACAAAATGATGCTCCTCTTGCGTTTATTTAACATTCAGGCCAAGTGAACAATACCCGATCTTTGCAGAAACTCAGGCCCAGTTTGTGCTTCGCCCCGTTTATCAGACTTCGTCCTTTCCTCGTTTCCCTTGTTAACTTCATACTATGCCAGATCTTTTGCCTTAAATTTCCGAACCGATATTTTTAATTTATGATTTGACCCCGTGTTTGCCTTACAATTTTTAATTTGTTTCACCATTTTTTTCACTGCTTTTTTCTCCAACATTTAATAGCATTGCGACTGTAAAATTATTCATACAGTCGTCTGGTTGATACAAGAACTCATCTCCTACTTTTAATCAGATTTCCTGAACGAATCTTTGCAAATATTTGATAGAGTCTATATATCATTGCCCAGTGTTCCTCTTAGTTATGTTGTAACGAAAATACTTTTATCGCAATCACAATCAGGGTTTGATCACTCCTCGAAAAGGAACCCATCCTCAGTGTCCGACTACCTTAATAGTGATTGTCATTTAGGGTTTTTTGCCATTGTCGAAACGCTAGGCACTGCGGGTTGGCGACGCTATTTGCTTATAGCTAGGTGTCTACATACAGCCCCTGCTATTCCCTAAATGGTCACCCATCTGGTACTGGCCAAGCTCAACATCGCTTAACATCGGTGATCATGCGGGAACCACTGTGTCAACGTGATTATGCCGTAGGCTTTTATTATCGTTATTAAATCAGCATTATATCGATCGCGTCGGAAAGTTCGAAATGTTCAAACCTTACTACAATTTTCTAAACTGGTTTTATAGTTCTTTTTACACATAACTTAACCGGGGGTGAAATGGACACGTATGCGTCTGTGGGGGTGCGCGCTTCACACCTTTTTTATTTATGTATCAGTGTGTGTGTTTCCATGGATTTTTTAAAATCTCATTCTTTTCTCTCTCTTTACTAATTTTACAAAGATATCCAATGTTCCCTTTAAATTCAAACAATATTTACCCTTTTCCTTCTCTTCTTCATTAGCCATCATGATTCGTCTCGTAGATTTCTTCTGTACTCATGTAGCCGCGTTGATTTCTTTTTTTTCTGTTTCCGCGATAATCATAGTGGTAGCTGTGAACGAACTTCAAATTTCTCGAAAGATGGGAGTGCAAGATAGATTTTGAGAGGCTCAAAGAGGTTTTTAATGATTTTCTCTGTATTAAACAACGCCGAAGAGAGGTCAGTGATATCTTAACCAACTAGTTATTAACTTAATAAGTGGAGGACAGGAGTATACAAGGCATACAGAAGATGTTGCCTTCTTCGTCTCATCCGAGACTTACTTAAGGTTTCAGCTCATCGTTTTACGTCTTCTCGCTACATGTTCCATAGCAAAGACTGTACACAACTAATATTTTTTGTGTGAGAACCACTGCAACAGTTACGTCATCGCGCCTCGATCTGTCGTTTTCTATTCTAACCTTTATTGACACAAAATATTTTGTTCCTTTGCTCTTAATGTTACCTATCTGCTATTCATACGTGGGTAAACCGATTTGTTTCCCTAAAGTGTGTGTCCATTTGACATGCATTCAGCTTGATAATTCTGACCTCGATGATAATGCATAGTAGCTGGCGTACACATTTTTTTTAATTGAGCCCCTTATAATATAACAACGTCAGGTCAAAGAAATGTTCTGATTTCTAATTTGGCTCTATTCTTTTTGAAATGATACTTTTGAGTTCATATTTCATTTATTACATGTCTCCGAGTTGAGACGACTTCGTCCGTGTTTCTAGCCTACGATGTGTGTCGTCTGTGTTATATTATTACGATTGCATTACAATTACAGATAATGAAATTATAAGATTTTAAAATTATCTGGCACAATCTTCTCAAATAGCTAGCTTTTCTCAATACATATAAAGCTTCATTTTAATACAAAGATTGTCATAATTATTTGAGGCAATATGACCTAAATGCACCTAAAATATAACAAGTTATTCTATTAGTATAAAACATAAAAAACACAAAACTAATAGTAATACATAAAAAACAAGAATCTTCTTAGACAGAAATACATCACTTCCGTTATATAATATGATAAGTATTTGTAAGTGTCCTCAAAGTTATTATTTTATTTTAAAGATATCGTTTCTAAGTGATTCATTTTTTTTTTCTTGAAAAAAGATTAGGTCGAGCGTACTTTAATGCTGATCAAAATGACATCCTAGATTTCAAATTTCACGACGAGGGTGCATTAGTTAATAAGTTTAAATGTGTTTTTAGAAGCAACTGTTACAACATTGGTGAATTGGATAACAATTGATGAGTTGGTTCCATTGTACCATTATTACTTTGTATGACAGCAACCTAGACGTTGTCTTTCATGAAAGTACCTGGCACTACAAGGAATCTGGGAAACAAATGCCAACGACAGAATGCAGCTGATCAAAAACGTTATATCACGTTGTAACACTTACTATTGCGTTGTATAGTTGGCATCTTGCGTTTGTGATTGGTACTCATTTCTAAAATGTCGATCCTATCATTGTAATGATTAATTACAAAATTTACGCTTTAATATTTCTTTTAACTCGTGAAAATGTCATAGACTGTGATTACTAACATTTTGACACCGAATAACACTGTTATGACCACCATCAAGTAGGTAGTACTAAATGGTTAACGACACGAACTGGCAAACTGGGTATGCCAAGTTCGAATCCAGTTCGTTCCACAGAAACACTTTCATTTATGATGGTAACAGCCTTGTGATTACCCGATGTATTTCTAGAAAGAATTCTAACAGGAAAAATATCGGGGAAACCGATGCCAACAATAGATTCAAAATGAATAAATGAATTATTGAATGTTATTTAGCAAAGTGGCATTCTTCGTCAATGGATGCATCACGAAGTTGCATAATCCTGTTTCAACCTTTCACCCTAATATATTGTTAACAGACAAACTTCGTTTTACGTCGATGGAGAGTTAAAAGCTATTTTATTGGCGTAACTCTTACCCTCATTAGTTCAGTCCAACGAATATGGTGTGGGGCGAGATATAGGTTGACAGAATTGTTGGATTATTGTTTTCTGATGTTAATCATGAAGCAGATAGGTATTAAAGAATGTTGCAACACTTATGAATAGACATACGCGTTTATGGATGTATATACGCGTAGACAATATGTGTATATATGTGCGTCTGATTGATACTAATCATATCTATCTTTATATGTGATTTAATAGTAGAACTAATTTTGTATGGCGAGCGAATCGGCGTTGTTATATGTATACCGATTAAACACTTGATGTCTGAATTTGAATGATTCTTTGCTGCCGAGTATTATATATTTGCATCAAATTGTGTTTAGTCTCTAAGAGCGTCGGGAGAAAGTATAAATTTGAGATGTCAAAATTTGATCGAATTCACGATTCGTTGGTGCTGAATAACCGCTTCTGTGCGATTTGAAAATCAGGAGGAGGGAAACAGATTTTATCTCGTTACGCTTATCTTAGAATGAACTCAAGACATAAATATGAATAAATAATAAACTAAAATATATCAACCGTCATATTTATGATTCTTAAATTACAGAAATGGCAGATGACCTTTGCTTCTTGTTAACACTCTGAAGGAATGTTTTATACTCCATTTTTATCGCCGCTTCCATATTAAAAACTTAGCCTGAACAGAAGCAGTAACATGTCTGCAAATGTGTAGCCAAAATGCGTGCATAAGTAAAATTTATACTATATATATATATATATATATATATATATATATGTGTGTGTGTGTGTGTGCTAGTGTGTGTTGTCGTGTATTGATTTACTCCTCTCCAGGAGTTAGGCACAAGGCCAGTTTTTATCTTACTCGCACAAGTAAGATGTGAGCCAAGGTCGGGTCAGGAAAGTGGGGTTTAAAAATTGACTGAGCAGCCCCGTCGGCATTCCCCGGTAGGGGCGCCTCAGGCAGTAAGCAATAAACTTACTCCTCCTCAAAGAGGGAAGGCGAAGCCTAGGAGGATGGACCTCCTAGAACTGCACAGGGCAGACCCATAGACCGGCGTAAATCAAGCCCCGAAGGCCAAGACAATACCAGTCTATGGGGTGCAGTATCCATCGGAACAGATACTACACTTTGATCTTAGCCAAAAGGCCAAGTCGTGTGGAAGAGAATCTACAGATATAGGATACAGTTTGGTTTTCCTGTATCTGGTACATTCTATCTAGGAATGTTAAGTATATGTTTAATTATTTTCTATTTTTTACAACGACCAGTCTTCGTTTATGTCATGATAATATTCCATCGATAGAATCGTGAATAAGGTCAGCGTAAAACAAACCCATATCATATGCATCATGTAAACGACAGATCTATTAACACATTCAAAAGTATTTATGTTCGTATAAAAATTAGGTTAACATTTTAAATAACTACAGTACTAAATACCGCTTTAATAAAAAAAAACTAAAGGATTGAACTGCAGTTAAGTGTGTTTAGGAAAGAATCGCCAGGTTTTCTTCGCGCAAAACTGTGTTTACTTGTTTTCGTTTTTGTTTAAAATCCAAATTAAAATAACTAATTTATTTTGAGACCGACCTCGAACTGTGTCAGTAATGCGGTTTACTAAGTATGATAAATCGGTTAAAAATATTTTTCTACTGAATTTTTAAATTGTTTCTTACCATAACTGCGAAAACTCAAAGATATCGACACAGTCGTGTGTAGGCCGTCTCCTCCGCCCAGTAGCTTAAAAATCATTACAACTTCACAAATCAATGCTGACTTGATGGGCAGCTTCTTCAAGAACGACGACTGGAGTACGAAATGCTGCACTAGCCATAAAAACGTTATTACCACGTACGCGTGACAGAAAGAGCAACCACTTAACTGTTGAAGTTAAATAGAAACTCTACTCTCATTTCTTTTAAGTACTTTTAATAATACGGTTTTTTTTCATCCTCACGCATCAATCTTCTACAGTGTTAATAATCCCTATTCCAAACTTTTCACTATTTTCCGTACCATTCGCATTTTAGTATAACGTGTAAAATCATGTAGTAATCGGGCAAAAAATGTACCACATGTAGATTACTCCACACGGAATTTTCGGTCAAATCAGTTACAAAAAATAATTATTTTTTATCAAATAAAAGGTGGCTACGCTTAAATGCAAAGTAGTGTGTTTCGCGAGCCCATGAAATTTTGCTAAAAGTATAAAAAGGCGACACAATCCAGAAATCAAGTCAATAGGATTCAGAGACAACAGCCTGTATCTTATATCGGTGACTGTTTACATGAAAACAACTAGACGGCTCCCATCTTAATTACCTCATCTCACATCCCCCATACCTCGCTTTTCAACGAACATAATCTGTCTCCTCTTCTCTACTGGCCTTACTTTATGTTGAACTCGTCTCACAACGTACATCGATTACCATTAAGCTTTTCACACTTACGTGCCACCGTCATGCGCACAGTATATTATACTCAAGCAGAGTTACGTCTTGCTATAACCTAACTCACATATCACATCAATTTAACAACAAACTTTTACTCCAGAATATTTCCTACTTTCTGCCAAGATTATATGTGATTATGTTATATTTATATATATATATATATATATATATATATATATATATATATATATATAACATGTGTACTGTGTATATCTGAATTTCGTAGTTTTTTTGTGTAGTAAAATAACATTTAGAGCGAGATATCTTTACATGGTTATTCAGACAAACGACTCCCCTTAGAGTTTGCTGTATATAGTATATATCATGTATTTTTTATTTGTTGTATCCTTCATAACTTTGTAAATTGTCAGTGTGTATATACTCTTTGGAGTACGCTATGTTATGTCAAATAGACTTTAAAATATCCGTGGATCTGTTTCAGATTTTTTTTGAAACGGATTGATAATGTGTATCATTTGTATTTTTTTTCTAATATTGTCTTGATCTTGGATGTGATTCCCACGTTTTGGCTCCTGTAATCTTTGACCTTATTCAGGTGTGTCTTGCCATACTCGGGAATCTGTATGGAATTTCGAACTAGACTCTTTATATGATCCATATGTATATCTTGTCCTCATTACGTCATATATGACGGTTAGACGTCTTAATCAATTCATAATTACATTCAAAGTGCAGCCGGTACTGAGGATTGAACCTTCCACCATTCAAAAGAATGTCAAATAAAAACGATTATTCTTAGAATTGTTATTCGTCGCGCCACGGGCCCTTACGGGAAAAGTGGTTGAATCATTCTACCGCACTAGAAAATTCATCAGTTTATACCTATATAAGATTCAGATACGTCAGAAGAGTAAGTATTGCTGCCGTACAGAACACTCTTTGCTGTCTTGACAGAGTCCAATGGGATGGTCTATCTCTACTCTACAGCATTTTACTCACATAAATTACAGTGCTCTTCATTTTGTACTCTATCCTTATTTCCATTGAATGAACCCGATTTAGCTCAAATCTATGGTTCTTCTATGAAAGACATTCACAGCAAAAAATCGTCTAGTTATTACAACTGTAAATAACTTTGGTGTCTTCCTCCGTTTGCCTAACCTCAAATGGAATTCCCATGAAGAGAGTTTATTTCGATGAACTTCCCATCCGTGCAACACATTACCACATGTCTTCTTCAAATTTAATGTTAACAAATATTTATCATTTACTGTCCTATAAGCCACAAGAGACCAAAGTTTGTCTATTTCACTTATTTTTATCTATCCTCTCATAACATTCTTCATTGAAATCTCATTTATTTTATTAAGTCTCATTTTTGAGTGGATCATGGAAATTTGCAGTAAATAAATACAAGTGTCTAATGTATGTTATGAATAAGTGTAGTTATTTGTTAACTGCTTAGTCCTCCTTATTGATTAAGAATCTTTTTATCTACAACTGTTTTTTACAGTATTATTTAAAATAAACAATCGCCCTTTACTATATTTCCTTTATTTGGTCACATCTATTGCTATTGTTAGAAAGCAACACATTGATGCGTGTGACATTAAAGTGCATCTGATTATTTGACCCCAACTTGTGAGTTTGGGGGTTGCGTAAGGTTGCTGCTTAGTTACCATTACTAACAAGTCTATATCCTCTCACCAGGATCGCAACAATGGGTCGAATGGATTTGCATCGGCAACCACACTTAAACAAGTTGTTCGCCTGTATCTGAGGCCCCCACCACAACATCTATATCTTCTAGCCTTTTCTATCTTATCGTATGCTACTTTCTTTATCGTCCGCGATTATGACACATTACTGAAGCCAGTCGTCAACATACCTTTATTTGGTAAATTTAAGGAGTGTGGAGTCACACCTTTAGTAAACCATACTTTCAAGTCCATTCTGACTCGGAGTGGTAGTATGAGTCATATTCCCATTGTTGAGTTAAATACATATTGCCCCGCGCATGATACTAAACTGGCTCGGACATTCCTGGAGAATGTGTTCGCCTCTACTCCACACCACCATACAGAAATCTATATTTTAAGCTTTTTCTACATATTTACTGCTTCCTATATTTCCAAACCCTATAAACTACTTAAGCTCTTCCAACCGTCCTTAGTATGACACAAAAATGTTATCGGATAATGATGAGGTCCCTATTTGAGAGTCTTGAGAACTTTGGAGTCACCGTTTTGTTAGTACTGCTCCTGAGTCGATTCTGACCGGAAGTGATAGCATTTGGCCTGCCCCCTACATTGGGTTAAATAAAAGACTATCGTTTAGGGACTCTTAGTTTACACGTACAAAACAAATTAAACTACAAAGCATTATTAGAGTATCGGCATAAAATAACCCAACGACGGTTGATATGCCGTAACAGCATAACAATAAACCAAGCAAACAACCAATGTTAACATTTCCTTTTCCTTCGATTTTATTTATCTAATATCGCTTTGAATATTCATCCTGCAAGTAACCCCTAAGCAAATATTAAAAATAACATAGAATTGGAAGACCAAATCAGATCCACTCGTTATGGATGAATACTGGATCATACGAGGAATGATTCATCTCTTAGTTATAGTATAACAAGTAACAACACTTCATCAAACCAGATGACTGCTGGTCCTGGAATCCAGCAAAGAGCACAAGAAAAATAAAGTAAACTATACTTAATTTGTTCATCCGGGAGATGAAAATTCTTCTTTTTTACTGCTTAACTCCCACAAGGTTTGATGAACATAGACGAACCTTAAATGAACATTCGAGATCTATAACTACTGATTTTATCAGCGGAAAGTACAGGTTAAATGTACCATTTTAGTTTCCCACAGTGTCATGGTCGCTAAATGTGAAATCAAAGTTTCGACCGGTGTTAACTAGAAATATGAACACATTCGTTTTTTTCCATTTTTAAAAAAAATAATATTCCTGTTAAAACATTGGTTTAATTATTAACAAATAATAAAATAAAACTACTTCATAAAATAGTGTAGAAAAGAAATTTAATAAAACATATACGGAATAATAATGTTCGAATTTATTTAACAACGTCGTGTGTTATCTTTTTCTTCATTAGATTAAAACGTTTATTATGCAAAACTGACCACCCTTAACTTTTATTCCGTCTTCTTAAAATTATTATTTGCCAAAAAAACAAAACAGAAGAGAACATTCAATAGGGGATTGGGGGCGGGCGAGGTTAACACCGGGCAAAATGCCCGATTTCAGAAATGGCGGACATGACGCAGTAGAAAACTTAAATTTAATCAAAGTAAATGAGAGACAACAAGCGATAAAGAAGTCACAGTTAATACAACTAGTTAAATAGTTTTTTTCTGAGTGCGTCTTCATGAACAAAACTAAAGGAAAATCCCATTAATGGGTGTGAGAAAACGTCGAGTCATTGTGTGTGTATAAATATTAACAGTAGTATGACTTATGGTAAACGATAGTAAATCATGAATCAACGGTTTGTTTACGTTTTCTTTTTGTGCTTAAATAAACAGAGCGAAAAACACCAATTAATGTGTGTGAGAAAAATATGAAGTGATGCGTGCGAAAATGTAAATATTAGAAGTAGTCTTCAAGCTGGATATGAGACGGACATAATCAGAATTCATAACAAAAGGAAATAATATTTTTATTCAGTATTTTCGGAAATGTTCAAACCAAATGAAAGAACGAGCAGATATTGATAGTGATTCAACATTGATAATACTTATTGTTGTGAAGTAGTCCAACAGTAAAAAGAAGAAGTCAAGTCGAGGTTGGGTTAAGATAACAAGTGTATTAACATAAAAGGTAAAAAGGTAATGAAACTGACTGGCACTCGGCTAGACAGTTACAATACTGTCCTATTTCTCCCTGGTGATTGTTTACCGCCCTATTTATAGTGAGAACCGGTGTAGTTTCTCTTCTGTTAGAACGGCCGGTGTAACACTTATAAATCGATAAACACATAAACATTCAGATGAGACGAGGCGACCGATTTTAAGCGAACCTTGCTAGAGATTAAATGAAGTAATCGATATTAATTATACTTTTAATGGTGTTTCCCAACAGGCGGAAAAGGAGACTTTGATATCGAAGAAAAAATATATAATTATGGTAAATGTCATGACCCATAGAAAAGCTATTATACGTATTCTTTTTATTTTTAACATAAGTTGAATCGTGTATTATTTATAAATTTAACAACTTGCAAACATATGCTCCATCCTGTCGCATATTTTTTATAGGCCGGGGGAGGTATATAATCGTGAAAGAGCTATATACAATACGTAGTTAAAGCAAAATAAATTTGTTAGGACTATTAAAACAATTTCTAACGCTATTTATAATGTGTAGCCATTCATTTACTTGTTGTTGTATTATCGCTTATGTTTGAATTCATGTTTTGAAACATAAGTCTATAACGTTATGCGAAAGCTATAACTATGTTGTTATGGTGATGTGTTAAGCTCTAATCATAAAAAATGTCCGACTAGAACAGTTGATAGAATATGAGACTAAAAATCTCACGGCTTCGGTTTCGATTTCCAGTAAAAACATCCGCTTTATTTGTTGGGGGTTTATTATTTACTATTGATGCAATATTCTTTATTTCTAAAAGTAGTTAATATTCTTGATAGTTTGAAATGAGACTATGCATTTATTACGTTTCACAATGTATTCATTACGTTTAAAAAAGCTGTCAATGACGGACAACATCTCTATTCATATAAGATTATCCTTCCTAATGAGATAGCAGAAGCGAATCTGCGAGATATATAATTTTTACAAGATTCGGAATCTAAACATTTTGCGAATGATGAGTGCGGATGCTTGGATACAATTTTCAGGTAAATTTATTGGATGACGAAGACCGGTGGAATAGCTACCTAAATCTTGGGAGTCGAGTCCATTGAATTTTTTTCCCTATCAGTACAGGCTGAATCAGGGGTTTATGTTAGTAAAATAACGAATTTACAAGCACTTTAAAATAGCATTACACAGTACATTACAAACATAACTATAAAGAATACTATTAAATTAAAAAAAAACATAAAAAATAAAAATACTATGTAAGAAACTGCGCAATTGTCGTGGGTCTCCCAAGTTAGAAAGTGTTTTAAAGGGGGTGAATATCGATTCGCGCACTTATTGTAAATTGTATATATATATTTTTATGGCTGCGGGCTTTTGCATGTAGCTATATATATATATATATATATATATATATATATATATATTA
>OY744515.1:252331227-252423727 GCA_963556195.1 Sepiola atlantica
TATATATATATATATATGTCTGCCTTAATCTATCTATCTATCTATCTCCTTATCTATCTCTCTCTCTCTCTCTATATATATATATATATATATATATATATATATATATATATATCTATATGTCTGCCTTAATCTATCTATCTATCTATCTATCTCCCTATCTATCTATCTCTCTCTCTCTATATATATATATATATATATATATATATATGTCTGCCTTAATCTATCTATCTATCTATCTATCTCCTTATCTATCTCTCTCTCTCTCTCTATATATATATATATATATATATATATATATATATATGTCTGCCTTAATCTATCTATCTATCTATCTATCTATCTCTACCGTAGATTCTTGATTTCCTATCTATCTCTATGTGTATATCTATATAGTAGGCAGTATATATGTGTTGCTAATCTCAATTTTGATCAGATATGATATTCGGTTTTGAGACGTATTTAACCTCCTTTAGTGGAATGCTGCGGGGTAATAATCTATATTGTAATGCTTTATCAGGGTTATTTCTACCAGAAATCAAATATCTTAAGTAGTGAAATACGTGAACATGCGAGAAAGTTTCTTAATCGTTCGTTAGCTCTGTTGGTTTTGTTTGTGTTGTTACATGTCTGTTTAAGGAAGTTTATTTAAAAACCTATTTTGGCCGCTTTTACACCTAAAAGATCAGAAAATAATTGTAGGTCTCCATAGATTACCACATTATTGATTTCTAATTTTATTGTTTTAGCGTAATCAATATATACAACACATTTGTGTGTAGCTTTATGAGAAAATAATTAAAAAAGAAAAGAAGGAATTCAATAACCAATATTATTTGCATTCACAAAATATTTAACCTTTTCCTCCCGATAAAGCGTACCTTTTGTTCTTAGATTAATTTTCCCCGTGTCTTTTATGATATTTTTAGGATGAGTTTTAAAATCCCATAATAATAGTCACACACTATTTACTGCGTGTTTATGTTGTCATTTATCACGTCTTTGTCTTGTCTTGTCGTGCATTGAAGAACGCAACATGCTGTATAATTGAGGCCATTACAATTTTCAAAAAATGCTACTGATTAACAATGCGACAGTGTAAAGATCCTATACACCTATGTGGTTATTGTTATTTAGAGAAATCCTTATGTAACAAGATATTTGAAATCGCCCGATACACCCTCTGCTAAAAAGTCACCTCTGAATGAAAATGATGACACAGAGAATAAGAAATGAACGCAAACATAACCATCTTGTCCAAACGCTATGGTTTCAAAGATTAATCACATTAAATTGATTCACATGCAAATCGAAATAAGTATTACACTAAGTGTTCTCTCTTAATTTGATTTCAGGTAGGATATCTATTTCCACTTATCTCCTTTTCCTATTAGATAGGACTGTACATATTGCAGTAAATTAAAACTGAAACAATGTAGTACTCGTACACTGAGTCCCAGGGGACAGCAATTTAAATGTCGAACAGCTAATATTTTACTTAAACTACGACAGAAGAACGGGCCACGGGCTAAAACTCTTCAAAGAACACCACCTTAGAAATCAGGAACTTCAATGAACACCACGTTTAACTAACATCGGTTATTGCAGCAGGAGCAGAACTTACTAGGAACGCCATTAGAACTGAGTGATAGGCTAGTCGCCGAAATAATTGCCTGAATAGGTGAAATAAGCTAGCTTATATCGAGTCCAAATATCATTGATTGTTCAGTAAAGCAAATCATTTGCGAAACAGACCCCGACTCACTTGCTCAGAGGTTCTGTTTAAAACCGCTTGTTTGGGACATTCACTTTCCTTTTTCCACCGTCGATACAGAACGGTGGCGCTTTGACTGATATTGACTATCGTTGTGAGCAATTCATTGTTCGCATAAGCTCTGCTACAAATATGCACGTGAATCTAAAAGTAAACGTAACACATTTTGATATTTAAATAAATTCGATATAATATACATAATTTTAAAAGTTTTATAATGTTACGTGCTTGTTTGCACATTGGATGTATTAGAATGTGAAAGGAAAAGCGAATTAGACTAGAATCGGTTAGACGAAGGAAGTACTGAAGAGGTAATTGTTGGGGCGGGGTAATAAAGTTGGTAGTAGTAGTTAGAGGAAAAAAGACGATGCTTTTAATAAATGACGTAAATAATAAATCAACCACAAAAATGTCGTATGCCTGGTCAGTCATCATAACAACATGAATTTTGATTGGTTGCCGCAAACACGTTTTAATCAGAAGCAGCAACGTTAGACACGATAAAACACATTCAACACACTCCAAAGTCTTTGCATTATATGATCGGATCTATTTGAAAGTCATTCCAATGATGGTTAGGGTGGACAGTTAAAATACATGATAAGGTTGAGAAGGAGCTAGGTAAAAGATATAACTACGTTGACACGTTGATTCTCGTTAGATCACAGAAGTTCAACGACAATGTACAAAACAGTTGATCATTTTGAAATACCATGCTCTTTATTTTAGAGGACAACAATACCTCCCTGATGAAAAAAAATTGAAAAAACTAACGTCATCATCTCTCCTGAGCGGGATATATATGCAACTGCACAAAACTTGTGAATTCGATATTCTCTAGAAACTTCCTCTTTCGGAGGATGCCGGCTCAACTCGCCTGGCTTAATGTCGCACTAGGTTCAGATAGATAGAAAGAAAACACAAAATGCTGAGAAAGACTAGGTGGTAGAGTAGTGTGGTTTTCAGGCGAACACGTTGCTTGGTGGAGTCCGGTGAAATTTAGTGTGCTGCCCGGAAATAACACTAAAATGATAGGAAACAAAAACCTTCACCATCAAAATGTTTTGTTCTACAGAGAATTTTGACAAAACAAAGTGAAAGTATATTCCACGTTTGTCTCTCTTTAACAATTCTTTGGCGTTCAGATAACCTTAGTCTAATCCTAAACCTATCTTTTCGTTTTTTTTTAAAACTTGTATTCACTCCAGACAAGACATATTGCCACTGGGACGTAAGGGGGTACTGTGAATTAAGGACATTATCCAGAGGAGCATCCTAAGTTGGAAGTGGTGTTGCAAGATGTTTGTTCACATTACATTAAAATCTCTGAATTTTGGCACAGTCAGAGAAACAGGATACAGGGAGGGAATTCCAGGGGCTAGAAGTTTGAGGAAAGAAGCTATTAGAGAAGAAAGCCTTCCGACATCTTGTGACTTGAACAGTGAAGTTGTGGGGTCTATCTGATAGTCGGCCTTGTCGGATGTATTTACGTTGGAGGAATAAGAGCAGAAACTTTGTCAGAGCACATTCTATTGAAGTACTTCTAAAGCAAGTTCAAGGACTCAACATTGCGGCGATGGGGCAGGGGCTGGAGCTTGAAAGTCAGTGTGGACCTGTTAGATTAAAGACTCTTATTGGACCCTATCTAAGAGAGAAAAGGAGAGAGAAATAGAAGGGGAGAGAGAGGAAGACTATTAGTCGGTGCACCAGTCCAGATGTGACAACAATAATCCATACATCGGTGGATAGGGGCTTTGCAGAGATATAGAATACTGGCAGGTGTGAAAAGTTTTCTAGCATGATAAAGGGAGCCTACTTTCCTTGCAACGGTCTTGGCAGTGTATTCTGTGTATGTGTTCTAATACATGGTACTTGTGAACTTTAGGTCGAGAAGAACATACATACACAGACATAGACGTTAATTTTTATTATACAACTTATTGTATCTTCTATTGAACAAGTATATAAGTATACACATTTCATATTTAAAGTCGTCGATTTATAAAAAAACGAATAATAATAAAAAAAGAAATGTAAACAAATCAAGTGGCCAACATTTTTTTTACACCTACGAAAATTTGATAACATTCTTTTAGCGAGAATGTTTTTGTTTTACTCTGAATTCTTGGCTTGGTAAAGTCGGTCAGATATATTTAAGGGTTGGGCTGTCTAGTTTATCACACATCAAATATTTGGGAGTAGTTAACATCGGAACAGAATTGGTATTTTTCTAGTTATTATTTTTAGGAATTTTTATGAGTAAGGGTCAATAATTTATGTTATTTGTATGTTTGGACTACTATTCTTATCTTGGTTCTTATTTTTACATTTTAGCTGATTATGATATCTTGCGCAACGGACGATGTTGTTAATTAAACATTTGGTTCTAAGTGGCAGTCTTCTGGGTGGCGAAGGTTCAATCCTTACTACAGGGAATAATAACTAAGATTTACATAATAAGTCATAAGCATTTCTACCCGGTCATGGCTGACAGACATAAAGATTAGCAAGTTTGAAGGATGAACCTGAAGCAAGTTTGAAGGATGAACCTGGAGAAGGTCGGAGGTTACATCGGCCGAAACGGTGTAAAATAACAACTGATGATACAAATAAAACATCGTATTTTATTATTCAACAACAATCCCTTATTTTAGTTGTGAGTAGAGCGATTGCCAAATCCTAAAGGGTTTAACTGAGTATACTTGGAAAGGTTTGAACTTAGCCTCACATTTGCATATGATACGAGGTAGCTAGATTATTTGTCAGCCAGGTCATGGACTAGACATAGTTGATATTTCAAATTAAATAGATAGTTAGAGAGACTGCATTATACGTGGTTCACGCTCTCAGGCCCTTATGTGCAAGCTCCTTCTAAAATCCCTTGCCCCTCTGCACCTCTCAGATATGAGGTTCGATGACGATATCTTAATTGTGCAGAACCAAAAAAACGGAACTGAATGCACGTCGTGTTTAAAGGCGTCACCATTGTCTTCAGATAATTATAAATTATATTAAAATACATGCTAGAGGGTGCGTGGTCTGTTGGATCAATTTTGTTGTATACACGATTATGAAAGTAAATACAAATACATTAGTCGTCATTACTCCCAGGTCCATTCTTATTCTGTCCCATCGAAGGATTTGATATAGGCTGTCATGTGTAACACGTAGAACTGCATTATATCGTAAAGTTCCAATTTCGGAGCTTTGGGTGCTGTAGAGTAATCAATTCTTTTCTATTATTCCCAGTCCACTTACACCCGGAATGGTAGTCCTTTCTCGCTTCCCTTTTTTTCCTTTAGTCCTTACACTCCATGAGCGATGTTTCTGACAAAAGGGGATAAATTGGTGTTTTCCGGATCGGAATCCATCCATCTAACACTTATCGTTGGCTAGTTTATACCTTGAAGTAGTAATGTTTAGCTGTTTACTTCAAGTGGCTTCGTGCCTTGTCTAGATCGATTTGCATAAGAAAAAACAAGTAAACAATTAGAATCCCACCTTTGTGGACAATTTCCATTTATTTATTTACTCTTTAGTTGACATAAACAATTACCTTTTCGTTGTTTACTTACATTTTGATGTACATTTTGCTCATACGTTGATATAAGAACGTCTGTCAGTCTGTCTGTGTTACACTGCAATTTGAATAGCATTTTTAAAAATTGAGTAGATATTTCTTTATTTACCTTATGATTTACCTGTAAGATTCTAATTGATATTTCCTGAGTATGACATTGAATTGTATCCGTTGGTGAGGCCCCGATTTGGGAGATTTGTGTAATGTAAAACTAGGGCTTATTTTCTATAAATTCCAGATCCAATCTGGCCCGGTATGATTGGTTTGATCAAGCTTTAAATATAATTTATGCTGAGCATATTATAAAACTGCATTCAATCGTTAATCTTAATTCAGATACTTTGGCATTACGCCCAGGTCCATTTTAAACCGGAGACAAGGTCCCATCCGTATATTAAAAAGAAGCTCATCTTTGTATCATATTGAACTATATATGGTTATATATACATGTGTATGTGTATTGGCATCCGTCAGTCGCAACGACTATAGATCAGAGCCGTATTGGGATGTTGTTTGCGTGCATCTTTTTTGTGTGACTGTAGAGACCAATTCTTGATTACCATGGTCTAAGCCTTGGAATCCGAACGCTGTTGTGCAATGTGTCACCTCGGCTTGTTGGTCTGCGTGTAGATTCGCTCGTCTAGCTCTCTTCGCAGCGTTTTCATCATTAAGGGTCTTCTCACTGATGATCATTCCCTGCCGTATCTGTCTCCTCCAGGCAGGTCTGTCAGCTGCAGAGGCTTCCCATGTATTAATGTCAATTGAGCAAGTCTTCATATTTTGCTTGCAGACATCCTTGTAGCGGAGATGGGGACGACCCCTTTTTCTTGAGACTAAGGTAAGCTCGCCGTACATAAGGTTTTTAGGGATGCGCCTATCATCCATCCTGCACACATGACCCAGCCAGCGAAGACGTCGCTCACGCAGTAGGGAGTAGATGTATGGAATGCCTGCTCTTTGCAGAACATCATTGTTATTCACTTTGTCCTGCCATGTGATACCAAGTATCCTACGTAGGCATCTCATATGGAAGACCTGGAGTTTCCTATCCCGTGTTGCGTACGTGGTTCAGGACTCACTCCCATACAGTAGGGCACTGTTAACGCACGATCTGTAGACAGCCATCTTGGTAGAAGTTGTAGTCATAAATATACGAGCTGAACAAATATTTGAAAATATTTGTTAACAAAATCGCTTGCTTCCGCATTGAATAATCAGAAAAAGATATGCTGTAAAGCAAAACAAACAAAATTCAACGACAAGTTCTATCAAAAGAAGCACATTCTGCCATTAAACGTTACTGCAAACTTTAGGAATATTCTGTAGAACAGCAGTTCCCATAGTAGAAAGTAGTGTTCTTCCTGATAGGTGTAATTAATGGTAAAAAGGGACACGAAAATTGAAAGGATTCAGGAGGATAACTTTTTTTCTTTTTTGACAACACTTATATAACCCGGATGTAAGACTTCTCAATGGTTTCCTGTTTGATAGTATAAATAAATATTTCGATATACAGCGCAGACATTGCATTAAACTTTAAATCTCAACTGTACTCCCAGGAAATGCATATGTTTAGATAATGTGTTAGTTCAGCTGTTGGGAATTTGCATTATTCCGAAACAGTTTTTTGTCCGTGTTTATTTTCGACAATATATTTAACTGGCTTGCTTGACCAGCTTGCTATTGTCTCGCCAAGTTCGATACTTGAAATACTTGAAACATTAATTTAATTCATAACGTTGTTGTAAAAACGATTCAAAAACGTTCTCGTGTATTTATATAGACTGTAATTTCGATACGAGTTTATTTATCTTTTCCACGTGACCGTAAAGAAAGAACAAAAAAGAAATAGCAAATCGATTTTCCTTTTCAATTGCAATTTAAAAATATATTGTAACTTGTTAAAAATCAAGTACCTCCCTCTAGAGAAAAAAAACATTCGAACACAAATGCTAAATATTTGTCTAAGAAACAAAACAATATTGCGAAAAAAAGCTATTTGTTATTTTAAAATCTAAATAATTATTTAGATTAAAAACAATTAAAAAATAATAGTTAATTAATTAAAAGTGATTTTTCAAAACGTATATGCAAATAAGTTAACCTTGCGATTGATATCGCATACGCCTAAGCTCAATATCACATTATTGTGCGTTTATTGTGTTAAGTTGCATTTTTACTCTTTTTCTTTTCTAATTGACCCCAAACAAGGGGGCACATTACCACTGCGACGTAAGGGTCTACTGTGATTAGGGGACAGATTTATAGGGGACATCTTAAGTATGAAGTGAAGCAACAAGATGTTTGTTAACAGTACGTACAAAATGGCTTCGTGTTGGTACAGTGGGGGAAACAGAGAGTAGCGAGGGGATTACAAATGGAAGCGGTCCTAGGGAAGAAGCTAGTAGAAGAGAAAGTTTTCCGGAATCTGGGAATTTTAACAGTGATAGATGGGATTTGGCTGCGACTCGATTTATGTTGAAGGTATACAAGTATAGTTAGTTCATCGGAGCACATTCTTTGAAAATGCATGTAAAACAAGCACAGGGATACAATATTTCGTCGATGGGGCAGGTTCTGGAGCTTGGTAGATTGCGCATGAACCTATTAGGTCAAAGTCTATTTTTTGTACCCTGTCTAAGAGGTACCAGTTGTTTGTGTACCAGAGTTCAGGTTAATAAATATCAATATTGGGATTCAGCTTTAATGATGTTTTTTTTTAATTATTTCTACTTGTATGTAGCCTAGCTTACCCACTATTTGATGAACTAATTTTCCAAACACACACGTATATATTTGCTAATAATGATAATTTTTTTTTTACATTTTGCAAATAATAAAATAGCATTATCGAAACATGTAAAATTATAGGTGTTATTATCATTTTAATTTTAATATTTCAAATGCTTCTCTGTTCTTTAGCAATAAAATGTATTATTTGATAAAGGATGAATGAAAACAACTTGTCATTTTCAACTCCGCAAGGTTCATTCTTTGTCTTAACGTGAAAGTACGTAGACGGGAAGTCTGTCTACCAGATGCCAAAGAAAACCAGCGTATCTTTCAAAAGTGAACGCATGCGCGTTTATCATGTCGTGGGTTAAGAGCAAATGCTTCTTTTAGCCAACACAATTTCATTCGAAAACAAAAATCATATTCGAAAACGAAACTTAATTAAAATAAATATTCTTCACAGTCTGTAAAATAAGTATACGTATTCAAGACGTGGTCTGTTTCGTTGAAATGTTCACCTATTTGGGAGCAAACTGTGTTGTGTGTAATAGCGAGTTTGTAGTTATAAAATCTAAATCTAAAATGCGATTTACTCTCGTCTATGTATCCACTATTTTGACATTTTGATACATACAGTGCACTATATTACATTGGGTCTATCACAGGCTATGGGTGGCGATTGTATTAGAATGCGTGCATTTGTAGTTCTGAAGTAAGAAAACTGTGATTAAATGTTGACGAAGAAGACATCTTGGTTTATAACAGGTATAGTAAAAATGTTGTGCAGAATTTTATAAGTGTTTTTCGATGCACTTACCATATATATATATATATATATATATATATATATATATATATATATATATATATATATATATATATATATATATGAGAAAGCAAGGATGAGAGTAATCCGACGTAATGGGAAATGAAAAAGGAAAACCAAAATATATTTTTTATATATTCATCAACGTTTCGTCTTTATTGTAAGACTTCCTCATGATGATAATTTTAAGAATAATGTCATGTAAGTGCATCGAAACATTGGGTTGACATGATGGGTTGATAAGGAAAAGTAGTAGCCGTGGCTACTAAGAGCACTGGATGAGAGTCCGGGCTGCGAGAAGTCAGTAGTGACAAAGGGTGAAATGAATGGACTGGCATGACATTTTTCTAAAAATTATCATCCTGAGGAAGTCTTACAATAAAGACGAAACGGAGATGAATATATGAAAAAATATCTATCGGTTTTTCCTTTTACATTTCTCATATATATATATATATATATATATATATATATATATATATATATATATATATATATATATATATATATATATTTAAGTAAATATTATTATTTTACCTACAGACATCAATGTTTCATTCTTACGCAATTTTCAGTTTTAGGATATTTATTCACGTCGATCGAATGGCTTGCCCCACGGTTTTTATAAATCGCCACTGATTTGCAGTCGAGTATCTTTCCCCTCTGCCGGCGAGAAACACATGATAATTAGGAGGGATTTAAACCTATAAACGCTAAATCAGCGAGCGCGTATAGCGAACCGTTGAAAGTGATTCCAACACAACAACAAATGGGGTTGGAATATCGCTTTTAAGCCATAGTATTACTGCTCGTTTATAGATTCTCTCAGAGTGCACAAATCCTAGCAAAGGGGGCTATAATTATATTATTTAAGTGAATATTAATTATTTCTACCTACAGACATCGATGTTTTATTCTTACGCAATCTTCAGTGTAGGGATGTTAATTCACGTCGGTCGGAGAACTGATTTGATATATATATATATATATATATATATATATATATATATATATAACTTAGACGAATTAACTTTTCTAGACACCACAATGTACATTACAAACAACACACACCAACCTTTCTACAAACCAAATGAGACACGCCAGTACATACACAAGGGACACTGCCACCCCTCATTGTCCTTACAAATTTGGTCAATAATATTAGCTAAAGAATCTACAACCTCTCATCCAGTCCGGAACTTTTCAATCAGGCAGCACCTTATTACAATAAAGCGCTCCGCGACAGCCGGTTCAGAGAGGAGAGAGCATACATCCCCACCCTAGATCAGTCACGGGGGAGCCGCAATAGAAGGAGATGATCTGGTTTACGCCAGTTACATCAATACCAAGACAAAGGTAGGCCACATTTTCCTAAACTTACTCGACAAACACTTCCCCCCTACACACTACCTGCACACACCTATTAACAGAAATTCAATTAAAGTTAGCTACTCCACTACCCAATGCATAAGAATATTCATATTTGCAGAGCCCAGAACAATAGTAAACGCAGACTGCTCATGTCAGGACAAAAACAATTGGCCCCAAGAGGAAAATCGCAAAATCGATTCCCTCGTATATGAAGCCACCGTCACAAACTAGACTATCAGCAGAGCAGAAAAGTATATAAGTATGACACAGTGAAGTTTACAGCAAATATTGTACACAGACAGCAACACCTTTAAATACAAAAACAAAGCAAATACAGATATAGCAACTTAAAGATGAAAAGACATCAAATGGAAAGTAATAGAGAGAAGACCATCCTTTTATCCAGCCATAACTAGATGTCTTCTGTGTGATGCAGAAAAATACAATATATTACGGATGTTATTGACCAAAATACAGTCTCTTCGAACATTAGAGCTTACATTTTTAAAGGATGAATCCACAGGAGATAAGCACTACTTATAAATGTAACTTATCGATACACATAAAGGCCAAGAAAATACCGGCTTCCACTCCGGAAAATCTTCCCAACTATCACCCCTCATAAATATAAATAATAAATTGGAATATTTTAATCGTCCAATATCGATACAACTACTAAACACTAATAATTTAAACCACGTAAATATGAAATAATAACTGTTCCAATAATAATTTTTCCAGTTATTAAGAAGGTAACACCCCCATTTCACATTATTATTACTCCCATATATATCCACTATATTTTAGTTATACATGTTAAACCGCCTAAATCTCCTTAACAGGTGTAATCTTGCCGACCTAATCCTTGCTCTTATCTCTATATCAGACTTAATCAGTATACCAATAGTATTACTCCCATAAGCCATCACTATACCTTAGATAATAATGTTAAATCCCGAATACAGAATCATTCAAGAACCCTGTAGAGTTACTCCTCTTAGACCGATTTAGAACTGCCAAGATTGGATCCGGCTTAAATCTTAGTTTGAATTTTTTTTGATTGATTTAAAGCCTTTTAATCCAGGCCTTGAATTTAAATTTGATGTGTTTCATTAACCTTGTTATTTGTTCGTCACTTTAATCGTTAAACCCATTTACTCTATTCAATATTCTCTAAAAGACACATGCTTAATCCTCAAAACATTAACGGCCAAATATACGGTCCTTATAAACATTAAATCACGGGACTTGTCCAGAGATATTTTTTCATTTTTTTATACTTTTAAATCTCAACTGTTACATTTCACCTACCTTTTTTTCAAACCTTCTAAAACCTC
Source organism: Sepiola atlantica (assembly GCA_963556195.1). Classification (NCBI taxonomy): domain Eukaryota; kingdom Metazoa; phylum Mollusca; class Cephalopoda; order Sepiida; family Sepiolidae; genus Sepiola; species Sepiola atlantica. The sequence continues at coordinate 252,342,849 of OY744515.1, forward strand.
CCTAACACTAATTTAAAAAAATATACATAACACTCTAAAGGAAATAACGCATCAAAACTAGAGTGACATGTGAATTCACATTTCTGAAACAGGTGACAACATAAGCTGGAGAGAGCCGCATTGTTAAGTCCTTCTCTGCTTCATATCGACAGTACTTATAGTGTACTAATTTTTCTGTACCAAAATAATAAATAAAAAACTAAATATTACGGTCTTAATTTTGATTCTCAATTAATCTAGCACTCTGCTGGAATTTTTCCTACCATATTACAAAAAAAGTTATATATATATATATATATATATATATATATATATATATATATATATCCAGGGAGGCGCGGGAGCGCTCTATCCCTTAATAAACACTACGAATGGCCTATGCTGGAAATCTCATTTCTTTGATCAATCATAACTCAAATACCAATAAACCAAATTAGTTAAAACTTTGCACACAATTGTTATTTGATAGGTTCTATATGTGTGCTGAATTTCAGCATCATTAGTCAAGGCAACCCAGAGATCCAGAAAATCCAATCATAAAATCATGTTATCTGTGTGTACGTACGTACGTATGTGCCACCGTGTATCTAATCAACTGTTTGATGGATTCAGCTGATTTTTGGCGGAGATAGAGGTTCTAGGATCTAGTTAATGGCATTTTAATTTCAGTTTACCATATACCTTAGTTTTCCAGAAAATTCAAAAAAACCTTAAAAATGACTAGTATTCATACAATTTATTCTATATCTTATCGACCATTTGATGGATTCAGCTGATTGTTGGCAAAGATAGAGGTGCTAGTGTCTAGTTGATGGCATTTTAATTTCAGTTTACCATATGCCTTGATCAGTCAAACTACCAGCTATATCAGTTATGAGAAGGCATTGTATTGAGGCATAGCCTTTACAAAAGTAGTGGCATTCCATGAAAAATTCTTGTATACTCAAATCATATGCCCTTAATAGGGTTAAGATGAAAATTCATATACACGAAATGTACAAAAGCAAGGAAATTCCGAAATATATATATATATATAATAGCTGTACTAACACAACATAATCCGGGATTTATTAATGTGCTTTTAGTTGTATTTGTTTAATAAAAACATAATAATATGTACGCCCCTTGAATATAGAAAAAACGCTCAAAATACAAAGGAGAAAACTCATATTTGTTACCCTTAATAAAATAATGAGTATCTCCTTTATATTTGAGCAGTTTTGATCATTATTAAAAATTTGTCTCACTAATAATATTTTTTCTTGACGGATTTCTTATGTTCAGAACAAAGTAGAGCGAATATACACACATTTTCAGTGTAACGAACATGCCACAAGAGAGAGAGAAATAGTTAGACAGAATAAAATATGCATTTGATATATGGCTATTTTGGTCTAAGATGGAAATCTGAGTGAATGACCGACCAGATAAACTATATATATATATATGTATATATATATATATATATATATATATATATATATATATATATATATATATATATATATATATATAAAGGAGTAAGGCTAGCAACATTTATAAACATTTAACATTTATAAATTATTTTGTTATTTGATTATTTTATGATTTTATATCACGTTTCGAGCGTGGTGCGCTCGCATCAGATATGTAAATCCATTTGAAGAAATAGCTTTCGATTTTAAATAGTGTTGTTTCATTTGAGGAAAGGTGTAATTGTTTGGCGTTTCTGTGCTAACACTACCCACATCATCAAACAAAACCACCTTACAACAATACCTACCGACATAACCTTATAAAACAATACATAACCTTACACAACAATACAGACCCCCACAACTACTTCCACTACTAACAATCTCTACCAAGATACCCCACCTCGAAATAACTAACTCACAATAACAACACATTCAAGTATAACAATATAAACCCTTATCGCAACACGCACAATTCGACCCCAAAACAATACAATCCTCTAAACGCACACAAAATATATAGAAAGCAGTCACCCTTCAACAACTCCTAAAATCAACGGAAAAAACAACCCTCATAATTTTTAAGAAACCCCTCCCCGAACAATAATCCCAGATTAAACAACATAAACCCCCAAATCATCAATTTATCCACATACACATTTACAAAAGAAGGAAATAAAAATACTAAAATTAAGCCTCAAATTCTGCCCAACTCCTAAAAGTAATATCACGGAACTGAGGAAACGCCTTAAAGAATTAGAACGCAAATTTAGACTAAAAGAAACACTTAACAATAGCGAAAATTTCCACAAACGCACTGAGACACTCCAATACATACACAAGGGGTCCTGCAACCCGCCACTGTCTTTAACATTTTGGTCAATAATATTAGCATAAGAATTTACAACCTCTAATCCACTCCTGAAATGTTTAATCAGGCATACCCCTATTACAATAAAGCGCTCCGCGAATGCGAGTTAAGAGAGCAGAGATCTTATACCTCTCCACCGAGACTAGTCACGGGCGAACGCAACAGGAGGAGGTCGGTGATCTGGTTTCCCCACCTTTTTCCATCAATACAACGACAAAGGTAAGCCACCTTTTCCTCAACTTACTCGACAAACACTTCCCTCTACACACAACCTGTACACAGTTTTTTAAACAGAAATTCAATTAAGGTAAGCTACTCCACTACCTCATTCATAAGAAAGATCATCTCAGTAGAGCCCAAAGCAATAGTAAACGCAGGCTGCTCGTGCCAGGACCCAAACAATTGCCCTCTAGAGGGGAATCGCAAATCGATTCCCTCGTATGTAAAACCACCGTCACGAAGCAGACTAGCATCAGAGCAGAAAAATATATAGGCATGACACAGGGAAGTTTACAGCAAATATTGTACGTACACGTTTCAAAAAGGCAAATACGGATATAGCAACTTAAAGATGAAAAGACATCAAATGGAAAGTAATAGAGAGAAGACCATCCTTTTCCTCAGCCATAACTAGAAGTATTCTGTGTGATGCAGAAAAAACATATATTAAGGATATTATGACCCAAATACAATCCCTTATAAAATTAGAGATAACATCTTTAAAGGATGCATCCACAGGAGACAAGCACTACTTATGAATTGGACTTACCGATACACATAAAGGCCTAGCAGCAACAACACTCACCTGGTACAATACATAACCCCATAATGGTCTCACAAAATACCAACTTCGACCCTGGAAAATCATCCGAACTATCACCCCTATTAAATATACATTTTAAAAATGGGAATGAATATCTTAATCGGCCAATCTCTACACCACTACGTAAAACCAATAATTTACACTACTTAACTATGAAATGATAACCTTTCCAATAATAATGTTCCCAGTTATTAAGAAGGTAACACCCCATTTGACATTATTATTACTCCGATATATCGCCACTATATTTTTGTTAAAAATGTTAAACCTCCCTAATCTCTTTAACAGGTTCAATCTTGCCGATCTTTTTTTGCTCTAAACCAGATTTAATCAGTATACCAATAGTATTACTCCCCTAAGGCTTAACTATACCCTAGTTAATAATGTTAAATCCCGTTTAAATAATGTTTAAATTAAAATAATACAGAATCATTCAAGAACTCTAGAGAGTTACTCCCCGTAGACCGAGTGACAGCTGCCCAGACCGGACCCGAGTTAAATCTTAGTTTAAATTCCTTTTAGTTTTATTTAAAGTATTTTAATCCAGCCCTTGAATTTAAATTTGATGTGTTATTTTAACCTTTTTATTTGTTCGTCGCTAAACCAATTTACTCTATTCAATATTCTCTAGAAGACACATACTTTATCCTCAAAACATTAACGGCCAAATATACGCTCCTTATAAACATTAAATCACGGGACTTGTCCAGAGATATTTTTTCATTTTTTTATACTTTTAAATCTCAACTGTTACATTTCACCTATCTTTTTTTCAAACCTTCTAAAACCTTCCTAACACTAACTTTAAACAAACATCCTCTAAAGCAAATAACGCATCCAAACGAGAGTGACACGTGAATTCACATTTCTGAATTCACATAAGCTGAAGAGAGCCGGATTGTTAAGTCCTCCTAGGCTTGAAATCGACGGTACTAATGTTGTACTAATTGTTCTGTACCCAATGAATAAATAAATAAATATTACGGTCTTAATGTTGATTGTCAATTAATTGACCACTCTGCTTGGAGTTTACCTACTATATAACTAAAGAAGTTATATATATATATATATATATATATATATATATATATATATATATATATATATATATTTCTTTTGCAATATGATAGGAAAAATCGCTGAAGCTGAAAAGAGCCGGATGGCTAAGTCCTTCTGTGCTTGAAACCGACGGCACGAATGTTGTAATAATTTTTCTATACCAAAATAAATAAATTAATATATATATATATATATATATATATATATATATATATATATATATATATATATATATATATATATATATATATAATTGCCGTACTTACACGTCATTGTCTGGTATTTATTAATGTGATTTTAGTTTAATTTGTTTAATGAAAACATAATATGTACGACCCTTGAATATAGTAGAAACGCTCAAAATATCAAAGGAGAAAACTCATATTTGTTACGTTGAATAAAAATAATAAGTATCTCTTTTATATTTGAGCAGTTGTGGTCATTTGTCTCACTAATAATAATCCTTCTTGCTTGATTTCTTATGTTCGGAATAAAGCAGAGAGAATATAGACATATTTTAGTGTAACGAGCATGCCACAAGATAGAAAAAATAGCTAGTCAGAATAAAATATACATTTTAATGCATGGCTATTTTGGTCTAAATTGGAAATCTGACTGACTGACCGACAGGATAACCTATATATATATATATATATATATATATATATATGTACATACATATATTTCATTTTATGATATATCGTGTATATGATCCTTGGCCTTTTGGCTAAGATCAAAGTGTTGTATCTGTTCCGATGGATACTGCACCTCATAGACTGGCATTTTCTTGGCCTTTGGGGCTTCATTTACGCCGGTCTATGGGTCTGTCCTGTGCAGTTATAGGAGGTCCACCCTCCCAGGCTTTGCCTCTCCTCTTTGGGAAGGAGTAAGTTTATTGCTTTCTGCCTAAAGCGCCCCTACCGGAGAATCCCGACGGGGCTGCTCAGACAATTTTTAATGGCCAGAATGCTCACCTCTCGGGTCACATCTTACTTGTGGGAGTAAGATAAAAACTGGCCGTGTGCCTAACTCCTGGAGAGGAGTAAATAAATACCAAGAGAAGTAAAAATAAAAAAAATAAATTAAAATTAAAATTAAAATATAAAAATATAAAAACACATACACACATACGCACAGAAAAGCCAAACAATAGCACATTTTCTCAAATGAAACAACACACTTTCAAATCGAAAGACATTTCTTCAAATGCATCTATATATCTGATGAGAGCGTACCTCGCTTGAAACGCTTTATAAAATCATAAAATTATAAAATGATAAATTAACAAAATAATGAATAAATGTTGAACAACGCTTTTTTACAAATGTAATAGCCTTAATTTTTTTACATATATACTTTTCTCTCGTTGAAACTGCACTGATACTGTACTACCCTCTTTATATATATATATATATATATATATATATATATATATATATATATATATATATATATATATATATATATATGTGTTAGTTATTGAATTAAGAATTCAAAGTAATGAAAAAATGAAAATAAAGAAAACCGGAAATGTTATATATTTATAGATGTTTCGTCTTTATTGAAATACCTTCTCTTGATAAATTATTTGAAGAAATATATAGAGTTAAAATTTGAAAAAAACGTGTTGCGTCTATGACATAATGAAATAAAGAATATAACATTCTTTATTTCCTGACAAACATAGACATTAAAATATGAAATATGTTGTGGGTTAATGAAGCCGGATAAATGCTTTTTTATAATATAGATGTTATATACAAAGTTTTCTTGGGAATGTTGTGTAAAGATACATATACCTAATCTGAATTTAACCGTCAAAAAATTAAATTTTGATCCAGAAGCACCACGTATTTCTAAGTTTTAACTTCTACGTTTTTCTTCAAATCAGTCATCTTTGAAAAGCTTTGCATAAAATAAAATGTCGATTAACAGATAAACAGCTTTCTGCTTTCTTTAGCCTGGTGATTTCCTGTGAGAATGAAACGTGCACGACACTGTTAAGCTTACTTGCCATATATATTTTTCATACTAATACTACTAAGTTCTACTCACGTATTGACCACTGTTAAAGTAAATACTGAAAATGTATACACAATATATGATAAACCTCTTAATATTATATGTGTATATACATTAAAAGATTATATATATATATATATATATATATATATATATATATATATATATAAATATATATAAATTTATCTTGTTGGATCTGGCGTTCAGTTTATCTCTCAGTTTGTCTGTCTCTCCATTGGTTTGTCAGGCTTAATGTTGAGATACAACTGTGTGAGATTGCCGATTGGATTTCCAGGCTTTATTTTGAAATACCATTCTTTCAACCTATACATCCGCCTGTAAGTTCGACATAGCAGCTACATCAGCGATGAAGCTTATGAAACACAATAGGAAAAGAAAAATGTATTTGGAATTACTTTTTCTTGTTAACATCTCCAAGGCTGTGAAGTTTTTTTGGGCGGGAAAGTCATAGTGGGAGATTGAAGCTGAAAGATGTCGTTTTGTTGAGGAGTGGAGGAATGAGGTTCAGTTGAAATGACGATAAAAAAACTTTGAGGTGAGGCAAAGGTTTGGAAATAATTAGAATCGCCAAGCCTTTGGGTTTCCTCATTTAAATGGTGACCTCATCCGTAGACCTCTGAAGGAACTATGCACTTCAGAAGTACTTGAGGAAAGAGAGAGCGGTTGTTGAAGGAGGAGAAGCAGCAGCAGCATAAGAAGAAGAAACAGAAGAAGAAGAAGAAGAAGAAGAAGAAGAAGAAGAAGGAGGAGGAGGAGGAGAAGCAGCAGCAGCATAAGAAGAAGAAGAAGAAACAGAAGAAGAAAGTGAGGATAAGATGATAACAGGGAAGTAAAAAAAGACGAAGAAAGAGTATGGTAAGGAAGAGGTAAAAAGAAAACAAAGAAGAAAAAGAAGGGGGAAAGGATGATAAGAACATAAGAGAAAAAAAAACAGACAAAATAAAAATACAAGGGGAAAAATAAAAGAGAAAAAGATGAAAGAAAAGGGAGATATAAGAGAATAAGAACAATAAGAAGAAAATGTAGGTGGGGAGAAGATAATGAACGGAAAGAAGAAAATACGAAAAAAGAATAGGAATATGACAGATGATATGGAGAAACGTAAAAGAAGACGAAGAAGAAGAAGACGAAGAAGAAGAAGAAGAAGAAGAAGAAGGAGACGAAGAAAGAACGAAAAGGGAAAGAAGAAACAAGAAGATCGCAAATAAGACGACGACGAAGAAGTAAATAAAGAAGGAGAAAATTAGAAAAATAAAATATGTGTAAAACCTCAACACAATTCATTCATCAATAATTTCATAACTTATAAAACACTTAAAAAAGCAAAACCCAAATTGTATTCGTATAGAAGAAACTTTCCTTTGTTTTCACAGAAAGACTTGATTACCAGTTATTTTTGCGTATCGATTACTACAACAGCATATGATCCTCTACAATCTCTATCATTAAAGCAATTCTTATAAGCTTGCTTACTTGTTTGTTTGCACATTGAATATATGGCAGAAAGAAGGGCGAAAGTGAATGATAAGTGATGGAAAGAAAGAAATATGGAGAGGAGGGGGACAGAGAGAGTAGAATTAGTAGCAGTGTAAGGGAAGGAAATTAAAAAAAAAACGAAAATAAAGGAAAAGGGGACAAACTGAAAATAATCATAATGATAATATAGGGTTCAGGGCTTGAAGCAGCACAACATGGTCGTCATTATTAACCGAGAAATGATAACAGAGTCTTCAAATATATTATTAATATATTATTAAAGAATAACGTAAGATTTATATTTATTTAAAAAGAAAATTCACTTTACTTTGAATGATGACAGCGTAATATTTTGATCCACTGCTTAGCAAGGCTAAAAGGTACTCGAGGATAAGGTTCAATGGTATTTTCAGTTAAACGATACAAGCGGAGTATTTTAACGTAGTGCAAGCACCTGTCAAAGCAATTCAACGTAAGACCAGATTCGCACTCAGTCTGCGAAGAAAAGGTTCCAACACAAGTACATAGAGCATCGATGAAAGAGGGCAACCCTGACGAATAGATCTGGATAATTTAAAGGGATCAGATCTTAAATAATTCACTTCTACTACCGCACCGGAGTTTGCATGCAGGAGACGAATCCAAGAGCGAAAATGAGGGCCAACACACGCCGAAGACAAAACAGCCTCCAAGTAACGATAGTTTGTACTGATCTAAAGTGATCAGTGCGGCTTCTGAGTCGACTTTCTCAATAATCAAGCGTAATAGTCTTACCTTGCATAGCACATGACTTCAGGGCTGATAAGACCAGACAGGACAACCTGGAGACGATTGGCTAAAATCTTGGCAAAAATCATTAACTCTGTATTTAACATTGTTAAGGGATGAAAATTACTTATCTCATCCCCATCATCTTTTCTCTTGCGTACAAGTTTCACACTACCCCTGGTTAAGTTTAGGGGGAATAGACCCGTTCCTAAACCAAGAATTAAATAAAACTGTTAACAAGAGAACAGAAATGTGCGTCAACCTCAAATACACCTCGTAGAGCAAACCATCGATCCCGGAGACCGATCCAAGCCTACCTGACCCAAGGCTTCCAAGACTTCGCACCTAGCCGCTTCGGTCGTCTCAAGGCGAGAAAAGTCGGTTAAATAGGGGTCGAAATGCGCGTATGACAGACCGGGCTCCCTAATGAAAAGATCTTAAAAATGAGTCCGAATCGCCTCAAAAATAGCTTCGTTTGTGGTCACTGTTCGTCCATCAGGCAATGTGACACGTGCGATATGTCGGGCCGTAGCATCTCGACGCTCCTCTACACGCAATTTAGGTGCTATATTTGTTGCTTCCTGGGATATCCTTGTAAACCTAGCCCTAACTACTGAAGCCTGGTTCTCTTTGCTAGCCAAAAGAAGCCAGCTTCGCCTTAATTATCATTAAGTTTGTGTGTTCTATAAGAGAGGTGTTAGCTACATTAGGAAATTGGAACTGATCGGGGCAAACGCATGCAGACAGAAGTTCTTTATCGTATTTAACGAATATGTTTATCGTAGAAAAAAACATGAAGAAAATAAACTAAACCAAACGAAGAATGCAGAAATTTAAAAAAAGAAAAACACATCCGATTGGCTGAAATACAAATGCAAAGTACGTCATGTTTCCACGTGTCAGGCTTATTGTTATCACTTACTCGCCATACGGATCCATTGACGCATATCTATCAAAAACATTCGTCTTCGTCAAAATTAGCAGGATTTAATAAATGCACTCCTTCAATCTGTTGTGACCTGACCACTCCTACCCCCTCCTTCTCTCCAGACTCGAGGTTAAATAGGAAACAACTGTTTCTGACCACATGGAAATGATACACATATGTTTACATCCAAATCTATTATTTAAAAAAAGCTATACATTTGTAGCGAACTAAATATTTTATCTCGAAAAAGACTTTGTTTTCTGTGTTTGCACCAGACGAATTATGGGATATATATATATATATATATATATATATATACATATATATATATATATATATATATATATATATATATATATATATATATATATATATATATGCTATACATAACTGGCACATCTTGTGTAGGTGATACGTCCTCGAAGATCAGTCCGACAGAGGCTTAACCGTTGTGGTTTCTTCTGGCCTTGCTTTGACGGGCTGCGGATAGTGTTCTGTTCAGTCTCAGAAGCCTGTACCTATATTTTGAGAAGCGTTTATTTTTTTGCTAATCGCCAGAGATGTCTCTACCGTTACGTATTCCATATATATATATATATATATATATATATATATATATATATATATATATATATATATATATACAGTGTCGAATTGGTACTTGTTTATTTTTACAAAATTCATAATTTAAAAGATTAAATATGGAAAGATATCATTTTAAGATTTATTTATTTAATTATTACAGTCTAGTATTGAACAAAATTATTCAATATGAGCACCTTTTGCATCAATTATTTCGGAGATTCTTTGACGAAACCGTGAACAGCTCCTCTTTATTTCATTGGGATCGAGATTGCGAAATGCTCGTTGAATGGCTGTCTTCAATGAGTTCATATTTGGGTGTGCATTGACATTAGTCTGTCCCTCGACGACGCCGAATAGATAATAGTCGCAAACATTTAGATCTGGTGAGCTGCTGGGCCAAATACCCTTCAGAACAAACAAGGGAAGATTCTCCTTCATGAAATCTTGGACTTCTTTGATCCATGCGCTTGTGCCGAGCCTTGGATGAGCATGACTTTCGTAAGGTCGTAGTTTTACAGATCCAAGGCAATAACACATTATTAAAAATGTTCAAATCATCCGTTGTGTTGATTTTAAGACCCGCTTCAATGAAATGAGGATGCATCACCTTTTTATCACTTGCAACGGCTGCAAACACCATCACAGAAGCAGGATTTTTGCTCTGCATCACAGGAGTAACTTCCGAAGGGTCACAGGCAATAACTCGAGTGTTCTGGCGATTGGGAACCTCATCCACGATGAACTTTTTTTCATCAAGAAAAATACGCACATGTCCTCCTTTGTGTTTCAGAGGGTTGATAAGCTTGGGGCATCTTTCAACTCTGATGGCTTTTGAACGGGTAGTGAGGTGATTACGGTGTCTCCTAACGTAGGACTTCATCCCAAGGTCTTCGTTGATTGCTCTGCTGATAGTTTTTCGACTCACATTGCGCTTTTTTGCCAGTTTCGACATCGACTGACTTGGGTCTGCCTTTATCGACCTTTTTAGTCCCACCAGGAAGGTTTTTGTGCGGTTTCGATCACTACGAGTACTGTGCCGACTTCTCTCAACCTTACACTCGGTATCGAAATTAGCCACAACCCGATAGCCAGTGCTCTTAACAATGTCCGAAGGAGAAGTCCCGGCGCGTCTCATTTCGCATATAGTTATTCTTCGTGCTAATTCCGCCATATTAAAACAAATTTGAGTAAATATAATTATGATATCTTGCAATAAAGTGTTTAAGGATCCTTAGTAAAAGAACCGTAATCATATGATCAAAAATTTAAAAAAAGATATTAGCATTTTAAATTAGTTCCAATTTATCTGCCCGACCCTGTATACATATATATATATATATATATATATATATATATATATATATATATATATATATATATATATATATATAGAGAGAGAGAGAGAGAGAGAGAGAGATAGATAGATAGATAGATAGATAGATAGATAGATAGATAGATAGATAGATAGATAGATAGATAGATAAGGATGCCAAGATTTGTTTTATTTTTATATACAATAAATCAAATTTTTCGATCGTGACCGATCTTTCTTAATGAAGCTGAGAATCCGACATTGTCTCTCCTATTGTTTATTCTAAACACCGACACGTTGTCTGCGAACCGACAACGGTCAGCGTTACTCCTGCTGTGATTGGAGACAGGTTAATGTCAGGATAAAGTGGTGATCCACTTGATGGTGGAAATAGGCGCTCGATTACTCGTATAAGTATTAAAAATGTGTTTTATTCAACATTAAAAGACATCGTAAAAATGAAATACAAATTTGTTTTGCAAATCGATAAGGATGGAAAGATGTATTTCTTTTTTTATAGGATAAATCAAATTTGTTAGGACTAAACAGACATCTTTCCAGGCCTTTGGCTCTGGGTTCGACTTCGACAAGAAGACACTAGGATCCAAAAAGAGCTACTGACTTATACACGTGGAATTAATCTATAACACACCCACATAAACATGAACTGACTTCATACAAGAACTCTTTTCTCGCCCCTATTTCAGGTCATGTAATTAACCACTATGACTTTCTATCTTTTCCTCTTCGTCTATATTTATTGACAAATTCATTCCTCTTTATATTCACATATTCACGATGATGACAAGTAGCTTTTATTAAAAAACCCGCAGGCCTGTAGAAAATCTCTTCCTGCTGACTGTTTTCCTCATACCTTTAACCATGTTTTTTCAAGACTAAGGCTAATAGGCATCTTCTTTCATTGCGATAATCATATTTTTCTTGTTAGCTCTTTACATCAAGTGGCTTCATGCCTTCTCTGTAGCGATTTCCATAACAAATATATATATATATATATATATATATATTCACTCTTTGCTACTGACTGACTTCTTCGCAGCCTGGACCCTCGTCCAGCGCTCTTAGTAGCCACGGCTACTACTTTTCCTTATCAACCCATCATGTCAACCCAATATTTCGATGTACTTGCATGAAATTTTTGTTAAAATTCTCATCCATAATAAGTATTACACTAAAGACGAGACGTTGATGAATATATAAAATATATCTCTTGGTTTTTCCCTTTTTCATTTCCCTTATATATATATATATATATATAATAAAATATTTCGATCGCGACCGATGTTTTTTAATGAAACTGAGAATCCGACATAGTTTTATTTTTCTCCTTTGTCAACATCGACACGTTGTCAGCAGACCGACGACGGTCAGCGTAACTCCTGCTGCAATTGGAGACGAGTTTATGTCAAGATTAAGTGATGATAGTGGTAGCACAACACAGTGGTGACTGATTTTTTTCAATGAAACTGAGAATCCGACTTTGTTATCATTTTTTTTATCAATTTCCTAAAAAAATTGTATTTAATTTTTACAGAAAAAAATATTAACCAAAGTCGGATTCACAGTTTCATTTAAAAAGATCGGTCACCACTTTGTTGTACTGCCCCCGCTATCACATCATATTGACATAAACCCGTCTCCAATTACAACAGGAGTGACGCTGATTGTTGTCGATTCGCTTAAAACGTGTCGGCGTTGAAAAACAATTAAAAAAATAATAACAATGTCGGATTCTTAGTTTCATTGAAAAAGATCTGTTACGATCGAAATGTTTGATTTATTGTATATATATATATATATATATATATATATATATATATATATATATATATATAAAGGGTGAGCAGTAAAAAACATTTTCCTTCTTGATTTACACACAGCTTTGAAGTCTGCCTCTTACGCTTCGACAAAAAATGTTTGCTACTGTCCACGTACTTTTGGCTGACCCTGTATATATATATATATATATATATATATATATATATATATATATATATATATATATATATATATATATATTAGGTAAAAGTGTCACTCAATGAGCTCATGTTTGAATCAGCAAAAAATAGAATTTGCAAAGCTAGTTGAATTTAAAAATTGAAATGACAAAATAAAATGTATATTTTTCTCTTGAATATTTCGTCGTTTTCTCTCTATTTATGTTTTTTTACTCTTCGACTATTCTTAATAATTGTGATTATCTCTCCTATTGTTTATAATAGACTGTTCAAATATGTTATGTTATAGTTAGTTTTATTACCTTTGACTGTTAAAAAAGCGAGAGCGAGATGAAGAGAGAAAGAGAGGAAAGGGCTCGAAGCGCATGTAATAGCGCTTGTATAAAATAAGGGCGGTCGACGAAACAACGTACAGTAAGAGGGTGTGTAGCAGTCACCAATAGGGACTACTTTTGAATGCGTAATCACTGTCCCTGTGAGCTGGCTGATCCAATCAAATCACAGGGCGCAGTAATATCGTTAGTTCCATAAGGGACTACTTATGTCCCCTTAGGGTTCGAGGAAAACGAGGAAACGACCTCCTGGCACCAGCTTGGACACATCGCAGAGAGCACCAGCGAGAAACGAGGAAACGCTCTCTCTCCCGCTGCCGTCACCACTTGACGACTACTACCATCTTCACCTGAAGAAAATCCAGGGCGGCACTAAGAACTCTTATATTATTCCTCTTCCTCAGACGGACACTGTCCAACTCTCTTCTACCCATATCAAACGGTATAGGTAACCTTGAGTTAATAAAACCTCTTTTTTGTTATAGTTACAAAAATACTTTTCGTTGTTCTGTTTCTTTACGAGAAGATAAAAGGATAACCCTTTCATCCACTCATCATCACCTTACAAATGGTGACTCCGACGTGATCTGAACACGTAACCTTCATAGACAGCAACTAAGTAACAATTGGTGAGTAAATTTGAAATTACGGCTGATTTGTTTCATATATTATTCAATCATCAAACACGGAATATATTTTCCACGCGTAAGCACATTATCTCCATTGGGACGTCATATTCATTTCTCTTTTTTCGCAAGAATTACGCCTATGCTTTTTACACACGGAAAACAAATAACTAGGTCTATATCCAGTCATGAGTGTTCTTATCTGTCATCATCATGTACGACTCTGCCTTCGTAAGACGTATGCGACAATGGTCCTCCACATTCTCCTCTAATCCATTGAACGAAATAGACCTATTATATTCTGGTTTTCCCACCTAAACATACTGCTCATAAACGTATATCTTTGTATGAACACTGGCTTACAGTCAGACACTCTACCAGTAAGAACAAAATGTTCAAGTCTGTGTGCCTCTATATATGTTCGATAAAAGTCATTTGTATTTCCATCAAAGTCTGCATCAATTGCCAAGGTGTTTATCCACATCGTCTCTTCCTTGGTTACATGCTGCTTCCATATAATTTTATGAACGCTTTTCTACGCCTTTTTTCATTCGTAGACACAAAACATTCTCTTTAGCTTTCTTTCTTTATCAATGATGTCAACAGAAATGCTATTACAAATGAATTTTCCACTGTTCTAATGTTACACGTTCATTTATAAATGTCAGAAATAATTATACTGTGAAAATAATTTGAAAAACTGATCATGATTTCTGTTTGCTAGAAACTTCGAAGGAATCTTGCATTTTGATTTTGTGCAGAGTGACCGTGCCGTTAACGCTGGTATTCCGTGCGAGTAACTTGATTGAAACTTAGATAATCTAGACGAAAATAAATTCAAAAATTGTTCCTTAAAAACGCGATGTCATTCAATAAAACAATTCAAAGCCACACACCGCTAAACATGAGGATTGAAGAATTGGATGTTGTAGAAGTTCTTCAAATTCGCGTGATGCGCACATTTTGAAATCCAGCTTCGCCGACCTGTGAAGAAGAAGGCTGATCACTGATCTCACACTTAGCACAAATCCTATTAGTTATAATGCCATGACAAGATGCTCTGAATGTACGTTAAGTATCATTAACGAAAACTAACTATAATGTCGATTCTTAAGGCATGGATGCCATCAGGAATGCCATGTGTATATGCAAACACAATCTAAATTCTAACATAATATGATAGAAATTAATCACCAACATCAATATCTCATCGAAGTCTATACCAACACCCATTTAAAACAGTTACATAATTATTCTATTTAATTTCAGTTTACACAATTCTTATATAAAATGCCCTAATATAAAAAAAAGTAAAAATCGTTTAATTTCCAACAACATATATTACATGTTTCACTGGAATATTTTAGCGGTTATCTTGAAAAATAGTTGTCATCTTTAGTTCTTCGCCTTTTGGCTAAGATCAAAGTGTAGGATCTGTTCCAGTGGATACTGCACCCCATACTGGTGTTGTCTTGGCCTTCGGGTCTTGATTTACACCGGTCAATGAGTCTATCCTGTGCAGTTCTGGGAGGTCCACCTTCCCAGGCTTTTCCTCCCCTCTTTGGGGAGGAGTAAGTTTATTGCTTACTGCCTGAGGCGCCCCTACCGAGGAATCCTGACGGGGCTGCCCAGGCAATTTTTAAACCCCACTTTCCCCGACCGACCTTGGGTCACATCTTACTTGTTGGAGTAAGATAAAAACTGGCCTTGTGCCTAACTCCTGGAGAGGAGTAAATCAATAATCAAGTAGATTCGAAATGTCACGCTGGCGTAGACGGATTCTTCTTCGATCCTGATTGATTGTCCGTCGTTTTCTCTTCGACAGAAGCAGCTGTTCGTCATTCTGCACACCAGTCAGCAAATGCTCAGCGGATAGTGACGTTACTATGTGGTTGTGGCAGTAGCCATCGTCGCTGTGGTGTTTTGATTGCAGAAACGGAATGGTTTGCTTTCTATTTCTCTGGTTGTAACGTTTTATCTAGACGCCACGTGACCCAAAGCGACATGCGTATGCTAATAGAAGAACTGTCTATAGGCCTGGTTTTTATATTATACTGCTAGGAGTTTGTGAACGTGTATGTTTGTATGAAAACAGCAGCAGCAGTTGTAATTTAGAGTTTTTAAATATATATTTCAGGATGTTTTAAATATGAAATATTTAATAATATGTACAATAAATACTAACTCTATGTGTTCGGAGTGGTCTGCCCGTCTCATAAAAGCTTCATACTCAGGTGTAACAAGGTTTGAAGATAGAAATGTTTATTAACGAAAGTTAATGTTTAATGTTTTCTCTTAATTGAATAAATGTTATTTCAATTTTAAAAGAGGAGTGTTTTTCCGTATTTATCGTGCCTCTAACGGATCTTTGAAAAAAAGGAGTGTGGACGTTAGTCACGTCTCTGTAGGTCATTAAAATGGAGGCTGAGATTCTGAAATTCCTAAGTGTCTACTTCGGTTCTGCATCTTTATTGTTTTGGAAAGCGATTAGTTAGTTAGGGTTAGGGATAGGGATAGGGTTATGGTTAGGGTTAGGGTAAGAGTCGTATCTATTTACTTTGTTTGAAGATCATTAATGGCGGTTTTATTTGTGTATTTGTGTTTATCGGAATTCATTAAAGTAGAGTGCGAGTTGTTTAATGGATAACAATTCGGACAATGTGAGAGGCAAAACAGGTTCAATTCCCATAATAGTTACTAGGTTTACTTTTATTTTATGAGTGCGTACTGCTGCCACATCTGTTTGCAATCGACTTCGCAATCTAATGACATATGTTATCTACAACCATTTTATCACAGAACAAACATTGCTAGTCTCTCTCTACTCTATCGTTATTTTCCTGAAATGTGCTTGACTGAGCTTCAATCACTGGTTTCTCAGAAATAAATCGTCTTATTACCACTAGTACAAAAACGGTACTTGTTTCGTCCGTGCGTCTAACACTCAACGGAATTTACGTGAACAGAGTTTCTTACAAAAAAACTAATAATCGAAAACTAATCAGACACACATTGTTTTGGATTATGTAATCTATTCTCTGCTTATTTTGGACCAGCTCGTTTAACTCGTTGGTCTAGTGGTCTCCATTACTTCGCTGTTTTGATACTTGATTGTAATACAGCTTCCTATTCACGTTGTTTATTTCCAAGAACTGTAGGCTTGTTAAACTCTCTTCCTAGTGACTCTATTTCTCCTACCCATAGCCTTGGTCTTATCAAGATATCTTTTGTCTTTGTGATAATTATATTTCGTTCTTATTAGCTCCTTACATCAATGGCTACATGCTTTGTCTGGAGGAATTTCTATCAAAAATATATATTGTCATATATGGTATGTCGCAAATCAAAAATATTATCACTGGCAAATTATTCGATGTCGTCATCGTGATGAGCATAGACTGATCGACACTGGAGTGTGTCGTGGAAACGTTGTAATCTAGCATTGACGTTTAAAATTTTCAGATCCTAACAAATTCGGCTACCGCTTATTATAGAAGAAGTCTTATTAACCGCGTCTCGTAGTAGCAGTAGTAGTCCTAGCGATGAGAATGTAGAGGTCGTCAGTCTTTCTTTTTCTTTTGTCATAGTCATGAGATATGTAGAGCTGCCCTTTTTCTCTTTATATATTTATTCGTAACATCCGTAATGTTAATCATGTCTGTAAGGTTATTGTCTGACATCCTTTAGTAGCCGATCGTCTTAATAGCTATTAATAAAAACAGTACATATTTCTTTAGGTTTTTATTTTATTTTTCTATGCAGTATACCTTATTTTTACAGTATAAATTAATTGTTCTTAGCATCATAATCCATCATCACCCGTCACTTTATGAGTAGAGGGGGTACGAAATACGTCTTATCAGCATCGTAGTCAACGCCAAAGAGAGTAAACTGGATTAGGTTTTTAGCCTCGCCCTTTATCTTCTATGCTATTTATGGTAGGTTCTGGGTGTAATTTTAATTGCTGCTTCTCTCTTGTTTTGCGGTGTCACTTCTTTGAACACGTTAGTTTTATTTATAACATTTTTGTCGATGAATAAATTTATTTTCTGTATTTCGACGTGAAAATTTTGCTTCTATGTAACTGATACATATAGACATACCATCTTACTATAGTGATGGTTACTTACCGAGATTGACTTTGAGTTATTATGAGGGGTTTTCTCTCCTCAAATAACGGCATTAAAACACGTGAACACATTGTTAGATGAAACATCACCGTTCATTCGAAATCTATAAAACAAATCAGGAAATGATAATTTACTACTTCGAGTATTTGACAGGGTTTGGAAATAGGGCTTAGGGTTAGGGTTAGGCTTAGAGTTAGGGTTAGAATGGTAGAGATGTGTCCGAGAATGTTTAGTGTCCTCCCCGGGAAGTATTCTGTTTAACCTAAAGATGGGGGCTTAACAGGTACTACCATTCTAAGTCTTAGAAAACCTGGGAGTTATGGTAACTGACAGGTTTCTGCACACACCTAAAAGCTCTCAAATTAAGGCTGCACCCGCAGATGCACGTATATGTCATACTTTGGACCACAAACGAAACGGGGAAATAGGAAAATAAATGTAAATATGAAATTAGTAATAATATTTGAAATAATAATGAATTTTAAACTATAAACTTTTCTTTTTTCGAAACTAATATGCAAATATCACGAAGTTTAATTGCATGTCCAGCTCGCTTACCAGCGTTTTTTAAAGCGATAGTAAGGCGCTCATAAAGCTAAGTCAGTTTACGAGGGTCCCCGATCTGCCGAGTCATTAATAGACCCAGACTGTTGAGTAAGTCCCGTATGCGACCTGTCACACCACTAATAAAAAACCTTTGTCAAAATTAGTATTCGTTTTATGCTTTTTGTTTTCATATTTTGTTATTTTGTTCTTCTTTATTTTACAGCATATAAACCCTTAACCTAATTGTATAGTCTGCGTGTCCAACCATTACATCACTTATGTCTAAATAAAGAAATAACTAAATAAACTACCCGGTGTTGTCTGGTAATGTATTTATTTGCAATGGATTTCCCTTTATTTTTTTAATACTATACTGGGTTTTTTTTCACAATCGAAGGCAAGTAATTATTTATGAATGAATGCAAAGTTACGGTTCGGTTTTAAGATGACGGCCATTCGAAAATTATTCTGACCCTGACAAAGCATTATTTGGAAGGACATACATTGATTAGATTTTATTCTTGTATATAACATGCTGCAACAATCCACAAGAAACAATTATGGAGCAGAATCAAATATTGATTTTGTAGAACGAAACCTATCGATGACCAAGAAACGATAAACATACTAACTTTACTTTATATCATATATATATATATATATGGGTTCTTTTTACAATCTGAAAAAAAAGAAAACAGATTAAATTAAAATTACAACACAATTATACAAGTTTAATTATACAACACATTAATAACACAAATAACATAGTTATAACAAAGTTATAATGAATAATTGTATTAATATAACTTATACATGAACCTATTCGAAATGCTGTCCATCTTTTTTTTTACATGATTCACCCCAAACAAGGCAGGACGCCACTGTAAACGTAAGGGGCTACTGAGAAAAAGGAAAAGGGTAGAAGGATTAATGGTTCAGCTTAAATTGGGATCTGAGCAGCGAGATGTACTTTTGGCTCACCCTGTATATATATATATATACAGGGTGTCTCAAAAAAATGTACTCACTCTTAGAATGACGAGAAAACCTTTATTTATGAACATAGAGAGAAATGAAATAGCTTCAAATACATGAAACAAATGTAATTGAAAAATCATGTTCGCAAATGTTCAAATTGATGTCCATTATAAATTTACTCACTCTTTTTTTTTTTGTTTCAGATATTCTGAATTAATGAAGCCATGGCAGGAAATCAACTTAGTTTCGAAGAGAGAAAGTTTGTCCTGAAATGCTATTGGAAGACCGAAAACGCGACTGAAGTGCAACGCCGGTTCACAAGGGAATTCGCAAAACCGCCACCCACGCGCCGGACCATTGCGCGCATCAGAGACAAATTTGAAGCAGATGGAACCGTACAGAATACCAACAAACAACGTTCAGGACGATCACGGACATCTACGTCCCCTGAAAAAGAACTGCAGGTGCAGGAAACACTCCTTCGATCACCACAGAAATCACTTCGCCAAACTGCTCGGGAAACCCACATCTCAAAAGATAGCGTCAACCGCATAATGAAGCGTCTGCATTGGAAATGCTACATTCCAAGGCTGTGTCATGCTCTCAACGAAGACGATCCTGACCGGAGAGTCGAATTTTGTGAATGGTACCTGGCAAAATGTGCAGAAGATGTCGAGTTAGCACACAAAATTGTGTGGAGCGATGAAGCAATTTTCAAATTAAATGGTACCATTAACCGTCATAATTGCACGTACTGGTGTCCTGCAAATCCTCACGTAACAATTGAACACCATGTAAACTTACCAGGAGTAACAGTGTGGTGTGGGATATCCGCATTGGGCATCATAGTACCTTTCTTTTTCAACGAAACTGTCAATGGTGAGAGCTACCTCAACTTGCTTCAGGAATTTGTTGGTCCACAAATTACAGAGAGGTTTGGTGATGACGGCGATATTTACTTTCAGCAAGATGGAGCTCCTCCCCACTACCATCGCGATGTACGAGCTTACCTCGATGCAGTGTTTCCTGACACATGGATTGGACGAAGGGGCCCCAATGAATACCCTGCGCGTTCCCCAGATCTAACACCCATGGACTTTTTTTGTGGGGATACTTAAAAGACAAAATTTATGGCAACAAACCAAGGACAATTGATGCATTGAAATTGGAAATTGAAAGACACTGTCGTGATATTCCTAATGACATGTTTCGCGACGTTTGCGAATCCCTTGGTGCGCGTTATCAGCTTTGTTTGAACAATAATGGTCATCAGTTTGAACATTTGCGAACATGATTCTTCAATTACATCTGTCTCATGTATTCGATGCTATTTCATTTCACTCTATGTTCATAAATAAAAGTTTTCTCGTCATTCTACGAGTGAGTACATTTTTTTGAGACACCCTGTATATATAGTCTAGGAAGTTTTTTTTAACCATATGGAAAAAAACAGAAAAAAACACTTTAGTCCCAAGTGGAAAATTACTTTTCTTGTAAGTCAATGTTCTTTTTGCGGTCACTATATTAGTTTGCTTCCAAGAATTTATACTAGACTTAATATTATTTAATGGATCATAAGTTGTTTACTATGAAAAACTGTTTCTGGAATGTAATAATATATATATATATATATATATATATATATATATATGTATGTGTGTGTTTCATGGTTTGATATTTTTTTCTGTTTTTTGACAGTGTCAACCACTGATCTGCAGGTGGATCAAAATAGCTGATGTGGAAACCGCACCCTGATTTATTTAAATAAATTCAAAAGATATCGCGTAAAAGTTAGCACACCTTGTGACATAACAAAAAAAGCATAAAATTATGTGAATGAAATGACGAAATTGTGAACAAACATATAAAAGCCCGCGTTAAAGATGATTCTGTACTGATACGAACTTTATACAAATTCAACTTATCTGAAAATATCTAACTATATAGTAAATAGTTAACTTAGCCGTGAGTCCCCAATGAGCAAATCATCATGTGGCATCTGGTACATTAGAACAATCGTAACAAAAAAAAGTAAAACGGTTCACCGCCTCCACAGGATCTACATGATTGAAACATACCTTGTGTTTCATTCGTTTTACTGGGAGGACGAATGTACATGGTGGACAAATCCAGTGCTATTGTACCCACGGTTCTGGAGGGGAGCAAGTGATTGGAATAAAATTTGCCATGATCAGCTACGTTGCTAATACACAGTAAAGAGGCATCTGGTAATCAATAATAAAGCCGCCATGACAAAAGAAGAGGTAATGCCTGGGAAGATGCTTCCTGATACCGAGCAGAACAGATATTACACTTTAATCTTACCCAAAAAGCCAACAAGAGGTTAACATTTTAGCTGACCTCTTTAATTATATGGTACGACTCTTTAATTCAAATGTCGAAAAAAATATTGGGTCGCTATTAAGTGAAACAACATATTAAAAAGTTGGACTTTCATTCTTTCAAAAATAATTATAGGATTAAATGTAAATACTTGTATTTCTTAAAAGATATATAAGTTACTTGAAAATATGTGACCTGTTGACGCATCTATTTTGCTTGGGTTAGGTTTTTTAAATCACACAAATGTAACCTATTGCCGTATCTATTTAGCTTGGTAAGGTTGTTAAAATCACAAAAATGTGACCTGTTAGAGCATCTATTTAGCTTGGTAAGGTTGTTATAATCAGAAAAATGTGACCTCTTGGAGCATCTATTTATCTTAGTAAGGTTGTTAAAATCAGAAAAATGTGACCTCTTGGAGCATCTATTTAGTTTGGTAAGGTTGTTAAAATCAGAAAAATGTGACCTCTTGGAGCATCTATTTCGCTTAGTAAAGTTGTTAAAATCAGAAAAATGTGACCTATTAGCGCATCTATTTAGCTTGGGTTTGGTTGTTTAAATCACAAAAATGTTACCTATTGGCGCATCTATTTAGCTTCGGTTTGGTTGTTTAATTTCGAATAATGTGACTTATTTGCACATCTATTTAGCTTGGGTTTGGTTGTTTCAATCAGAAAAGTGTGACCTGTGTGCGCATTTATTTAGCTTAAGTTAGGTGTTTTAAATCCGAAAAACATGAACTGTTGGTGCACATATTTAGCTTGGGTTTGGTTGTATAAATCAGAAATATGTGATCTGTTGGCTCATCTATTAACCTTGGGGTAGGTGTTTTAAATCAGAAAAATGTGACATATTGGCACATCTATTAAGCTACGGTTAGGCATTTTAAGTCAGTGATATGTTATTTGTTGGCGCATCTATTAAGCTTGAATAAGGTTTTTTAAATCAGAAAAATGTGACCTATTAGCGCATTTATTTACCTTGTGTAAAGTTTGTTAAAATCAGATAAATGTGACCCGTTTGCGAATCTATACAGCTTGGATTAGGTGGGTTTGTTTCAATCAGAAAAACGTGACCTGTTACGCATCTATTCAGCTTGGGGTATGTTGTTTAGATCAGAAAAATGTGACTTGTTTGTGCATCTATTAAGCTTCGGTTAGGTGGTTTAAGTCAGAGATATGTGACTTGTTGGTGCATCTCTTAGTTTGGGTTAGGTAGTTTAAATCAGATAAATGTGAGTTATTGGCGAATTTATTCAACTTGGGTAAGGTGTTTTAAAGCAGAAAAAATGTGACCTGTTACCGCATCTATTTAGCTTAGGTTACGTTTTTTAAATCAGAAAAATGTGACATGTTGGCACATCTATTCAGCTTGGGTTAGGTGTTTTAAATCAGAAAAAGGTGACCTGTTCGCACATCTATTTAGCTTGGGTTAGGTTGTGTGAATCAGAAAAATGTGTTATACTATTTAAGCCAGTATCTTCTTCTTTTTTTATTTAAGAACGATTAACACGATTCTTATTGTAGTAGACACAGTTAAAACAATGCTTAGATACACACGGTAGCTCATCCAAGTATATACTATTTAAAAGGTATAATTGTTGGCATAATTGATCGACGTCAAATAATTAAATTTTTATTTCAGTTTATGTTCGTAACGTTATCGTTATAAAATTAAACAATTCGATTTTTTTGGTTTATGGCATCTTTACACAAATTGTATATGTGCAACTGTTTAATGTATGAATTTACCAGAAACATTTAGAATATGGGGTGCTGTTATAGATGACGCGCCTGATTTCCGTGACTTCGCGTCGACAACGATCGGACAATTCGCGGAAGCGCCCGAGAGTTTCCGATCCGAAAATGCCAAGCGTTAATGGAAGACATGCAGGCGATAATATAAAACGAAAAAGTTCAAAGAAAAAATACATAGATAAAAAGATAAAAAAACGAACAAACTGTAGGGTGGAGGGTCAAATGAACCATTTTCAATTAAATGTGTATAAATACATTTTTTCAAGTCAATGTTTTCTTTTAAATTTGTTTCTCTGTTTTTCTGTTTTTCTAGCTAACTTTATGTTAAAGAAAGAAAGAAAAATGAGTTAGGTTAAAGGTCAGACTTTAGGTTAGGCTTTAAAGTTAGGCTTTAGGGTTAGGGTTCTCGTTAGGGTTAGGGATTCCGTTGTTAGCGATAGCCAAGCCCTGCATTCAAACTGCCAAGCTCTAACTGGAAGACTGACAGACGCTAATATGAGACGAATAAATTCAAAGAAAAAATGCATAGATTAAAATCATTGTTTTTGTGAAATTAATGGGTTTTTTTTTTGGGGGGGGGGTAACATTTTGTCAATATTTTTATAAGATAAAAGAAAGAAAAATGATATTATTCCGTCAGCGCTCGGGCGTTTCCGCGACATGCCCGATCGTTGTCGACGCGAATTCACGGAAATCAGGTGCGTCATCTATAACAGTACCCAATATTGTTTATTTATTGTGAATTGTTTATTTTACAATTGTAGTTTTTATTTTTTTATTAGGAGATCGACCTTTGTCGGAATTGTGTATGTTATTACTTTCTACCCCAGGACGTTAGACAGAAGTTCAGGTGTGGTTTTGAAAAGCCGGAGCACTATGGTTCGATTGACATAGAAAATGTAAACTGTATGAGAGTAGGAAGTAGACCTTGGGTTTGCTTTCGGCAACCTCGTTAATCTCGCTTCTCTTATTTTGTCGTTTTGTTTCCGCATTGCATGAGCGATGTTCCTGACAAATGGGGAGTAACGGTGTTTTGGGGTCGGAATTTATCCATCTAACACTAATTCTTGGCTAGTCTGTTTACCTTTAAGCTGTATATAGTCTTTAGATCGTAACTTTAAGTGGCTTCATGCCTTGTCTAGAGCGATTTCCATTAATAAATTATTCTATTTTTGTAAGAAACGTATAAAACAAAACAAAACATCCGGGGCAATCGGCAAACAATCGCTGTCGTACCTGCCGTCTTTCGCTTTATCAATTCACCTGGAAGCTACGTAAATTTCATGCTCGGCACAGGCTATTTTGTCGCTTATGTCGGGGGCATTGGGTCACTCTCTACATAGCTGTGAGACTGTGTCCTTCGTCTATTGCTGCTTTTGAAACATAGAAAAGCTTATTATGTCGCTTTGTGAGGTGAGGCTACCAAGACATGTTGATTTGTACTATTGTCGCCGTCACTGTCGCTCATCCGATTAAGGCCATGATCAACCGATCAATCGGCCTCGTCATTCATCACTGGTAAACACAGTTCGTCATCGCTGGACGCTGCACTACCACTCTCTTCGGAATAGCTCACCATCCGAGGATACGGGTAAAGATCTCTTACATTGTGAGACACTCCATTTTAAAACCCACCACCTTCGTCACAATTCCCGTCCTCCATTCACTCGTGCACCTGTTTGGCCGCGCCCCCACTAGCAAAAAGTCCCATTTTCATAAATCTCATGCTTGTGTCCTGGTAGCCACGGAAGGGATTCATCGACGCCTTTCACCTGGACCTCATACTTGTACAGTTAATTCGCCGGAGCAATCGCAGTATAGACATCGTTATTTGGCTTACTATTATATCAATAAACCGCCTCTTAAGAAGTGCATCTCTTCCTAGTGGCAATCTATTTTATAAATATATTAAACCTTAAGACACTGCCATTTATAGAGAGTGCATATGACACACCGTGAACGCAATTGGGCACCCCATTATTCATTAAAGCCTGTGAACCTATTTCGTTGTCGGTCAAAATTTCTTCGGGTCGACCTCTCTCAAAGGAAACAGAGCTGATACACTGTATAACAGCGGCAGAATCTCGCCGCAAGAGTTGCCATATGGCAACCAAGGTAGTCACGCAATCGATTAGAGTTAGATAGTGAATCCCCCCATAGTGAGTGGCATTTATATCCGACCCATGTCATACCCTTGATGATACAAGCCCCCCCCCCATGTTGCCAACGTATCGGTGCAGGATCAATAGACATCATTCGCGACAGAAGGCAATTACAGATTTCACAGTCTTCTTTGTCACATCAGAAGCGATTCTCCTGATAAAGTAGGTTGTTCGTTTCGCTCCAGGATGAACGCTATTTAAATGGATCTGTCGTGTTTTACTCGGCCCCAAGCTGTTATCGACGGCGGCATATATCTGCGACACAGGCTCTGTTTTTCCCCTCATCGCCTCCAGCCACCTTTGCAGGACTCTAGTAATCTTATCGGTATTATCTTGACTTAACCTGACGAGCACAACATCTACCGCCAGCGCGTACTCTTTGACAAGTTCTTAAATTGTTTGCAACAGACTTCTGATAAGCATTTCACTAGCAGCCTTAGTGCTCACTCTGGATTTGTTAATCAACGTGTTAGTAAGCCATCAGTGAACACATACGGAGTCGGTCTTCAGGTGTAATGATTTGACCTCCCAGGGTATAGCCAGATTTACTCCTTTTAGAATGGCATCCAACTCCGCGAGGTTTAGGTGTGTCCGATTCTGGCCGAATCAAACACGCATCTTTAATCGCGGTCCCATGTGATTCGACAAGGACGCCTGTGGCCAAAATAAACTTGCGTTAACTCACACATCATAGTCTCGACATTGACGCACGATTTATCTTTGCTTGAGTCGGCCTGACTCACTCTATTAACAGTCTCGGTGTGAATACGTCTAAATGGTACATTCTTTGTCTGATCGCTGAATCCTTCTGCTACCACGCTTGTCTATCGCTTGATTACACTAGTCGCTACTCGCAGTCAGCCGCCCACTTGGAGATGCTTCACAAGCTTTCCGCAGAGAGAGAAAACCTTTCCTCTGGTAATAGTGCAGTGGGCGTCCGGCAGCTCATCACTCCGTTTCCAAAACAGGGTATCGTCTACTTTACAGACAGTTACGTAAAGACCCCGGAGTTTTGCTGGCCAATCCAAAGCGCGACAAATATTCAGCAACACTGATTGCGGATGCGACACTTTCATTCACGTACACATACTCGATGTAAGTTGAGGTCGTTTTTTTGTGTTTTCTTGCGATAAGACTGCGTTCACTATGGACCTCATTATTTGCGGAGCCACATTTAAACCAAAGCACAACCTCGTTAAACAATACGTTCTACTTTATTACTTTACTCAATTGTTCGTGCACCGAAAATGCACCACCTGTCAAACGCATATGGAGTATGCATTATATCTTCTTTACAGAGCACAGTCGACACACAAGTTCAACGTTCTCAATCCATTCAATAATGGATTGGCTGGGGTCCTAAGCATTAAACTCTGGTATAAACTTAAGATCAATCGTATCCCACATCTTAACGCCGAGATAGCTTGTAAAGAAAACAGCGCATAAAACAAAACGAAAAATCCGGGGCACTCGTCTAAAAATCGGCATTGTTTGTGCCACCAATCTTTTTATCAATTCACCTGGACCCTATGAAAAGTTCATGCTCAGCACAGGATAGTTTTGTCGTTTACGTCATGGGAATTGGCTCCGGCCATTAGCTTTTTACAAAGCAGGTGGTTCGTTTTCTGTTGTCGGAGGTGCCCAATACCGGGAATGCTGAGGTTTCGTTCATGGCCAATTTTATTTCTTTTCAAGGGTGTTCTATCGCAGCAACTTGTTTTTCTTACATTAAATTGACCAATCCGATAAAATCCGAATAAAGTTAAAGCATCTTTAATTTAATTCTATGATGGCCGTTTCGCTCAATGGAAACGAAGAAATATTTTCATAATTCTTATAATAAATATATTGGTTCCTATGAGCTGTTTGGTAGAAATAAAACAAAACACGGAAATGTTTTAAATAGATGGGCTTTTTTTTCTGACTGAATTTGAGTTTGTCTTTTCACCGTTCATAAATTCAAAGATTTCAAAGAAATTTATTACGTTAACAGTCTTCCATTCAAGCCAAACAGTATACAAATAACGGAATTGTATATAAATTATATCTAAATGCTCACAGAGACATTACTAAATATTAGAGAGTAGTATAAATACATAGATAGCAAAGAGAGATAAATAGAGAGACAGAGGCAGAGATAGGTGTCTTGTTTATTTAATTATAATACGAATAATTAAAACACAATTGTTTTAAAACATAACTTAACTTCAGAACTAAGGTATATTTAGCATATATCTTGGGAAGTGGCGGTGGTTAAGTTGATATCGACACGGACTAAAGGCCTGGGTGTTCCAAGTTCGAATCCAGTCGGTTCCACAGCACCACTTTCACTTAGGGATGTTGGCAACCTTCTCGTGGTCCTTCCCGTAGAACATCGGTCTTTCCAGAAAGATTTCTAATTAGAAAAACATCGGTGAAACTAATGCCAACGCCAGAATCATCTGATTCGCACGAGAGAAGAAGAAGCATGTATTTTGTGTTATTACAATAATAACGTGAATGCTTAGAGACACCAACGTTTATTAACTGACATTTAGTACGATATGAGATTTTTCTCCGTATAAGTAATAGTTTTACGTATATCAAATAGTAATTGAATAGTAAATAGTTTAAATGTATTATATAGTGTTATTGACTTTCCAGTATAGTTTGAAGGGAGATAATAAGAATTTATACTAAATACAATTGGTCACTTCCGACGACATACAATTCATACAAAAGTAACTAAGAGATTTTTCTCCGTATAAGTAATGGTTTTACGTATATTAAATAGTAATTGAATAGTAAATAGCTAAAATGTATTATATAGTTTTGTTGACTTTCCAGTATAGTTTTAAGGGAGATAATAAGAATTTATACAAAATATGCCCTCACATTTGCGTTTAGTTTCAGCATTCCTTTGGACTTTGATCTTATTTTATTTCATTTGAAGATGTTTTATAAACATTCTTAGCATAGTATTGTCTAAAAAAGGCAAAACAATCGACCAAGATTAAACGATATACAAAACCCGATACCCACTTTTGTTCTTTTTTATATACGAGTTTTTGTTTCATCGAATCAAAGTGTTTATATTAAACACGAAGTAATGTTTTCGTGAAAACAAAGTGAAAGCCTCAACTACATTGACGATTTCTATTTATTTGTTTAATGATAGAAAAATGAGAGACATGTCCTAGCAACTTTTTCTTTAAACATTGCTGAAGTAACATCTTTTTCATTAACAAACACCCAATTGTCAGATAATCATTTAAAAATCTCTTTAAAAGAGGTTCGTCTTCCAAACGTGGGTGTTCGTATTACTATGATGGAATGCAAGGAAATCAAAAGTCACTTTCTTTTCATTGAGAAACTACGAAACGAAAATGAAACTGACTAATGTGGTAATTTATATAGTAATAAAAAATCGTCTGTTTACATATATATGTACATTATGTAATAAGTACTACTCTTAATATGTTGAATATATATATATATATATATATATATATATATATATATATATATATATATATATATATATGTATGTATATCTAGGCAGCATCTTTTTATGCAGGCAAATATTGTTGAATAATATAAGAAACAATTCATGTCTAGATATCCTTTTAATAGTCATAATAAATGTCCTTTGGGGGACTATGTTTCCGACAACCAAGAAAAACATATACATAGGTTTGACTACCACGACTTTGTCGAGAAGATTGACGATGCATTTGTCTGATACTAGCGCCATAGCCTAGCACTTAACTAACACCCATTCCTGCTCCGATCGGAATTCAGAAAACTCTTAGTAGAAAATACCAAAATCCAAGAATATAGTACATACAAACAAAAACTCCATATATTAGAAGTCCTATATATATACAAACCAAAAAATCCTAATTAATAGAATTAACTTGAATATCAGTAATAATATACTAAAATGTCTATAATTCTAACTATAGTTTCGTACTTATTATATAATTCCCGCCAAAACATTCTATAATACTAACAGATGGTCTGAACCTGATTAACCTCATTCCCCTGAAGATGGACCCGGATTGGTCTGAAAGTACTTGGGACACGAATCTAAACTATGACCAATTGATCAGCCAATTCCCCTCCGAAACTAAGATCCTGATTAAGACTATTAAAAGGATCTCCGAAAGGATACCTTGACATGAGTTGTCACTTATATTGAACAATACACGCACACACTCACACACACACACACACACACACACACATATATATATATATATATATATATATATATATATATATATATATACACGATTGTAATGGCTGAATAATGTGACGCTAGAGTTATGGTATGAACTATTTTTGTGTAATTTAAACCACGTCAAGGAAGAACAGATTCACATCATTTCACAAAAAACTGTTTTTTACGATCAGAATACCATTGTTTCAGCCTACTACTAAGATATTTCTAAAATGCCCCTGTATCCTATGCATTTGTTTCTTAGGGTGGCTATCTTCAGTGCTCGTATATAAACAAAGAATAAAAGGAAAATATCAAGCAAATAAAGCCTCATCATTTTTTTTATTTGCGTTTAGTTGTTTGTAAATCGATCATCATCGACTTTAACATTCATCCATAATCGCAGAAAATATAAATACATGTTTTAACTAACCGAAACGGCATACACAATAAGGGAAACTCGATGGTAAAACCTAGATGAAAACAAATAAATAGGTCGGAAGAAAAATACGGTTTGTTAAAACATTTATTTATATTCAAGGTGTACAGTTGCATATATCGATAGGAGAGTCCAACTCACTTCAGGTTCAAAGACGCAGACGCGATCACGGCAACAAATTGCGGGATAATCAAGGCGGGACAAACATGAACATACTAGAGAACAACTCGTATGTGATTTGATAGACTCGGGTGTTGAAAACATATGGCTTCTAACTGTAAGAGGATTGCGATTCTTTGTGATGGAAGCTGGTTGGACGTTTGTGTTATTCTCAGAAAGATCTGGGACTTTATTCACGCTCATATCTGGTCTGAGCGTCAGCGATTCGCGTTGTTCACAAGGATATTCAGAGCTTGGGCGCTAAAAGAGAATCATACTAGTGTGATCGAAGGAAGAGTAAGCTGTTATTACAGGTTGTGGTCAATGTTGTCTACTGATGAAGTTGTGAACACATGCTTCTTGAGCACTGTTGGCCAAACGACTCCATCTTCAATGAAATGTTTCATTACAACCTTGCAAAGCTGTGCTGAGATTTCGAAAACTATCGTAAGACATGCTGATTCCATTCTCATGGAGCATCCTTACGAGTTGCCTCTTACTTGTTTTAGCAATGACGGGCATGCTAACATATACCGTAAATGGCGTCTCCTAGTCCTTGGAATGCCTGTGAAATTGTGTTCCTTTCTTATTTCAAGCAATACAGTTGTACTGCAAGAGCTGTGATATTGCAAGGTCAGATTTTTATATTCCAGGTAAGAGTTGCGACTTGATACGGTCCCTTGTTCAATCATGCCTACAAATTGAATAAGTAACTTAGGAACAGAATCTTCGAGACATCCATCATGTAATATGTCATTGAATTGTTTCTCGTGTATCAGCATGTCATTCCGTATTATCCCAATAGGATTGGTGGCAATCCCATATAAAAAAAAAGTGGTGAAGGGTGATAACGTACGTACGAAGTAAAATTGTAATAGCTTATTAGTATATAGATAGATAAAAACAGTATACATTGTTTTGTTTTTTTGTTTGTTTTCATTCATTAATTCTTAGTCATCAAGTTTTTCTTTTTCTAAGTTATTCGGGAGTGATGTAATGTTTACAAACCTGCCTGTACGTGTATATGTGTATTTGAATAAGATAGGGCAACCTTGTAGTATGAACTGAACTGATATGACGAGAGAAAGAGAGAAAGATAAAGAGAGAGATAGAGTAGAGAGAGGGTGGGGGAGGAGAAGAGAAAGAGAAAGGTCAATAGATTGAAACGGATATACATAACTGAAATATGTCAGGGTGTGTTTCAGCCGGACATCCTTTCTGGAAAAGTACATGGCGAACACAATACATACGAAAAGCAGTCACGATGTCAACGAATTTTAAATAACAACAATTCTTTCATACTACTAACACACTATTGACAAACAGTCTCCAGAGGACGCAGAGCCGCCACTAACTCAAAAATTCCTAACGAGTCATTGCGGAAAACTATTAATAAAATATGGGGTAATTTCGTGTTATTGATAGTGAGCAAGACTTCAACTTCAAAAGAAAAAGAACAGGATGTTTGTATTTACTGTTATATCACGCGTTGTTTTTATTTAAAAGTTGTTAATAGTTGTTTAGTCTTAAATTTAAAAATGAAAACAACCAATTTCTATTATTATTTGGATTAGTTGGACTACTATTCTCATCTTAGGTGTGGGAGGTTACGGTGGTTAAGTGGATATCGACACTGACTGGGTGTTCCAAGTTCGAATCCAGTCGGTTCCACAGCACCACTTTCACATAGGGATGTTGGCAACCTTATCGTTGCCCTTCCTGTAAGTACCTGATATCTTTCCCGAAAGATTTCTAACTTGAAAAACATGGGGGAAACTAATGCAAATGCCAGAATCGTAAGATGTAACACAAGGTCGGGAAAGTGGGATTAGATAAGCTAGCGCTCGAGAGGTGAGCACTCTGGCCATTTAAAAATTGCCTGGGCAGCCCCGTCATCATTCTCCGGTAGAGGCGCCTCAGACAGTAAGCAATAAACTTACTCCTCTCCAAAGAGGGGAGGCAAAGCCTCGGAGGGTGCACCTCCTAGAACTGCACAGGACCGGCAACCACCAACAGACCGGCGTAAATCCAGACCCAAAGGCCCGGACGATACCGGTTTATTAGGCGAGGTAAAAAAAACCCTGGTTGATCGTCTGATTCACACGAAAGAAGAAGCTATTGGGTGTTACTATCACAAAATATCGACCGATGTAATCTTTTGCTTCCCACATCAGTAGGTGTTTGGTATATCTTCATCTATCTCGTATGCCTTTTCTCTCACTTTTTCTTTTCAGCCAGGGGTTTAATGACATTACATACTTGCAACTCAGTTCTCCATAAAGGTCGTTGATTGTGAGCCTATCCCTCCAATGTGGACAACTCTTAGCATCCTGGCAAAGGTAACATCAAGCCTTTAGCACATTTCAAGTGTAAGGGTAAAACTTTCTGTCCACGGTAGCAAAACAAGTTTTTTTTATTATCATAGTTCACCCCAAACAAGGCAGGCCGCCACTGTAGACGCAAGGGACTACTGAGAATTAGGGTGGAAGTTTTGGGGATCATCCATAAGTTGGAAGCTGTGATGTTTGTTTACATTAGTTTTACAGTTCTGCGTGTCGGTACAATCAAGGAAATATGGATCAGGGAGGGAGTTCCAAAGGCTGGCAGCACGAGGAAAGAAGCTATTGGAGTAGAAATGCTCTCTGGCATCTGGGGACTTTCACAGTGAATGGATGGGGATTAAGCTGATTGTCTTCTTTATTTACGTCATCTTTTTTTCTTTTTTCTCTTCCTCGGCTGTTATTACTACTCCCTTATTCCACTCTTATTTACATTTCGCAGCTACTTTCCATGATCGAATATATTCCATTCGCCAACAAGCAAATGAGTTAGATGCTCAGAGTTCTATAATTTACATTGATAGATAGAACTTGCAGGATATGGGTTTCTGATTTGGCAATTTCAACATATGCCAATAAGTGTACCCTATTTTGTAATCGTCTCCTTTTCCCACATTTTCGCTGAAGATTTAGCACGTACTTTAGACGTAAATTCAATGGTGACATTCCCATCGAATTGCTCATCACCGTATAGATTTTACGCGTATTGCTCTTTTCATGCCAGTCACCTGAGGTGTAAGTCACCATCCCTTGCCGGGTACTGGTGACTTGATACGCCTGAATACGCCCTTGTTATCTATTGATAACACGACCTGCTCGATGTCTATAATTAAACCCAAAATACGTCAATGAAGGAGCGGCTTTCTCGTAATCGACAACATTTACATTCATATTGGCAAAAAAAAAGAGTTCAAATGCCGCCGGGTCTTTTGCGTTCAGTGACGCACAAATCCCGCTGAGAACAAATATGAAACTTCAATTTCCATTCAGATATAGGGGGGCATTCCATCCCGTGTTCATTCGATCGAGTTTTAAAAATCTCGCTTAGCACAAATATCTTGTTTCGGTATTACTAAAAAATAATGAATCACACACACACACGCGCAAGCATACATACACATAAATCAGAGGGACATGTGTGTGTTGAATAAAAATCAATAAAAATGTGGTTAACCAGCAGACACAAATCAAATCAAAAGCATTTTTTAGGATAGCGAAGGGGTAGAGTCGCGCCGACTGTCAGCTAGACGGTTTGATTTCAATCCCGGCTTGAGGGACTAGCTGGTCTAGCCGCACTGAAGATATAGCGAAACTGTCTGCATGTGGATAAATATATAAAGCTCCCTTTCTTGGGTAGAGCTTATTTGTAAGGATATCGGCAACTGCCACTAGCTTTAAGGCATAGCTCATTGGGTAAAACTAATTCGAGCTCCCGGCACTTGACAAGTTTTACATTGAGATATCACTTACATTCAGTCAGTGTCGTATGATAGCGCAGGGATAGATACGCCGATTGTCAGCTCGACGGTTGAGTTTCAATCCCGGCTTGAGTGACTAGCTGGTCAAGCCGCACTGAAGTGATGTGATACAGCGAAACAGTGGATGACTATATATATATATATATATATATATATTTATATATATATATATATATATATATATATTAATTTATGTATACATAGTTCCATTAATCTGTACGGGATTCTGGAAAACTTTTAACGCAATAATTTTCTTTCAAATGTTTAGAATTAATGAACGATGAAATGAGAAACACAAAATCTGAAAGAAACAAACCGCCATCATTTTTAATGATTCTGTTTTCTGTTTTATTTCTACTGAATAGCTATTATATTTATAATAACATTATATATATATATATATTATAAAATAATATATTACGTATATGCAACTACGAGGGTGTATATATATATATATATATATATATATATATATATATATATATATAATGTCCATTTCCATGTCCGTGGATAATTAAATTTAAAAAAATATATGTGATGCTCCCTCACTGGAGGCATCATATTAGCGAAGGGAAAATTATTCCCAACTAGCATTAATGTAAAAATGCTGTTTCGTATGAATAATTAAAGTCGTTCAAGAGTATTGCGTGATTAGAATAGTTTCTTTTCTCATTATATTATTATTAGTTGTTATTTTAAGTGTTGGTTTAGTTTTGTTTTTCATTTTGTTTTATTATTATTTCATTTTATTTTTTTCATTGATTCATATTGTTATCCTAATGTAAAGGAAATTCTGTGTATACAGTTTTTTGCTATTTCACTTCTACAGTTTAGTAGTTTTTTATGATCTTCAGAGTTTAGAATTTCAAACTTTTTATGTAAAAATAGTTTACACAGGTCGTCAAAATATCTACATGTTCTGGCTCATCCATCTATTTTTCACTCAATTTGTGAGTGTCAACATTCTTTGAGTTTGCAGTAATGATTCGTTACTGCTGTTTTGAGTTGGCGTATTTTGTTATATTGTTTTGTATGGTTGTAATACTTAGTTTTAAAATCCTGGGAGATCATATCCACGAAGTACTTCTTGTTAATAACGTTTTCTTTGGTTAATATTGTTGCTTGGTAAACAATGCTTTTGGTTGACCAGTTATTTTGTTGTGGACAAAGAGCACGAGTTCTACAGTAACAGCTTTTGTTATCATTATTAACTTTCTGATTTCTATGTCGGTGATTTCTATTCAGTTTCTAGTGTTTATATTTTTTTCGTAGTGTTTTTGCTATATTGATCACTTTTTTACGCATTTTATTATTATTTTTTTCTCTCCTGCTCTTGGTTAGTATTTTTTATTGTGGGTTTTATTATCATTTCGAAGTTTTTGAAGAAACTGTAGGACAAGTGTAGTTATTATTATTATTGAATATTTTGTGCAAGGAATTAGATAGAGGGATTTCTTCCGATGAGATTTAGAAATGTCTTGCTCAGTTTAATTTTTAGCAGCAGATTATAGGACGGGTAAACCAGATTATATTTCTCTTTCTTCTATTTTTATATCATATTATAATTACTTGTGTTCTGTTGCTTATATTTAATTTCGATATTATGCTACCCAGTAGTTTTTAAAGCTGTTGTAAATGTTGCTTGACTTCTTAAATACACTTTCGTTGCTAGAATTATTGCTAGGCCTACGTTCAATAGAACTAAGAATGTGTTTAATGATTGATGAGGGTGATTTGACTTTTAGTTCACGTATAGTGGATTTTCGTTATCCCTTAAATATTGCTCGTACGTATTTTCATTAATGTTTTAACTGATCTCTAAAAAGTGCGTTATTTTTATATTAGCTTGTACGTCTACTCTCCGTTTTTTTTTCATTTGCATATGTATAATTTGATTGAAACATTCATGACCTTGTTGGCCGTCCTTATTATAGCCAATCCATCATGTCTATATAGGCCGATATCTGTATTACCAAATATATTTGTGAGAGAATGTAAAACCAATGATTCGATGCCTCGGCAGAGTTCCGGTCCTCCACATCCAGATCTAAGGAGTTTGTCATTTTTATATATATATATATATATATATATTGGTCATTATTATTACTAGTACTACTGATCTTCTATATTTTTTTATGATGTTGATTTCATTCTTGGATATGTCGGTATATATCCAGCCCAACTCGAGGCGATGTTGAGGAGTTCTTCAGACATAGATGGATAGAAATCCACGATGTCAAATTGTACGAAGGTACATTTATTTTCATTTTCGATATCATTAAACCAAGTTATTTCTTCGGCACTATTACCCCACTTGTATAATTCTAGTTCTATATTTATATTTGCTTGTTAATTCTAGCAAATAAGTTTTTTCTGCTCATCAATTCGTAATAAGATAAGTATTTTACAAGATGAGGCACATGTGTGTCTCGATCCTTTTCCTTCTAAAAACAAAATGGACGTTGATATGGGTCTTGAATGTACACGTTGCCTCGTTGTTTGCTTTCAGGTGACCCACGACGGACGGACATGTGATAGCATACAAGCTGTGATTACTAACGATCCGGGTGGCCAACAAGAGACATGTGACCCACTTATAAAAGGATCATAAAAATGTCTTCCTTAATGGCTCTATGGTATTACATCTCACCGCAAGAGGTCGCGTCCTTATTTGTACGTCGAGTTTATACGCGCTCTTATTTTCTGTCTCGACTTGAATATTGATAATTAAAACGGAAGACCATTGAACAACGAGAGAATCGACTTTCTCATTCGCATGGAAGAATATCAGACGAAAATCATGTTTCTTTTTTATTGCCTTTAAATTGGAAGCCGTGTTCTATTACATAAAGATCTTAATCTTCGAGCTAGAATATGTACGAGTTCCATGCCTAAACATGACTCACGCAGTTCTGAGTCTTTTTAAGGTAGTTCTTTTGCTAGTTGAGTGGGTCATGTCCCCTTTTTTGATATTTCAGTACTAGCTTTTTCAAGATCTCCATTTTCCACTTTTAGTTTTTTGGTGGGCCTCGCCTAAAATTTATTATTTTTTTCATCTTAGAAGGACAACGTCCGCATCTATTTCGTTTGCTTCCACTAAAGCTCTATTCCCACTTAAAGTTGCCCTTCTTTTTTTTTCAGACAAGACATCCAATAATCCAGGAGAAAATATTAGATTCATTTTCTTTATTCGGAACTATGAAATCGTGTTTCACTGTAAGCAATGAATGATTTTAAATGGGTTGTATTTATATCGGAGAATCAAAAATATGAAGTTAACGGAGAAATAATCATTTATTTGAGAAACAATTCTTCATTGATCTGATACTGGCCCCATTTATCGGTCTATTACACGTTTTCAATTTGCTTTAAATACTCAGACACTGTTAAACTATTATTATTGTGATTGAGGCATTTCTCTCACATTTGACGTGACTTATCTTCAACAATTGGCTTTATTTTATTTTTGTCCACCCAAAACAAGACGTATTACCGCTGAGATATGATGGCCTACTGTGATTAGGGACCAGATTTATAGGGGTCATCCCATGTCGGGCAAACAGGGAGCTAGGAGAGAACTTCGAAGGCATCCAGTCAGGGGAAACAAGCTATTAAATTAGAAGGCTTTCTGGCATTTGGGGAACTCTACAGTGAAGGGATAGGGTTTTTGTTTCGTGTGGGGTACGTAAGGGTATTTTCGTTGAAGAATACAAGTGCAGTAAGTTTGTCGGGGGACATTCCATAGAAGTACTTGTAAAAAAGGATGCAACATTGCGGCGATTAGACAGGGACCGGGGCTTAGTAGACAGTGCGAGGCTTATTAGGTTATAGACTCATTTTTGCACGCTGTCCAAGAGTAGGGGATAAATGGTTAGTGCACCAGCCAAGATGCGGCAACAATATCATATCCATGGACGAATTGTGGCATTATAGAGATATAGGATACTGGCAGGTGTAGTTAGTGTTCTTAATCGGTAGAAGGAGACCAGATTATTAGCAGCAGATTTGGCAGTATCTTCTATGTATTTATTCCAATTACTGTTGCGTGTGCATGTGAGGCTATGGAGTCTTAACGTGAAACTTGCTGAAAGGATGCTATCGGCCATGCTAATCACTTTCAAACGTTGACTATCAAGAGTGTATAGCCTTCCTCCACTTTCTCTTAGTTGCGGCTCTCTTTATGGCCTCTATATCTTCAAAACGCATAGCATTGAAGTTGCAGAAAATAAACGAATCACAGAGAGCAAGATCACGCGAAAAGGAGGCTGTTCCAGTACGATGGTGTGTGTGTTTGAGAGGGGGTAAGACGTCTGAATTTAGGTTATAACATGACTTCTGTTCCGGCATTTTGAATCAATCGGCCAGTATGACTAATTATGTCTACACTGACGATTCCCGAAAGGATGAAACTATACGTATGTAGATAAAAACAAATATTCATAATTTATAAGAAGCTGAATGAGATATAAGAAATAAGCAACCTTGTCCAGAGAGCCGAGGTGAATAAGTAACTTGAAAACTGCCGTAATACCAATAATTAGAGGGGCACTAGGAACAATACTGGAAAAGTAGGAAAGAAGACAAATAAATTGGAAACAAAGATAGAAATGATACCGTAAAAAAGTACGACACAGATTAAAGGAGCTGAAATATTAAAACTCATCGAGAGTGAAAACCAACCCACGGTCAGAAAATAGTGTGCAACCACAGATAAGTTGAAGTAAAATAACGTTGTTTGAACACTAGAAATATCGATATAGTATATAAAGACGAAGCCACAAGAACTTACACAAGTTGGCTCGATATATAAGAAAACGAATCCGTGCTTTTACAGATTAGGCCCCAGGCGAACTTTGACCCCGACGTTAGGGTTTAGGGTTAGGGTTAGGGTTAGCATTAGGGTTAGAGTTAGGGTTAGGGTAAGGGTTAGGGTTAGGGTAAATGTTAGCGTTGGTTAGGGTTAGGGTTAGAATTAGAGTTAGGGTTAGGGTTAGGGTAAGGGTAAGGGTTAGGGTAAAAGTTAGCGTTAGTCCTAATCATTGAAAGGACCAGCAAATCTATTATACATGCTCACTCTCAAATAAATGCAATGACACTAGCATCGGTTTATGCTATTAGATGTAGCTCTGAAGGTTCGGAGAGGATGCAAAGACACAGGGCGGATGGTAGCATCATCACGACTGGAAGAGTACGGAGAGCACTGTGGTCACGGAAGTCTTGAATTCCAAAGAAGGCTACCGGCCGTTATTAGCGAGACGACGAATATCAGGTGGCGAGAAAAGCAAGGGGCGAGAACATCAAGTGAATTACAATCGTGATATGAACAAGTGGAGCATCTTAAAAATCTATACACACACACACACACACACACACATATATATATATATATATATATATATATATATATATATATATATATATATATATATATATATATATATGTGTGTAACACCGGCCGTTCTTACACAGGAGAAACTACACCGGTTGTCACTATAAATAGTGCGAGTCACCAGAAGACAAAGCACAGTCTTGTAACTGTCTAGCCAAGAGCTAGTCAGTTTCTTACTTTGTTAATACACTTATTAAACCAACCCTCGACTTGACTTCCTTTATTTATTATTTACTGTGGAACAACTTCACAACAATATATATACATACATATATATATATATATATATATATTTAAATTAAGCAAGTTCAAATATATTGATGAAATATGTTAATGTGTGAAGGTTGTTTAAACGCTAATATAATGTTTATTTATATATAACACGAGTAGACGAAGAAAGAAGAAGAAGAAGAAGAAGAAGAAGAAGAAGAAGAAGAAGAAGAAGAAGAAGAAGAGAATCTAAAGATTCTTTATTCGTTTCTAATGATTCAACTATTTCGGTTAAAATAATATTTTGAAATCGCATAACATACAAGGACGCACCCTAACACCCTTGTGTTTAACGTGGCTGTTGAATGTCGTCTCCTTCCGAAAATTACCCCTCATTTGCATTACAAGGAGAGAAATCAGGGTTGATATCTTTAATGCTTTCAGCGTTTTCAAAAGTCGAGGAGTGTTGAGGACTGTATTTATTTTGTAGCCCGCCTCAGAGTGAGTGCATCAGTCTTATAAGGAGGCAAATTAAATACTTTGACGTTCATATGTGCAGAAGACGAGAAAAAGGCTGTTCATCAATGACTATATATATATATATATATATATATATATATATATATATATATATATATATATATAAATATATATATATTTAGGCAAACATTATTAAATAACACAGAGTGTTTTTGCTTGATAAGACTTTTTTATTTTTTAATTTATCCGAATGGTCCATTTAGTGTTTCGATCAAATTGCTGTATGTAAGTTCCATGTGTTTCTTTTTCCATTTTCTTTTTTTCCCGATTACTTTCGATTTGATTCGTCAAATCATCTTCAGGCGGTGTTAATTGTGGTTTATTAAAAAAATGCTTTACTATTGTGTGTTTTTATTATTATAACGGCCAGTAATTTACAACTTAAAATGACGTTTATGATATTTTACCAAATTATTTGTCATTAAGAAAGTATACGTTTGAATCTTGAACGCGCTCAGAATGTAATCAAATTCTTAACGGTGAAGCAATCCAACTTTTGAATCTTTCACGCTCTTAGAACGTAATTACGCTCTCATGTAGCATCTCAGTGTTTACCTGTCGTATTATATTTTTCAATACACTTGTTTCTCTCAATTTCGAGTTCGTGTTTACTTTGCAGACTCTTTACAGGGCCACAACAACTTGTGACGAGGTATTTCGAGCTTAAACTGGCACAACAACTGGCGACGAGGTATATTAAGGGTCTTTTTGAAGACCCTTAAAAATAACAAGCGTTGAGTAATCAACGACAAATTTACCCGTAAACCTCCTAGTTCTAAAAACTGGCTTTACCGGCAGACAAACAAATCTCGTAAGTTGGATTTTTTTTTTATCAAATGTGGATTATTTTGGGTTTTTTTATTACGAAGAAGTCAACTTATTTTCTTTCAAAAATGGTTTCTTTATTGCTATTCGTGCACTGTGTTTAGTTTAAACAAGAAAAGAATACATCCTCTTTACTTTTGGTTTCGAAACGGCCGAAAGTAAAAAAAAAATCTTGTTTCTTGGGTTGCCTAAGGTGATAACCGTGGAATCTACTGTTACGTAAAAAACGTACTTAATAAAGTGATTGTTTTTTGTCGACAAAAAGGTTTTATACTCGCTTTTTCTTGTTACAACTAAGATTACATTAGCAGCGGAATATAAAATAAAGAACTTCTCAAAGCCGTATTCTATAAAGACTCATTTAATACATGGAAGATTTCAAATCGTTAAATTAAATGTCATAGAAACAAAAAGCTGAAAACAGACAACGAGAACATCAACATAAAGCATAAAAAGCATTGCAAAAGCTTCTACTAGAACAAAATAAAAAACTACTTGAACAACAACAAAAATCCGACGACAGGCTACAAGAAAAAATGAAAACAGAGTTCTGGAACAAAATTAAAAAATCGAAATATTACTACAAACAATGTCGAGTAGGGGTCATAATAAACAAAACGAAAAGGCTTTGACGCATAATGTCGTGTGGGGTGCAATTTACAATTTACCTTATTCCCCGGACAAGCATGCCATATTTGCTTAATATTTCAGAAGATCTATACAAATTAGATTGTAAAAATCGGGTAGACATTAAAAAGTTCACCTACTGTTCAAAAGATTAGGCACCACTGAACATACCAAATGTGTGGACTATATTTTACCTCGAAAAACTAGCGACTTGACATTTACTGGAGCGGTTAAACCTTTAACGGAATTATGTAGCCCTAATACCGCCTTGTTCTAAAAACGGTGGAAGTACATGAACTTAATCAGATAAAAACAACGAAGATCCTTCGAATTTGCGGTAATCGTTAATAAACACTGTGACAGTTTCAAACAACCATAACTTAGCGCTGATAACTTTAAATGCTTAATATTAGTACAAGGACTTGTATCAACCAAAGACGCAGAAACTAGACGTACAGTTGAAAACAAGTCAGACAGTGAGGCAAATATAACATTACAGGAATTAGCCGAAGACGTCAGAGATGTGTAAGTGTTAAACGCAATTCTAAAGACACTGAAGAGTCAGGGATTGCGCAC
The DNA here is from genome assembly GCA_963556195.1 of Sepiola atlantica. Classification (NCBI taxonomy): domain Eukaryota; kingdom Metazoa; phylum Mollusca; class Cephalopoda; order Sepiida; family Sepiolidae; genus Sepiola; species Sepiola atlantica. Next base: position 252,385,804 of record OY744515.1, read on the forward strand.
ATGAGAAAAGTATGTCAGAAATCACAATTCAACTTTCCCCCAACAACTAAAAAAAGAGGGATTATTTCCACTCCTTTGTGAAAACAAGCCAATCAAAAACAGAATAAATTATTGCCTTGCCCCTGTTTCTGTGGATTCCTTTCATTGGATTATGGATTGTTCATACCGTTTTAAAACCTGTCTAACTTGTAATAAAGTCGGGCACAAGAATTTCATTGCAGAACGAACAAGGCAAATAAGAGGTGGCTTAAATCCACAAAAACAAACGATCAATACGGTAGAATTACAAGAACATATGTACAGGTAAAACTCCTTAACAATTGTAAAATTACAATTGGATCCTTGTTCAGACGTGTCAATAATCAAGATGCATACATGGAAAAGGTTGGGGAAACCGACAATTCTAAGAATCAACAAAATAGCCAGAAAAGTGAGTGCTGAAAAAGTGTAATTCGAGGATGAAATTATTACCAACATTACTTTAAACAGAACTACAAAAAATTGAAAAACGTTCGTATTAAACCAACAATTTATTTGGCACAAACTTGATGCAGAAGTTTAACCTATGGGTGTTAACCACCAAAACGTTTGGCCAGAAAATAAAACAATCTAACGACCGAGTTAGAAAAACGAAATAAGGGATTTTGTTTCAACCATTAAAAAACATGTGTAATTGACTCAAAATAAATTGTCTGCAGAAATTGAAGCACATAAGAACGCAAAATTCACGCTGCAAATAGCTAACAAAACTGAAAGAAATCAAGTATTTTTAGGTAACCAGATGAAGGTTAAAGAGCTGGAATTGCTAAAGCTGCAGCACAAATATATCTTAGAAGAGCTAAGAACTATGAAGGATGAGATGTTTTTTTTCTCGAATATAAATGTCGAAGCAAAGAAAACATTTTTCCAGGTTTAAAAATGTGCTGCACAATCAGAAGTCTAGAATTAAAAAGCTGGATGATATCAAATCTGAATTTGATAGATCACTCATAAGAGAAACCTAAATAAAATTAGGAAAAAACTGTCGGACAACACCGGCAACACGGCAAGAAGTTATATTCACCCAATACGACACTTTCGACATACCCAAGCAGCCTAAGAACAGTGCCAACCTCAAAAGGAAACGATACAGTGACTCATGAAAAGGTAAGGCTTGAGAGGAGGTGTTATGGTACTTTACTTCACAGACGACATGAACTCTCCCGCTTAATATGAATACTGGGAACACATGCCTCTCAGTGTTGTAACCACATCAGTCCAATACTGGCAGTCAACTCTTGTTATATTTATTTCTCAAAACTCCGTGTTCGTGATTTCTTTTCGAACCGGTTATAGGGCCACAACAACGCCAAACACAACTTATAGGCACGATGCGTATAAATGGGCTGATGTATTTGACTTGACCCTTACTCAGAACAGAGCGAGTCTTATAACCAGTGATCTCCCTAAACTATATGTAAAAGACTGCAATGATACATACAATCACTTTAGCCGATTAAGTCGATTGTACATCAATTAAGCGTTGATGACGATCTATCAGGGGCCATTTTTGGGGAATCGATCGCAACAAACTAAATAAGGACTGTCACAAGGATACATTAAAAGAGGACAGATAACACGCAATTATTGACAAAAGGAATTTATTGACACTCTTAAATAACGTACATTGGTTAGGATGAATAAAAGTTTTGAGACATAAATGGCGCTAATACCGGCGATCTGAATGTGTCCTGTAGAAAAACAGACAAAAATAAGGTGTCGAATAAAACCCAGCAGCAGGGAAAAGAACAGAGAAAAATGTAAAAAGAATCGCGTGAAGAATACAAGAGTTGGTCATTGAGTGTGAACATATATTGTCAATGCTGATTGAATATGATTAAACTGGGTCAGTTTTGAGGAGTGTTGAGGAAATATTATCGATTACTAGAGTAGTTTGTGACTAAAACGTCTACTTTGCATGAGGTGACCCATCAAGTTCAAATCATGTACGAGTTTCATTTTAATTTTGTGATTATCTTTGTTTATTCGAAACCCCGCGGACTAAATTAAACGTTTGTTTTATATTACCAACGAAAACATGAGCGTAAACAAGAAAAAAAGCAGCGTAATTCATAATAGACTGTCGATAATAAATTCCGATGTTTAATATAGATATATAGTTATATATGTTTACTAGATGAGCATCCCCACACAAATACACTCATTCACAGAAACAGTGGGAAAGGCACTCCTTAAATCCATACAAATACTACGAAGCATGGGTAATTGTACATTCTGAATACCGCCATTCAAAAAATCCATCTTTACTAGAAGAAAGGAAAAACAGCACCCGTACGAATAGATAAGTTGCTGGGCTCATTTGTGCTAAGCAAAACAGTGGAAACCACAGTCGGAGGATATTTAATAAGGATAAAACACTGCGCAGATGTTTACAATCTCTCTCTCTCTTTCTCTCTCTCTCTCTCTCTCTCTCTCTATTTCTTTTTCTCTTTTATACATACATATACATACATACACACACACACACACACACACACATATATATATATATATATATATATATATATATATATATATGTGCGTGTGTGTGTGCGTGTGTCTATATAAGCTGGATGAATACCCGTCCCATGACAAATAAAATGAATTCTACGTAACGAAAAATCTTTAGGTTTCTCACTGAAGGTTAAAATAAAGTTATAATGGGTAAAATAAAATGTAAATCTGATATATTTAAATTTTCAAATGGGCCGTTTTGCTATGATTATGGTCCCTAAATATTATGGCCCCTAAATATTATGGCCCCTACAAACCCTTTTAATATTCCAAAACATCTGACATTTGGGGAATATTTAGTAAATGATGTATAATACAAATTGTATTGGGTAAGCGACGTTCAGACTGACCAGTAAAAGATAGGTGACGATTTGGAAATACTAGGTGTTGTATGTCTTCTTCCCTTACCTGGATATACATGCTGACTGGAGACCACATGTAAATTTGTATTTCGCCATTAACTTCCACTTTCAGTGGAAGATGGAATACCCGACGCTGGTGAATACCACTAAAAAAAGTGGTATCACCGTTTTTTAGTACTAAGTATTAACATTTCACAAAAGTCTATGGTATCTAATTTTGCAAATAGAAATTCCGCCCAATATTTACTCTCGTAGCACAAAACTAAATTAAACTAAATATATCTCACATTTGGACTGCTAATGCGTAGCAGGTTCTTCTAAAATTCACAATGTTTTGCTAATCAGATTAGGAGTGAATCCCGTAAATACAATATTTAAAAATATAAATATACATAACTTTAACCGATGTTCCTTAACAAAGATTTAATTCAAGATATAATGATGCTACACCTTATATCTAGAAGCTTTGTTTTAATTTTTATCAAAACCCATTAAATGATTTTTATTCTATAGAATTGTGTCATTTAACGCTCAGACTTCAGAGGTTTTTAAAAACAAGGAAATTCACTAAATTCTGTTTAATTCGTGACTAATGAATATGGATCAAATTTAAGGCAGATGTGAAATAATTGAATTTTAAAATGAGAGATTGTTAGGCCCCTAAACTCCCTTTGAAATATCTCAAAGTAATTGACATTTGAGGAATATTCATTAATTGATTTCTGAGAACTATCGTTAAAATTTCGCAAAAATCGGAGGTGTTTGCATTTTCAGAAGGGCTACCCAGCCCCTTTTATCCCATTCGCATCAAACTAGATTAAAATAACAATAGCCAACATTGTAACCTGTCACGCCTTTCAGCTTTGTTTCGCAATTCATAATGATTGGTTACTTTGATTAGTTTTGCCGACCCCGCTGTAGCTCGGGATTAATGCATATAAAAAATAGGACGAGTTTATGAATAAATCCTGTAAGTACAAATATATAAAGATATACACGTATCTGATTTAATATAGTAGTAGTATTAAATACATTTATGGCAAGTAAGCTACGCATAGACACCCATGTCTTATTCCCGATAATAATAAATTAAATAATAATAATACATTTTAGAAGAAATATAGAATACGCATGTCGCCAGATCAGAAACACACGCGTGTGGCTATGAAACGCTCCCCTATCCCCGTTACTCTCCTGACCTTGCACCCTCTGCCTTTCATCTCTTCCCACCCATGAAGTTGTTTTTTGAAAGAAAAGCGTTTTCCAGATCATGCAGCCTTGATTTCTGAAGTTACGACGTGTTTGGAGGACCAACCTGGGGTGTGCTACAAAAACGGTGTCCAGAGGTGCATCAAACGATGGAAGAAATGCACAACTCTGGATGGTTCCTATGTAGAGAAAGACTAATAACTGTGCCAAGTTTCATTAATCTATTGCTATGGGGAATGGGTCAGGGGCGTTCAATAAGTAATGCCGTCTTTGGAGATGGTGAGTCTAAATGCTTCCACCGTATTGACTGGACTTTGGTCTCTGGATAATAGTGATGAAGCCAAGTTTCATCCTGTGCAATCAGTCTTTTGAAAAATTTTGACTCATCTTCTTGGCACATCTCCAAGTTCATCCTCGAGCGCTCGACGCCTTCTTGCTTCTGAAAAGGTGTGAGCAACCTGGGAATCCATCCGGCAGACAACTTATGCATATGCAAATGGTCATAAATGATACTTTCCACAGATCCTGTACTAATCTTTACCTCTTGGGCTATTTGGCGAATAGTAATGCGTCGATCTTCCAAAATGGCAGCCTCAACTTGATGGACAGATGCCTCATCAATGGCAGAAGAGGGACGACCACATCTGGAAGCTTTCCATAGACTTCCGGCCATGTTTGAATTCACGATGCCAACGTTTTACAAGGTCATGTGATTGGGCATCATCACCATAAGTTTCTTTCATTACATCAAAAGTCTACTTTGGTGTGCGTCCTTTAAAATACAAACAAAACAGATCACTGCGCGACACTCAAATGGTTCCATTTCACACCTGCTCAGTTCAAACACCTGTAAATCAGAAACCACAATTAGTTCAGAGCTGCTTTTGCAACATAACCCATGCAGATATAAATCATTACACCTGCAACCTTTCATCTGGAAGTAGGCCAGGGGCATTACTTATTGAACGCTCTTCGTATTTCTATATTTGTGGTAGCTCTGCTTGTCTGCCTGTCTCACTACCTACGAATAATATGCACAAATCCAATGCAACTTTTCTTGAGTAAGATTGATTATTCGAGGAATTCGATGCTTTTATTATTTTTTGTAAGGGTTTACAATACTATAATGGGGACTGCTTTTGCGCCGCACATGCTAACATACTAAAGACGCCATTTTACTTGATTTCGTTATATTCTTTACACAAGAGCTAAATTTAATCGCTGTCTTTCTTCAATTCAACAACATTGCTCTTATACGGAAACAGGTCGTACAGAGAATGTGTTAAATCATCTAACCTGAGTGTTCAGTAAAATATTAAACAGTGTCTGTACGTTGGTAGATATAGTAGCTATTATATCTTTCGGCGATTAAGCCAGATATGCTGTAGACGAATGTGTTAGCATAGTTCGAACAGCTGATCCTACCTGTATGAGCTAGAATCGTGAGAAACGGACGTTTATTATATTGATCCGGATATAACGCCAGAAATGACGACAGAAAGACACACAGGCTCAACTTTCGGTAGTATTGGTGGACGCTTCAATTCGGCAATACGTACTAAACATGATTTAACGAAACGAGAATAACAAAGCCACGCGCTCTGCCTTCCTCTGTTTTATTGACCAGCAGACGATCATTTGGCTTAATTAATCGACAGTTCTTTAAAAAAGTGGGTGTGTAGTTAATTGAGAAAACATGGTAGATGGGTTTTGTTTCGGCTCTCACAAAGCAAGAGACATGCTCAACAGAAGCCTGTTCTCGTTCATGGGAGGAAGGCAAAACGCATGGCACTGGTTAATAGCAACACACATAAGGAATCAATTTGATAAATGACTATGTAACATGTGGAGCAATCTGCCAAATATGATTCTTAATAATAGACATTTACAATTCATCTTTTCGGTTTGTGCATTTACAGTTTTTACACTCTTGTATCCTTTTTATGTGTCGTCTATTGTCCTCTTCATTATTTACTTTCGAAAAGCGCATTCATCTCCAATCTTTAGAGAACACTGCTTTTCATTCATTCCTAATTCTGTTCTCCCTGTTTGCATAGTAAGTCTAAATTCTATTTTGTTTAGATCAATTATTTTAGAAATGACATTAAACTTTTATTACCTATAACATAAAAAATACTTCTTAATTTTGTTCTGGCAAAAGATTGTACAATTTCGATATCATTATACCCACTATGTTATGGTTTGAAGATGTGTTTTAAATGATGCTTTATTTCTTAAATAAATTTTCGTTGCTAGAGTTATTGCTAAGCCTACGTTCGATGAAATTAGGATTCTGTTTTATAACTTCAACTTATATATAAATATTTATATATACTAGCTGAAGTACAACTTTACGCTAGGTTTCCCAACTTTTCTAGAATTATGTAGCTAAGATAAACAGTTATAAACATCTATTAAATATTTTTCATTCATTTTTGTAAATGACTAGGTTTATGATGACGATCAATATCGACTAGGTGATAATTAGAACGCTATACAAAAACATGTATCTAGCGTGAGATTCGAACCAACGATGGAATAACACATTGGAACTGAAGGCGAAGACTTTGTGCAGAATGCTACTGATCAAACGAAAATATTTTGTCTCTTTGATCTACTTAAATGGATTCGGCGTAAGGATTTTTTTTACCTTTCAACATCGATATAAAATAGTAGATTTTCCAGTGAGATGACCTGGAATGTCATTGTTTGTCTTGACGCGATTACGCAAACAATTAACAAACAATACACACCTATTTTCGCATGTGACATTAGCTGGGTTGGTTTAAATAACCTGTCACATAAAACTGTTTCTGTCACGGGTTGACTCTCTCTCTCTCGCTTTCTCTCTCTCTTGTTTTTGTCTATATTTATTTTTTCTCCAATACTCCTTTACTCTCTCTGACTCGCTCTCTCTCGCTTGTTTTTGTCTATATTTCTTTTTTCTCCAATACTCCAATACTTTCTCTCTCTCTCTCTCTCTCTCTCTCTCTCTCTCTCTCTCTCTCTCTCTCTATATATATATATATATATATATATATATATATATATATATATATATATATATATATAATCAATATTTGTTATTGTTTATTATTTATGTACGTATATATTTCGTCCTTTTTAATCGGGGCTCATCAGCATAGAGATATGACTATTCACTACCGGTCATGCGATTCGAAACCCCGGATTACAAGTATTTTGCAACTCAAATCAGACGCCCTAATCACACGGCCAATTTTAAATAGCGAATAAACTGTGGTAATTTTAACACTTTATCGGCGGTCTTAACGTCTAGAGCGTTCTACTTCTTTAGTGGAAGGAACGATGCATTTTAAAGCTAGTGACGTCATGCTGTGTTAATACTACACTTACAGTGCTACACTCTTTCGAGGAGCGACAAATAATAATAAATATGTGTTATTGTTTATTATCTATGTACGTATACGTTTCGTCTTGTTTAATCGGGACTCATCAGCATAGAGATATGACTATTCACTACCGGTCATGCGATTCGAACCCCGGATTATAAGTATTTTGCAATTCAAATCCGACGCCTAAACAACACAGCCAATTTTAAATAGCGAATAAACGGTGATAATTTTAACACTTTCTGCATCATTTTCTCTCTATCGATACATTTTTCTTGTCCTTTTCTCCATTTTATATTTATCGCTCTCGTTCCATGTCTCTGTCGATCGCTAAGCATTTGGCTCTCTGTCTTTCGCTTAATTTCCGTCTTTCCTTTATATCTCTGCCTTTTTTCCTTTACTTCCCTTCTCTGCGTTGTAATCAAAACCAAGCAAGAATTCTTCTGCTCCTCCAATATAGACCCCAAGTAATGTACGCGATGTTGAAATCACAGAAGATCAATTTAAACTCCTCCAATTCATAAATATGCCCCAGAGCCTACATTGTACCCACACAATAACGCACTATTACCATCAGGGAAGGTATAAACACCCATTTTTGCCAGCCACGCTTATTATAGCAATTTGTATTCAATTAATTGTTGACAACGGATGTTCTGCAAACGCACGCAATAACCTCCGAATAGACAACCCCAAACAATGCATCTACAAATGTCTGATGATCTACTTAATAATTGTAACTCGCTTCAATCTATATAATGTTACTTTTGTATGTTTTCAGATCGATTGTTTTAGTTGATGGGGTAAATATCAAATAAGGCTAGAAACAAAGTGAAGTGTAATGCTGGGGTAGGAGTAGTAGTCCCACAAGAAGCGTAAGAGAAGAGATTAAGACTATGACGTAAATAAATGACGTAAATTAAGAAAAGTACAGAAGTTGCAGTAGCAACACGACAGCGTAAGATACTAACACTAAGAGGATTTCGAACATAAACAGATCTTTTTTTATTTACCAAAAAATGCTACTCTAAGATAAGTGTTAGTATAATAATACTCACATTTTTTATAGTTTTATTTATGCCTTAACAATGATATATGTTATTACCTGATTTGAAAGAAGTTACCTATTATTTTTTCACGTGAAGTGTAAACAAAACAATTCAATTTTCGATCAAACACGATAACATTTACGATCTATCTTTTTATAAACGTTTTACTAATATATATATATATATATATATATATATATATACACCTAAACAATAACGTATTTTTAATCTTCCTTTAATATTATTTGATAAACAAACACACTATAAACGCTTTCCAAAAAATGGGGGGACACTTTTCATCGCCGCCCCTCGTGGTCACCAAGCACAATAAAGGATTTGCGCACGTGACTAAAATAAAACCATCAATCGCAACAATTTAAAAATAAAGAGATGTATCTGCACGTGTTTTAAAAAGTACAGTTCGGTGCTTATTTTTGTCCCCCACTTCCGGGACACAATAGTTTTCTCTTAGGTTTATTTTCGTTTTTATTTTAATTTTGTGAATTTGTTACCTCGACTTCAAAATATTTCATTTTTCGGTTTTTTTAATTATTACTCTTAAAAATGAAATATATTTAAAACTGTCATATCTTATATACTATGCTTTCTCTTTTCTCGGTAATTCTGCAGCTTACGGACCGTGCTGAAATAATAACGTTATTATTTAGAAACCAGTTCACAGAAGGAAACATTCTTCTTGATTGACGAAATTCTTATTATTGTCCCAATCCGAACCTCCCCTTATTGTGGAGAAATGCATTTTCCCCAATTAAAAACCGAGTTTTTGTTTAACTCTGCTCTCTATGTCAATATTAGCTGATTTATATGAGGAATTTTCTTACATTTTTTAACGATTTCTCGACTGTTAACTATTCGGCACTTTTACTATTCATGTGGTTCCTATTTACTTGCCTCCCAACGATGGTTAGAGTTAGATACAAAGTAGTTTTTTAATGTGGGAAAAAATCTATCGCCCCAAATAGGAGCACTCCGGATTGAGAAAAAAAATTGCCGCAGCCTAGAAAGATTTCTCCCTCACAAACCGAGATAATATTAAGTATAGTATTATATAGACTACATTTTTACACGTTATTTCTATTTTGAAAAGTAATAAATCACATCTAACATATAATATAATACGTTACAGTTTACTGATAAACAGTATCTGTCTCTTTATAAATGAATAACCGGAAGGTACGTTCAAGGAACAATCTTCTATTTTACCAAGTTAATTATTCAACGACACTAACAGCTAAACGTATATCAATCCATAAAAATTTACGTGACTAAACTATGATTTACTAGAAAACGCGATTAAACTAGAATATACTAAAAAAATACTGATAGTTTCTGGGTTTTTTTTATTTGAGACTACATGCATCCCTGTTAGAGGTCTACATAGAGTCCATTGAAGCTATGTTGAGCTTTAACACGGGTGCATGTGGTACACATGGACTACTACATGATGCTAATGACTAGGATGCTACATTACATGAACATTTACATCTGAATATTTGAAACAATTGTTTGCTATCATTTTCACGATATGTGCAGTGTCGCATCCAAAATGTGTTGGGATAGCAACAGTGTGAGCACGCATCAATTGTTCGGGATTGTATTGCACAACTAAAGTAAAAGCAGACTTCTCATAAACACTTCGTACTGTTCCACGTAGAATTCTCGCTGATGAGCTCAATGCTTGCATTAAGTCGTTACATTTGTGAAAGTACATCGATACTGTAACATTATCTACAAGCATGCGTGTGTATCTCAATAGAAAGATTGCAACGACTAACCATGGTAAGAGTGTCATTATTCCATGTATTGCATTAATTTCTTTATCTGCTGCTGTACATTAACATCGTGGTGTCTGTGCTCGCGCTGGGCAATCATAAGCATCAGATAATTAAATAGTTACAGATTTGGCAAGGGATTTATTGAGTTATTTGACTTTCCAAGGGGCAGTTAGTATATATATATATATATATATATATATATATATATATATATATATATATATATATATATATATATATATAGAGAGAGAGAGAGAGAGAGAGAGAGAGAGAGAGAGAGAGGGAGAGAGAGAGAGAGAAAGAGAGAGTAGTAGATTGCTTGAATAATTGCTGGGAATATTAGTAGTATGTTTGCTCTTAGTCGTCTTAAAGATTATATAGATATATATATATATATACATATATATATATATATATATATGTATATATATACATATATATATATACAAATATATATATATATATAAATATATATATATACATAACATAAAATATAATAACACGAAATCACATAATTGTCGATGCAATAATTTATTTCAACCGTTCGGTTTTTTCAAGCATCACTCAGACAATTACATTTTTGTGACTCTCAAAAATGTAATTGTCTGAGTGATGCTTGAAAAAACCGAACGGTTGAAATAAATTATTGCATCGACAATTATGTGATTTCGTGTTATTATATTTTATGTTATTATTGCTCTGTTTACTACATTGACAAATATATATAACACAAATATATATATACATATATATTTATGTATATATATACATATATATATATATACAAATACATATATATATATATATATATATATATATATATATATATATATATATATATATATATATATATAGCATAGATATTAGAACAGTTATAAGTATGTAACAATCCCTAACAAGAGAGAATAAAGAAAATGATATTATATCATATTCGTTGGAATGTTGTAAGGTTATTCATTTTGTTTAGTGGCTGATGAGCAAGGCGTTCAATTCACTGACATTTAAAGTGCAGCATCATTTCAAGATTCATTTTCATTTAGACATTCTGCCCTCGTTGACCTTCATAAGACCTGAGGTCATCAATAGCGTCAGAATATCATTTTAAACCGAATTGGAATCAAAAGGAGTCGTTTGTAGAAACACTTTCAAATCAAATTTTATTATTTTCTGCGAACTTATTTTGACTGTCAACTTGTAACATCGGTTAATGATCATAACACATTAAAGTTACTAAATTGAAGAGAAATACTCCGGATAATCACAGATGGGTGTTTATATGAAAACGTACAATAACTAATAGACTATATGTATCCAGAAATTGTGTTTAAAATGTATTCTTAAAATGCTCCATCAGTAATTTTTTCATTCATTTTATTTGATACCCAATTTTAAAGACTGTTACATTAATAAATATTTTGTTATTCAATCTTTTGTATTGATAGGTCGCCGCTTGCCAAGGCCCAAAAGCTATTTTACAATAAAGGTTGATGTATTTGCCGGTGGACGACGAGACAACACTTTGAGGATCGGAGACGATTGTTAGAACTGTTCAGAATTTGATTATTTAAGAGTAGTTGTAGTCAGTTGGGAAGCATCCACGTGGTATTGTGTTCCACAGATGGAAGTTCCTTTTAGTTTTAGGAACACAGAGAAAAATAAAGTACAATTTATGCGTATATGTACTTGAAAAGTATTATTTTGGCAAAAGTCCTTGCAAGAATTGCGCAGCTAACATCATTACTAGCAAAATTAAGGCTCATATTGAATGACTGATGCATCACACTTAGCTTAAAAACCATATTGATGCGCTACCAGGTCATCTCCATATTTCTGTACGCGTGTGATTCGTGGACCCTAACGGCGGACATAGAGAGGAGGATATAGGCCGCAGGGATATGCTGCTTCTGATAGATCCTCAACACATACAAAGATCAAAGTACAAATTAGGATGTGAAGAGCGCTGAAACAATCAGTCGAGCAATATGAACATAGACTGGCCACTGTGAAAAAGAAGCAATATCAAGTGGTACGACTATGTCATACTATCATCAGCTCTCGCAGAGACAATCCTGCAATGAACGGTATAGGAAAGAAAAAGGAGAGGCAGATAATGAAAGAGGTGGGAGAACGACATTCGAGAGACGACAGGGTTTGGCGCTGAGTAACACGTTAACGAAGGCTAAAATCAGAATAACTAAGAAGAACGATCATCTAGACAAAGGGACAGATGATGATGAACTTAGAAAAAACAGGTGTCTCCTTGTTTGCATAACAAACGATACTTATATTTCGTGTCTTCTTCTGCTGATAATGAGCCTCGCATCAATATATACTGAATTATCCCCCGTAAGTTTACACATAACGAAATAGCTATTTATACATATTTACATTGAAATAGAGACACAATATGTACTTATAGATTAGATATTACAGTGATTGGAAAATAATCGAAATTCCTTAAAAATATTGAATTTTGACATTTTTATAAGAATTTGGGTCTTTACAAATAGCTGAAAAATGCAAGCAGTATTCTTTTCATTGCGATTTTTATACATAATTCAACGCTTAAAAACATTCATGAAATTATTTGGGAGCTCCTCCCTTATATATAATATATAAATGTGAGCGTGTGCTTTTTTGGCTGTCATACATAAAAACGTAAAAGGACAAATAATTTTCAATATATCAGGTATGTTTTTACCTCGGTAGTTTAAAATTTACATTATAGCATAATAGTACCATTGTAGCACATAACTCAATAACTTCCAAGCTTTCCTGGATGACTTTTGGAAGTGGATGATGACTTTCAAGACAAATAGAATTTAGTAAGGCCAACGACAAAATAAAAAATCGAGATATGACATCTTAGCAGATCTCTATTACCAAAAGGTAATGAAAAAATCAGGAATCACTCCCTCAACTATCTAAGTAACTAACTTCACTGTCATGGGCCCAAAAGGACAAGGTACCCCGTGCATGATGCTCTGGAAGCAGACATGTACTAACACCTGGCTCTCTTTCGTAAGCACAAGCTCGAAACGTGTACTAACCTTTTGTTGAATTCTTAGAAATGTAATCTGTTCCTATCATATCTAATTCGTACGTACCATAAACTAATGCTTGAAGAAGAAAACAAGATTTCGATGAGAGAAAGATTCTTACCCCATCAATTCCTACAGATGCTTCGTCAACACCATCATTCTAGCTACGGCGAGGATCGCGAAATCACTATTCTTTCCCTTAACGCACGACGGATCGCGATTGTCATCTACGTACGCCAAATCCAGTGTTACCAATTCCTCGGAATAGATGCGAGTCGTCACCTCGTGATTATACCTCTAGAACAGCCGAAGTTCGCGACAGTTGAAGAAGGTATGTGTAGCAGTCTCTCCTTCACTACCGTCGCGACACAGACAATCAGGCATTTCAATCATGCTTTAACTGAAAAGTGTGCCATTGAGGGTTAACACATGCTGGACTAATCGCGAGGCCAGAAATAACTTGTTAATTCTTCCCGAACCTTGCGCCTTACTCCATTGAGAGATAATCCTCTTTCATCGATTGACAGCCGCTCCCCATGCGTATTCGAAGTGAAAACACCCATTGAATCTTTATATAGTATATTTCTAAGCTGTAAAATGTTACTGGACCGGGGAGAACATATAAAACGCAGTAGGGACTGGACGAAAAACTGAGATTCACTTCTTAGTCTACGACGCCCTTCGATGATAAGGCTGAGGATGAGGTCGGGAAACGCGCTCTCAACCGCAGGACCCCACGTATACTCCATCAAGAAAACTAGTTTTACGGTCGCTGTCGATGATTTGCCAATTGATGCTACACAAGCGTACCGTCTCACGGACATTGAATATAGACACGTGTGTAAACCCACAGATTAACTCCTATTAAAACAAGCAAAAGTGAAGGCGCTGAAAGACCGTTAATTTACTCGCGGCAGATAAAGTAAAGCCAGTTGGTAAAGCATGAAAATAAAATATTACATGGCGCACACCTCTACTATATACTTAGTGAGGAAAGATTTTATTGGAGCGAAGTCATAAACTAACGCTTTCAGCTTTATAATTGCAACAAATTCTTTTCAAGCTTGAGATTCGGTCCGAAGGACGCGCCGAAGATTTAAACCTGACCATCTACTCAAGAGAAAAAACCAGAAAGCTAACCGTTACTTATCTAGACACCAAACTATTGGCCAATAAACTGCGATTGGGGATAGTTTGCGTAATATGCAACATTCTCTGTCACTGCCTCGAGGTTTTGAAAGCATTAGACAGAGTTATATCATCGGCGAATGCTCTACCCTGGCCCGCGACCCTTCAGATGAGACGATTACTCGAAGAACCGGACTTATCACCCTGTTCTTTACCCTGCGAAGTACTTGCTTCAACGGAATTCCATTAAGGAGGACGACAGCGAACAACCCTGCCGTACAAACCGAGAGACAGTAAATGACCGCACCACTGCTGTTGACAAGCGATACAGAATAAAAATCATTTACAAAAGTCCCAGTTAAAACCGGTGGTCTCTAAAACCGAACAAAAGTTGATGCTCGGCTCCATTAAAAAATTTGTAATGATCAAAATTGATCGGCCTGGCCCTGTGACAAAGTGGCAGAACCCAGCGTAGAATTGAGGAAGACTTGTACACTAGTATATATTTGGGACGTACGAAAGGTACAACGGGATAATGAATCAGAGTCTAAGAGATACCACGCACGGGTAAGAATAGATGATTTTCAATTTTCCGTAATAATAATGTTTTCGTGTTGAACCAGGCGTGTAATGGGAAGGTCAGAGATTTACCGCTATCGTCAGTTGGCATGGTTCTATGGGTGACGATGAGACAGCTGAGAGTAGCTTAGTCCGAGAATTATGTAGAGCATGAGAAACAGATGGAACATTTTAAAGTTTCGTCCGAGGCTGAACACTGAATAAGTTAGAGCCGGATTAACCTTTTGGCTTGTTGCAGTCTTTCACCTGTTGGCCACCCCAATACGGGCGGAGGGTGGAGATGATTAACAGCCTTTTTCACTTTCAATTATTTTTGATACACACTTTTCCTTTTATATGTAGTAGCTTTACAAAAATATATTCTGACTATATCTCATTTAGTCATGTTTGATTCAAAATGCGTGCTTGTTCGTTTTTTGTGAAGAGTCTGGGAAGTTGGATGAAGCTTCCCTACGAGTACTTCCGAAGTCCCCCACAAATCACTGTAATCGATATGAAGATACGAGTACTTCCGAAGTCCCCCTACAAATCACTGTAATTGATATGAAGATACGAGTACTTCCGAAGTCCCCCACAAATCACTGTAATCGATATGAAGATACGAGTACTTCCGAAATCGCTCATAAATCACTGTAATCGATATGAAGATACGAGTACTTCCGAAATCGCTCACAAATCACTGTAATCGATATGAAATTACGAGTACTTCCGAAATAGCTCACAAATCACTGTAATCGATATGAAGATACCAGTACTTCCGAAATCGCTCACAAATCACTGTAATCGATATGAAGATACGAGTACTTCCGGAATCGCTTACACATCACTGTAATCGATATGAAATTACGAGTACTTCCGAAATCGCTCACAAATCACTGTAATCGATATGAAGATACGAGTACTTCCGAAGTCCCCCACAAATCACTGTAATCGATATGAAGATACGAGTACTTCCGAAGTCCCCCACAAATCACTGTAATCGATATGAAGATACGAGTACTTCCGAAGTCCCCCACAAATCACTGTAATCGATATGAAGATACGAGTACTTCCGAAGTCCCCCACAAATCACTGTAATCGATATGAAGATACGAGTACTTCCGAAGTCCCCCACAAATCACTGTAATCGATATGAAGATACGAGTACTTCCGAAGTCTCCCACAAATCACTGTAATCGATATGAAGATACGAATACTTCCGAAGTCCCCCACAAATCACTGTAATCGATATGAAGATACGAGTACTTCCGAAGTCTCCCACAAATCACTGTAATCGATATGAAGATACGAGTACTTCCGAAGTCCCCCACAAATCACTGTAATCGATATGAAGATACGAGTACTTCCGAAGTCTCCCACAAATCACTGTAATCGATATGAAGATACGAATACTTCCGAAGTCCCCCACAAATCACTGTAATCGATATGAAGATACGAGTACTTCCGAAGTCTCCCACAAATCACTGTAATCGATATGAAGATACGAGTACTTCCGAAGTCCCCCACAAATCACTGTAATCGATATGAAGATACGAGTACTTCCGAAGTCCCCCACAAATCACTGTAATCGATATGAAGATACGAGTACTTCCGAAGTCCCCCACAAATCACTGTAATCGATATGAAGATACGAGTACTTCCGAAGTCCCCCACAAATCACTGTAATCGATATGAAGATACGAGTACTTCCGAAGTCCCCCACAAATCACTGTAATCGATATGAAGATACTAGTACTTCCGAAGTCCCCCACAAATCACTGTAATCGATATGAAGATACGAGTACTTCCGAAGTCCCCCACAAATCACTGTAATCGATATGAAGATACGAGTACTTCCGAAGTCCCCCACAAATCACTGTAATCGATATGAAGATACACTCATTGAATTTCCTGACTTTCAGAATATCCAAAAATGAGAGAGCTCTTACGCTTCTCCACGTCGATAATTGTTTTGGTCTAGATCTGACTAATTGACCCTGATAACGCTTGACAGCCTCGCGTTGCAGGTCTCCCTTATCTAGTTATATGGTTAAGGAAAATCACCTAGCCACCGTCAGGGCCAATTCATTTTCTAAAAGTTTTCTTCGTCCTAGCCCTATTTAATGCGAGACGCTGATTATACTTGAATTTCACGGTGGGTGTGCCAGGTTCGAATCCAATTCGTTCCACAAAAGCACTTTCATTAAAACCCACAGCTGACCATGTGTCTAACCTCCTGGAGAGGAAGTAAATAAAATACCTGATGGTGAAACTTCCAATCTTAGCTTTTAAAGTACCCCACTATTTACTCTTGGTAACCGTTTCAGTTAACGTCCGTTAAATAAGGGTTTCTAGATTTTCTTGGGAACAACATATCTGCAGAAAGGGACCATTCAACCTCCAGTACTCAGTTTGGTTAGGCTTCATGCTTAACGGTAACCGAACCTTAACCAATGTATCGCCTGGATTCCTTAACGAGCGTATACTAGGACACGATATAAAATCTAAATCTAACTAACATCTTATCAAAATATATATTCAGACAGGATGGCACACTATTCGCCCGTGCGCTATCAGCGAAATACTGTTCCTAATGCCAGAAAACGCTGCAAATGGGTTATAGAAAATAGGCTTTTGCCCAAACTCTTAAATTCAGAAACGCTGAGCAGAGATTTCCTAAAATAAGTTTGGAAGATAAAACAAAGAGCAAACTGAACAGATTGTATACTTCATCTCAACCAGCAACGTATGAGTTCCTCAGCAGCTTACAAGCTCAAACTTTTTCAAAACATGTTGTTTCAAATTCAACTCATTGTGATCACCTACTTCCGGAAATTCCCGAATGATTGAAAGTACTCTTAGTGATATTCATATATCTGTCTGAAATCTTGCCAAACTTACAAGAATCTTGATGCCAGCAAGGCAACGGGTCCTGAAAACATTATGGTCATTGTCCTAACGAATTTGCTACGGGAATTTGATCTCCTATTATTACAATTAATTATGTAATACGGGCGAATAGCGTGCCTTCCGGTTTAAAAATTAAAAATAAAAATGGTGATCAGTGATCTACATTACAGTACAGATCGATCAGTCTCCTGTTCGTCATAAGTTGTTTGAATCTGTGATTAATGAAAACGTTGTGATTCACCTCAGCAAAACTAATCTACGTCGGGACAAGCAATACGAATTTCATCCTGCAATATCTACTGTTGACATGCAAACTGTGATATCCAAAAATGAATCTTTCGACAGGGTGTTATTGTTAGAGCAATAGCTCTCAACATAATATGCTTTTGATCGTGTTTGGCACAAAGTGTTGCTACACAAACTTGCTAGCTATGTCTTTTCAATCATCAAATCGTTTATCTCTAATAGATCTATTAAAGTGCTTATCGGGGTTACTATTATCAATACATGCGTATTTTAAAGATCTATTTTTGGCTAAACACTATTCCTGATTTTTAGTATCGAACTTCAACATCATAGTATTGTCCGGGCCTTCTGGTCTGGATTTACGCCGGTCTATCGGTTGTCCGTCCTGTGCAGTTCTAGGAGGTGCCCCCTCCCAGGCTTTGCCTTCTCACCCTTTGAGAAGGGGTTAGTTTATTGCTAATCGCGTGAGACGCCCCTAACAGGGAATGCCGACGGGGCTGCCCAGGCAATTTTTAAATAGCCAGAGTGCTTAAATTCTCGAGCTCTGGTTTTTTTCCCCACTTTCCCGACCTTGTGTCACATCTTACCTTGTGGGAGAAAGATAAATAGATTCAACATCATATTATGAAATAATTTGATGTCTAGGACAGATAAAGCAACTGTCTATAGCTGCACGTCGAAGAATATTGCTGATCAAAATCTTGTTAATTCTCTCTTCTGCGCTAAATCACGTGATGTAATGAGGTTACCGTTTTATGTTACATTTACCCTAACCCTAACTTTAAAATCAATGTTATCTCTCTTTCACCATCAACGTCCAGACCTGTTTTGCTCCAGTTGGAATGAATTAATCGCTCCTTATTTTTATTAAGTAGGACAACCTTTCACTCCTGATCATTTACCTATATGTGTCAGAGACGTTTTAAGATGGCGCAATGCTGTAACATATGCGGAAGTACCGTTGGAGCATTCTTTCTTACCGCAACAAAATACAAAATCGACTTCGCAATTTACTGGATTATGATCTCTTCTCTAATGCACTTTTCTCACATAAATGTTGCTCGACTTTTTCAACTCTATCGTTATTCACATGTAAGATGTTTGATAGAGTTTTCATCCCTGGTTCTTCTTTGTAAGACATTCACAGCAAGAACTCTTCTCTCTATCACGATTTCAAATCACTTTCTACATTTCTCGTCCGGGTAATCGAGACGAAAACTGTCGACAGGATCGCATATGGCTATCAGGTGAAAGAGATTGTTTTCACACTTATCGAATACTTTAGGTCCTTCGACCTCATTGATTTTGGGATAAAAGATGCCATTCAAATCACATATTTAATATTTTACACTTCAGGCCCGTAACGAACACCTCCAACCGAGAAAAAAGGAAACTCTTTCTGAAACTGAGTTTGGCGCATGAACTGCGATAACTAGAAACGCGCAATCCTTTTCGGCAATCGTTGCAGACAGCGTGCGTTTTCCAAACACTTCTAAACAGAAGATTCCAATATGCCGAGAAGAAATCACAGTCTTCAGTAAATGGCAATCGCGAAAAGAAATGTGGTGGGTCTTCCCGATCGCACTTACAATAGATCTCTCTGAACGAGATCAGTACAGCTTTTAAACCCTGTGACCTTGAATTTAAACTAGCTATCCACAATTCCATTATCACTGAACATAGTCAGTGTCACACACAGTGTCCTAGAGTGAGGACGCTATAAGTCTCAGAATTCAGACATAGTCCGTCCGTCCGCCCTCAGAGAGTTGCATCCATCAGCCCTTCCTGACACATAACCAGGACTGTGCTGATCGGTTTGAAATCAAGCTCTTAGGACTGAGGTGTTGCCTATTTCAACCTTTCTGTGCACCCAAGTCGATTAAGATTTCTCCTCCTTTGACTGAGGATAGAACAGATATACCCCTCTGATCCTAGCCCTCATACTTTCACTTCAGTTTTCGATGTTTTTTTATTTTTTTATTTCGTGACAGGCTCTTCGGAAACTGGCGTTAAACCATATTTTAAAAAATTGAGATTTATATGAGACAAATATCTAGCTCTAACGAATATTATTTTTTCTCTTGGGATCATTTTATTTACCATTTTAAAATTAATAAAAATGATCTTCTTATGAATTCTCACTTAAAGATTTTAACGTTTTTCGTATGTATATTATCTAATATAAAAAGTAAAGTTAGTCTCTTTCTCGATTTTTTGTCATCGATAGCTTTCTTTCTTCCAAGTTTTCATTCTGGTTCGTGAGTTTTTTTTGGAGGATCGTTGCAGCATGTTATGAAGAAAAATAAAACGCAATTCGATATAATTACCCCAGAACATATTTTCACAGGGTGGCAATTATTTTCCTACTGACGCCATTTTGAAACAAAACGACGTAGCTTCGTATTCGTCAACACAGAGTTACTTACCTTTCCTTGGAATAAAAGTATATTTTGTAAAAAAACAAACACATATTATAAATACAAATGAAATGACAGTAAAAACATAACCGAACACCGTAGATACAGTTCGTCCATAGTATTTTCAAATGCGTCTCAGCATCTCTACAAGAGGTTCTGTCCGTCCGTTTTCAAAGTTGTGAATAGCATTAAGTATATGTTTGGACGCATCTGATTAAAAGACTATATGTGTCCGTCACTCTTATATAGATATAGTATTTTCGTCCGTCTGTCACGCTCAAGTTTGAAAAGAATTTTCATCTTTTTGTCACGCTTAAATTTCAAATAGAAGTTTCGTCCGTGTGTTAGGCTTAAATTTGAAAGAGCATAAACGTCCGTTCGTCCCGCTTAACTTTGGGATATCAATTTTAGATACGGCCACGCACTTCTATAAGAGACTGTGTGCATCTGTTAGCATGTCACGTTTATCCTTTACAGGGCATTTTCGTCGATCTCAGCATTGTTACACGGCTACGCATTTATATGAAGGGGTCTGTCCGTCCGTCGCTCGGGAGATTTAATTACCATTTTCAGCGCTAAACGCGGAAGTTGCACGGACGCATCTTAAAAACATCCGTCCTTGGTTTCCTTTATTAAAGCATGCAAAGCGAATATAATTCGTAGAATTAATTGAATAATTTAAGTAATTTATGGAAAGCAAAAAAGAAAAAAAATAACAAAAAATAACAAAAAAAATAAAAAAGAATAGAAAATAATAAAAAACAAAGACAGTAATTGAAGTTTTAAAATTTTATTGTATTTTCATTTAGGTATTTTTTATTTTATTTTGCAAACTTTTTCCTCTTTCACTCTATTCCCATACACTCTCCTTTTTTGCTGATTCTTTGGATCACGGTCATACACGCAATGACGTCACAAATTGGGGCGTCTCCTCGCATTCTGTCAAACAGTCACTCTAAAAAAAAAAAGCATTCTTAACATTCTTCTTGTTTATAAGACTTTTTTTTGTTTGTGCTTCGTAATTGCGCCATACAGTCTGGTGTATGTAGCGCCTTACAAATTGCATTGGTTGTGCATATAATGAAATTATTATTTCAGTTGCAAAAGAAAGAAAAATCGTTTCGTATGTATGTATATATATATATATATATATATATATATATATATATATATATATATATATATACATATATATACATATACATATACATATGTATCCATATCAACACACCAAAAAACAATGGTATATTTATATGAATAAGATACATACTTATATGTTGACATAAGGACGTACATTCATCGTGTCTTGAAAATAGGGAAGGGGGATGTATATATATATATATATATATATATATATATTAATATATACTATTAATAAATTAAAATGGCCGTAAGAGTGAGCGTTTAAGAGTAGATAATGCTTTTTTTTTAAATGGCAAATAACAGCTCACCCTTGAAACAATTTTAAAAATTTACAAACGGAAAAGAAAACGCCGATAAATATGTTTTACAACTGTTGCTGAGAAGGATGAAAAAAAATAGAATCACCATCACATCAAAAAATTATTTATTTATTTAGAAACGAAATATAAATATATATATATATATATATATATATATATATATATATATATATATAATTTTTTTAATTTTAAAAGCTAGTCAGTTAAAAAGGTATGTATATGTTTATATTTATCTTTAAAAGTTGTGTTGTTTAATAATAATTTGAAAATAAAAAAAATAAAAACATTAATTTAAAACTATGTTATGCTTTAAGATAATCTAAAATGCTTCTTAAGATGTGTTTATCTCCGGAAGACCAAACATGAATGATCTAAGATCCCAACGTCTATCGAACAGAATTCGTCTCTTTTCGTATTCTGTTAGTCGCGCCCTTTTTTTTTTTATATGGAAACCCCAACATGTTTCACTTCTACTGTTTCTTTTTTCGACTGCTGCTGCTCGTTGCCATCGCTACAGCTGTGCTTCTTTTTGTTTGCACCCCCACCTCCATTGCGATATACGGCTCTTTTTTTTCTGCTGCCATTCCCTTCACTATTGTTACTCCCGCCGATTATACTGCTTAGTCATAAGACAATGGCGGCCAGCATTTAAGGAAAGCGAAAAAAGACGCGCGGAAATAACCGTAAACGAATTGTATCAGACAATCGTATCTTCTCTCCCCAAAAAATGATATTTAGAAAAAAAAGCAATTTCAAAGTCTTTCAAATCGATTAATAAACGTATGCGTATCTAGACGTTATACCCAATACACATTAAACATAGAAATAATAATGGAACAAAACGTAATTTAGAAATAATGTAACGAACGCACAATGCGACTACGATATATATATATATATATATATATATATATATATATATATATATATATATATATATATATATATATATATATATATATATCTTCTCCATTGAGTATTCTTGTTTCTCTCTTTGCGCCTTCTCCATTATCCCCGCCATTTCTACCGTCTACCCGACCCCATCGCCACCCGACTGACGAGTCACGAGGAAAGAAATCGATAAAATAGGCTGTTGCCTGGCAACCACAGCAGCAGCAGCATCGGCATCAGTATCATCATCATGAAGAAAGCGCCCTTCGGCGGTGAAGAGTGGGTGACGCAAGACGAGAGCGCTTAATGCAAAAGCTGTGAGCAGGCAGACAGGCAGGGTAAAGCCCCCCACCCCCCTCTCTCTCTCTGCGCGGCGCTTAAAAGCCGCGGAAACAGCAGCCAACGAGCGCGCTTCCCGCCACAGACGTTGTCTTCGCTATATATGGACATGTCATCTAACTTTACTACGAGCTGCTCTAGGTTTATATAAATATAGTATATCAAATGTAGTTTTATAGTTTCTAGTTTCTAGAGAGACATATTCGTATTAATATACATACATACATATATATATATATATATATATATATATATATATATATATATATATATATATATATATATATATATTATCCAGTCTATTTATTTGTGTTAATATATGCTATTAATGTGTTGATTAATAAAATGTGTTATATTTAGATGAAAACAATAAATAAAAACAAATACATGAATATTACGTACTTTTAGTTGCATGGATACATGCTAATATTTTTTAATCCAGTTTATAAATAAAGACGGGATTTTTTTTTGTTATATATAATGTGTGTCTAAATTTGGTTCACCTGCAATGATGTGCGCCAAAAAGCGCGAAAATTTTTTTTAATAATAATAAAAAAGAAGAAATTAAGTGATGGCGATTGTATTTTCTTTTCCAATTTTCCATTTTTTTGTTGATTTAAAACAAAAAGAAAAAAAAAATATTGTACTTTCCTTGTATATAAATACAAACTCTCACACGTTCTTTAAAACATGACAGGTTAAACATTAGTTTCATTTTTTGTTTATTATTGAAAACGTGTCATGGCACACAAATGAAACAAGAATATATTGAAAATTAAAAATGAGAAAAAAGTTTCAAAAATCAAATGAAATATTTAAAGAATGAATTGTTAAAGATCGCCAGATTTCTGTTCTGGTTCCCTTTAAATAAATACGGTAAAGTGTTTTATTTCTCTTCAGAATATTTTCAAATAAAAATAAATTGGTCCCAGAGGTTTTTTTTTTAATGAATGAGAAAAGAATTCTGAAATTCTTTTACACCTGAACTCACAAGCGGCACATACATGTCATGCGTCGACATGTGCGTCTGGATGCGTTTGAATCAAGTCTTGTAACACGGCAACGGGCAAATGTGTAAGATATGTATATCCAATAACAGTGTACATATATATATATATATATATATATATATATATATATATATATATATATATTCATATATAAATATACATATATTTATATATATATATATATATATATAAATATACATATATTTATATATATATATATATATATAAATATACATATATTTATATATATATATTTATATATATATATATATATATAAATATATATATATATATATATATATATATATATATATATATATATATGTATATAAGCACTGTTCGATTTTGTACATGTGATTTAACATCTCCCGCCTCAGTGTCGATGGGTAATTTTGGAACGATGATGATTAAAAATGGAATTATTGAAAATTAATTTTTAAATAATTTAGAAAATAATTACTAAAACAAGGGAAAATATTGTTTAAATCCATCATTTCAATTTTCAAAAGGAATGAAACATAATAAGACTTTTATCATTAACATTGTCTACGTATTTCCCCAAATAATTAAACAAAACTAAATTCAAAATAATGAAAAGTCCATGCGAAGTGGAATGCTTTTTTTATGTTTACATTTTATAGCGTTTGTTTTTTTTGTTGCAGAAAAATGATTATTATCGCATTTATTTGATATTAACGTAAGGCGGACTTATTGAAAAAAAAAATAGAAGAATCATCTCAAAACTGGACTTTTGTATGAGTATTTTCATATTTAAAACAATGTGCGTTATATACCCAACTGTTATCAACAACAGTTTTTTAAATAATAATAATAATAATAATAATAATAATAATAATAATAATAATAATAATAATAATAATAATAATAATAATAAATACACAGGGGCCATAATCCTAGAACTGATGTAAGGTTATTATATTTCAAGCGCCTGTTACGTCACAGATGACGTCAAAAAACAACAAAAATAGTTCACATATAAGTAAGAACTCTACGTTTAAAGTATATGTTTTGCATTGAATTCTTTGCATTATTGCACGTTGTTCGACAATCATTGTTGGGTAAAGTATAATTTCCACCTATTGGCAGATTTTTTTTTTAAATGAAGAAAAAAATCTATTCGACAAAAGTCAAGGGAGATTTTCAGAAGGGCATTCTGTTGCTCTTCTTATGTTCGCAATGAAACCCTATCGCTACGTTCGCAGAATGATAAGTTCGTATTATACAATATTGTATATTTATATTTTTTTTTTTTACAAAAATGAAATAAATAAACCTTGCGTCGATTGTTTTATTATTATTATAAAAAAAAAATAATCAGCAGTTTTTTTCAATGCGGCCATCATTACTTTTTTGTTAAGATTTTTTGGCATTTTTGTTTAAAACTTTTTATTTTTGGAATATGTACTTGTTTAAGAAAGGGTCTCCTGTATTGTAGTTACTATCTATTTATCTGTTGTGCAGAAGTTTCGTTCGGCTCAGTTTTCAACCTATTATGAGTTTAAGTATTAGTCTTAAGGGTAGGAATGTATCGTAGTCGGATAAGTAGGCAGCTTAGAGGCAGATGATATCGTCTTTCACCTGGCTGGCAAAAGCCGACTGGTATGAACGAATTCAAACACTTAATCCTTACTTGGCCACGACCCACTCTTATAGACCCTTTCGTTTTATATTTAGTTATGGTCAGTTTTTATGTACACGTTTCTAATTTTTAAGAGCCTGGAATGAACTTTCGTGTTTTATATGTGCGAATGTATGCTTTTTATTATTATCAGCTCATTAAAATGTATGCAAGTATGTACGTACGCGACATTACATATTTATGTATGTACGTACGTATGCATGCATGTATGTATGTTAGTATGTATGTATCTATAGTAAGATTTCAGTCATGTCAGTATCAATAAACGCAGATAGATATCTATCGCTGTTTGTGTATGATTTGTGGTTGTGTCGTGAGTTGAATAAAAACACACGTTCATTTATATTTCTGATCCCAGAAAGAAACGTTAACATTTCAATCCAAAGAATTGAACGTTTTAAGGAGGGGGTGATTATCTCCCCTTCATATCCAATTCATAACACCTCGTCTAAATCGCTGAGATTTGAATGCCTCGTGATAGGCAACAAAATGGCGAGGTATCAAATTATCAGGCAGCATAAGCGGCAATATATTGCCCTCATCTTTCTTTATTTCCCTCGTTTTTTGCGCATTTTTATAAGTATCCTTATTACTTGTAAGTAACGAGAGTATACCATAAACTATACATGTTTGCCTAACTTGGGTCCCTTTTATCATCATAGCTTTTTCATAGAGTGAATATATTAGGGTTCTGTAAAGTGTAGATTCAACTGGTGACCCTGACTTCACTATTAACAACTATTTATGTTTGCGGATTTATTTTATAAAGTTTAAAAATTGAATCTAATAAAAATAATATAGCATTTGAAAACCATACTTTGATTCCATTACATAATCAATAAACACTAACCATTAAATCGATATCCCCACTACCGTATCTAAATTCGTTTTCAATTGCGCAGTTAGAATACGAATCCCCAAAATGTCACGCTGATACTAAGTTATCGCTTCTGATGTTCAGATTTCATTTTATTTCGTCAATTTGATACTGACGCTATTCGAATTGGAAAGCTATGTCTACATTTTTATCATCCAAATTCGACTACGAGCAACACTAGTGCACACTAGTTCACCGTATTGTGCTCTTTTTGCTACTACTGCCGAGACTAGGACTAAAACAACAATCATTATATGTGTATCACTATAAGTCTATCGACATGTTTGATTGCTTCGCCGAGCACTCTCGACACAGCAAGAGAATTCAACCGAAGACGCTCAGCAATTGGCTAAAGGTAACCATTGCAATCTGAGAGAACATCTACTTACAGGCAATCAAACTGATTCAGAATTCTACATTTACGTAAGGTAAAGAACCTATCAGAGCCGGAAGCACCTATCAGAGTGACCAGACACTGGTCAGTTGTCAGTTATACTCTCAGCTTTATATACTTGTGGTTGCTTACATCACCAATTCATTCCATAACGATCAATCAGATAAGTACAAACACAACTGAGCCGTGAACAAGTTCTACATTTAAGAGTTTCTAAGATACCGAATAGTTAATATTGAAAACGACAACCCTCAATAGATGAGTTTTATTGGCAGTTCTTCTAAAGGTCAGATCCTGCAAGAACTAATCTTAGATTAAGATTTTGAAATTCATAATTTAACGGATATGTCTATGAACACCATTTAACTGCCAAATAAGATGGTTCCAAAAGAATACTCGAAACAGCCAAACCGGTTGTCCCTTTCCATATGAACTACGACAGAATTCGTTTCTGAGAGGAGATAGCACGAGCTCTCTACTCATTGATTAACCAGGATCACTTCTATCAACAAATAGAATGAACATGCTGTATACATCTACACCATTGCTAATTCAGTAATCTGTCCGGCAGCATATAGCCGTTTACTTTCAATATTTGCTGTGTCAACAAGGGCAACAACGGGATAACAAGGGAAAACATGAGTTCATGCCTTTTTACAATAAAAACATATTTCAAAAATGAAAATAAATTCATTACTAAAAGAAACAATTCATTATTTATCTTATTCAAACACACACACACACACCGTAGCGATTGAGGCTTTACTAAAGTCTATGAGTCAAACTTAGACCACAAAACAGGATAATGCATTTTACTACGTTGGGTTAAATGTGTCACTCTTTACTTAATCGAAAACAAACAAACACACACAATCAACTCTATATAGTAAACCCAGACTGGAATAGATAATTGATAATCATACTAGAACTAATAATATTAACAACAACAACAATATATATGTATATATTCAATCGAAGGCATCTATGATTCTCTTTACAACAAAACTACGGGAATCATAATTTGGAAACAGAAACTATATACCACAGACATTCAATTGTAGTAACAGATAGATTAGACTAGTGACCGTTGACAAAACTGTAGCGATTTTCCTCGCCCAACGGGCTGGATCCTCTACATCCTTTGAAACCACCGGTATCAATGACTAATCGAAGTATCACTGTAAAGTATCATCTAGAATATATATATATATATATATATATATATATATATATATATATATATATATATATATTGTCGGCAGTAGCAGTTAGTGAAAAATAAAAGTATTCAAGGCTTTGTATGTAAATGGGTGAATTGCATCTTTTCTGTTGCTTGCATTTAAATCATGAATGTAATCAATCATATATAGGCTTCCATACATTGGAATATGTGCAGTTTTTATATGCAATGATATAACGTTGTCATTCAAGTCTAAAATGAAAGTGATTGCTGCTTCTTTTTTGACTTATGGAACGATAAACGTGTAAGAAAAAAACACGAAGAACTAAGCTGTATAATTAATGTTGTTTCTGGCGGCATTTCAAGTTTAAAATGTTGATTCACAGAAACAATTGAAAATGGTTGTTTCCTTTGGAGGAAGAAAATTTAAAAAACAATTATCGATTAAGAAAAATAGATTTCAGACTCTATAATAAATGTTATCACAATCCCAATAACTGAAAAGATAAATGGAAAATAATGCGAGATTTAAAAGAAATGGGTGACACCGTATCGGTAAGAAGATGAAGTGTCGCTAAAAGAAGATTAATAATAATAGATGAAAGTTTGGTGTGAGAGATTTCCCCTGTTTGTTCACCCCCCCCCCACCCCGATGTTACTATAAATATAACGTTTATGTACTAGCTGGAATTTGGACCTTTTTCGATCGTACAAAAATGCATATACACAGGAGATACGGAATAAATATAAGGAGATATATCAAAAGTACTTTTTTTTTATTAAAAAAATGTATATTTACCGGGTTACCAAGATTGTGAATTATGATATAAGTAAAATGAGTATGTATAGCGAAAATGATTATTAATTACCAACTAAATTGCTTTATTATTCTTATTTTGTAATTTAAAAAAAAAAAAAATAAAAGGGACATAAATATTATCTTTATGAATTAAAAAGTCACTTAAGAAAAAAAAAAATTATTTCCCTTTAAGTAAAAAAAAAATAAAAAATCAAAGTTAATTGTAACATATGAAAAATTATGAGTAAATTCAATAATATATCTTGCCGGTACATGTATACATATATAGATCTAAGTGTGTAGAGATAGGCTCACCATGTGCTGTTGATCACATGTCTATAACCATTGATCTATATAAGCTCTATCACAGATATTGAGCACTATCCTCTATAAATATAGTAACCGCTAGAACTATATATATATATATATATATATATATATATATATATATATATATACATATATATATATATATATATATATATATATATATATATATATATATGGTATAAAAATATACTCATGGTATGTATTTAGCCTGATGAATCCTCTCAGGGAATGAAACACAAGCGTTTCGGTGTAGTTTATTTGACATAAGTATATTTTAAACTAGTACGTAGCTCTACTTCTATATGGAACACTTTTGAAGTAAATACTAAAACCCAAATATATACACTACATATTATTATATAAGTGAATATATATATATATATATATATATATATATATATATATATATATATATATATATATATATATATATACGAAACGGTAATATATAATTAATGAATTTAAATTAAGAGGCTTTGGTTTCATTAGCTGGATGCAATTAATATAATTAAAATTAAGGGGGAAATTCTTTGCTTAATGAGGAAAGATGTGGGGCGGGATGTAATATAGTTATGGAAAAATAAATTAGGAAGTGAACGAGTGAAATGATTGAGTGAGTGGGTAAGCGAGCGAGCGAGTGAGCGTGAGATTGTCTTGTATCGGATTTTATTTCGGTTGTGATATTTGATTAAAAAAAAAAAGAAAATATTTAAAAACTGCTAAGGAACATCGTATGAAAATAATGACAGTATATGAAAGACATTTCTGATGATTTAAAAAAAAATGATTTACACAAGAAAAAATACAAACTTAATAACAATTATGACGTAAATAACAACGACCGGATATTTCAGTTCACAACAGTAATTGTGAATAGAGAATAGGTCCGGTCCTATATGCATTACAACACCTTTATGAACCCTTGGAACAATATTATAAACCCCCATCATTGCCATTTGACATATCGTATATATATATATATACATCTACATACCAATAATACAATAAACATGTACCTTACTTAAACATCTTACTGCAGTTTGGGGGAGAATCGAAAGTTTCTTAATTAAATCTCAAAGTTATTTTCACATTGGAACACAAGTTTGAATTTAGCAAGAACAATTCGTGCTGTTATTAAACCATCCCCCGATGATTGGATGCTCAACGAAACTGCAGTAATGTCTTCAGATAAGCCACCTGTTTTACAAATGTATTAGTGTTATACACCTCTGTCTGAAAGGATATCGTGGCGTTTGTGTGTGCATGTTCTGCGCCCTTAATTCGGCTCGATTCAGATTTTCAGGATGCGATTTTCCATCAATATATATATATATATATATATATATGTATATGTTATATGACAACAGCTTCCGCTGGTTAATTGATGGGGGTTATTAATAATAATAATAATAATAATAATAATAATAATAATAATAATAATAATAATGATAATAATAATAATAATAATAATAATAATAATAATAATAATAATAATAATAATAATGATGATGATGATAATAGTATAGCAACGTTTAAATGAGCGGGGAAAATATTACTAAAAAACAAGATTTCTTTGAAAAAGTTGTAATAATCAGAAAAAAATAATCAGAAAAAAAAATAATCAGAAAAAAATATGGTGATGATAAAAATGAGAAATAATCATGAACTCCAAATTTAAAACAAATATTGGGAATATAGATAGAAAATGAATTAATGTCTATAAAAACGTTCAATTTTGACTCGAGTTTATAATCAATAAGGTCTCTTATTTCTATGATTATAGATCATTTAGATTGATGGAAAGATTATTTCCGAATAAAAACTAAAATAAATAATTATACCTAGATTCTTATGAGAACGAAATGTTCAAATCATAATATAAGCACATCATATATATATATATATATATATATATATATATATATATATATATATATATATATATATATATGTGTGTGTGTGTGTGTGTGTGTGTCTGTGTGTGTGTCTGTGTATGCGTGCGAATATCCTTTTTTAACACTGATCCAAAGAAAAAAGCCAAGAAAGCACATTCGCGCCATGGCAGAAATCTCAATCAATAATTATATTCCCTTACTTTTGAAAAAGGGAAGTGTGTTATATATATATATATATATATATATATATATATATATATATATATATATATATCATGTGCATATATTTGTTGATTTTGGTTCAGGGGCACAACGTTTTTATAAATTTTTTCTATCTATATTCCCGACAGCAGATTTTTCAACTTTTTACAGAGGATTTCTTGTGTATTTCCTGGTTTGCTCTTCAGATAAAAAAATAGATTAATTATATTTATAATATATATATGTATCACAATTCTTCATAGTAGTTTCAATTATTTCTTTTCTTATTCTCAAGCCCGTCCATCTCACATAGGTAGAAACACGCGCACACACTTACAAATATGTACAGTATACATAAAGTCGCGCACAGAGCGACGTCATGTGTGTGAATTACTTTTTTCCCCGCACCTCAAGGCACAAGCTAAGGAGCGAACGCATACACACATCCAGAGAGAGGGTGAAAGAGAGAGAGAGGGAGAGAGATTGAAAGACAGAGAGGTTGAAAGAGAGAGAAGGAGGGAGAGAGAGAGAGGAGTAGAGAGAGAGGGGGTCGCATACAGTCAGACACAGACAGCGCTCACCCATTCACAGATACACATATAAAATGTATCTGACGAATACTGATAGCAATACGTATTTACGTACATATGTGCACGCATTCATCACCTCTCATTCGTTTAATCAGGGTTTAGAATTAATGACATTTAAAAAAAAATTAAATTAAAAAAAATAAAATCTTTCGCATTTTTTTTAACTCCGTCAAAAAAAAAATCCAAAGATTGCCCCCCCCCCCTCTTTTTACTATAGACCTCTAACATTTTTCTTTTCTTTTTCCTTCTTAGTTACTTTTTTTTTTTCAGAAGAAAAAAAAGTAAATAAATAAGAATATACAAAAAAAAAATTATAAAAAAAATAAAGATTTGGATTGAAAAAAATAAAAAATAAACAGAGTTCAAGTTCAGACGTCGTATTCTGTGTTGTTCTTCAGGGAAAACCAATTTCTCTTTTTTGCTTTTTCAGAGGCTGAAAAGTTTATAGATGTTCTTTTTTCAAAATAGCCTCCGAATCGAAGATATTTAATTTTAACTTTTTTATTCCTTCATTTAAAATGAAAAAGTCTTTCAAGAGAATTCTTATTTGATTCCAACTGTCTCGGACCAAAATTATCGGTTTGTTGATACCTGCTTTTTAATAATGTCTTCTTCTCATCCTTGTAATTCGAAATGTTTATCATCTTCATTTTTTAAAGAAATGACACCAGTACGAAGTAGAATGTTCAGAAAGAATGAGTATTATTTGTAGTTGTAAGTTAAATATATATATATATATATATATATATATATATATATATATATATATATATACATGTATGTATACATATATATGTATATATATGCTTAAAAAGCAGGATGCCAACATAACGTGTTTGGTTTCACGAAGGGAATGATATACACAGGTGTACGTAAGACAGAACAGAATAGAAAAGTCAGATATGGAGATTATAGAAAATAGAAAGATAGAGAATGAAAAAGAATTATATCGATAGGTCAATCGATATCAACATATACCAATGTTGTAGTAGGTACGTGTGCGTGCTCTTAAGAAATATATATTAAAAAAAAAGTTTCATTAATCGACTGACACACGTCCGTTGTTTTTTTTGTTGTGGATGGATTTTAGCTCCAAGAAAATCTGGAGATGAGGCGTAAGAATTGAGGAAGACGAAGGTTTCTTGAAAAGAAGGCAATTCTTTCCACATCAACTGTTTTCTATTTTTGTTTTCTTGTTGGCGTTTTCTCTTTTCTTGTTGACGTTTTATTTGTGTGTGTGTGTGTGCGTATTTGTGTGTGTGTGTGTTTTCTAAGATTCTTTATAAAATGTCTATAGCTGAAATATTACTTTCTTAAATAGAGAGTTCACTGTTTCGCTCACTGAATGTTTAGAATGTTATCTTCGAATAGAGGTAATTCGATTTGGTGCGAGATTTCATTGATTTTGACATGTTTGTGCGGAATAGCATCACCACTGCTTCGTTCAGAAAGGGAACAAACTAATGCCAGATAATTTTCCCTCCAAAAAACTTTCCATTTTTCTTTTAATATCTAAATAATGATTATTGTTCTCATAAACGTCGATGTCATTTGTTTATAGATCAACGACATGTTTAAAAAGATGATTAAATTGATGTTTGATATTTTTGCTGTTTCATCTTTTGATTTTCCTTATTTTTGTTGACATTTGCGATTGCATCATCCTCATCCTTTTTCATCTTGTGAGCTCCCTTTCCCCTCCATTACAGTCTCTGGTTTCAACCGCTCATTCTAGAGAACGCCGTGATTTGTTAAGCAAGTTCGTTTTAATATCACGTAAATTAATTAATTTACCCCAACTTAATTAATTCATATTCTTTTCGAAAAAAGAATTGATAATAATAAATAATTGTTGAAGAACAGTTTTTTCTTTTCTTTCGTAGACATTAAACAAAATTGGTCGAGTGTATTAGCTTTTTAAAACTCTCTTTGGTTTGTTTATGAAAAGAAAACAAAAATGGCTATTTTCCAAAATGTTCAAATGCACACAAGATTTGGATGCGATCCATTAAATCAATTAACGTTTATATTATGTTTTTATAATTCGTCCCTTTGTTGGTATTTTGTTTTAATTCAGTTTAAGCATTTAAAAACAAAAAGATAAAAGAGTATGTCAATATTTATTTAGACACACATTAAAACAAAAACAAATACAAGCAAGTCATTGACTCTCAATATTTGATTTGAAATTGTTAAATCATGTCTTTACAAAACAAAATAATATGATATGTCTGGAAGAGTTATAGACAACGTCATAATATATATGATATACAACTGCCGAATATCATAAGTAGCAGCAGTCACATCTATGACCACTACTATTACTACGACTAAGACGAACACATTTAGCGCTACTTTACTAATTAAAGCTATTTACTATGACTGTTGTTATTGTTGTTTTTGTTATATATTTATAAGTAATCGAATGTAAACATTAGATATTTGAAAACAATAACAAGCTGAAAACTCTTCCGAAGACATATTGTTCAGATCCCTCGCTCAGAAGGTCTGCTTCCTCGTCTTTCGTGAAAAAGTCATTGGGACATTTTCGCTTTTCGGGCTGTGGTTTAAGAAACTGAATGGAAAGAGTAAAAGGGGGAGGAGGAGTAGGAGGAAAGCGTCAGTTGAACCCCTTCCGCGTTTACCCACACTGTCTGACCCCAAAACTACTATTAACCTCGTTTTTTTTGGTGAGTTTATTTCCCCTCATGTCCTTAATGGATATTAACAACAGTTTTGTTAAGTGAGGGCTAGTCATCAATCATCAACGAAATAAGAATAGTTATCTCAGTTTCTGAGGCAAGTAAAACAGAAGCCTCCTTATTTACACGTCTCTCCACTAGGGGGAGGAAAGTTGGAAGACCACAAGATCAGTTTTAAATATGAAAACCCAGCGTTTTTCCCTATAAAAGGGGAACAAGACTGGAAACACATTTTTTTTAAATTGTCTCAGTCTGGGAGGGTTTCTTCTCTTCAGCAGAGAGAAAAGGGCGGGAAAACACAATTTAATATATTTTACAGTATTGAAAAAGGGGGACTCAATTAAGGAAAATATAAACAGAGCAATTTTTTTAATCTAAAAAAAAATATATATTTTGATAAAATTTAAGTAAATCCAACATTTCTGGATTATCGATTAATTAAGGGAGAATAGATTGGAAAGCGGGAATTTTTTGTAATCAACTAAAATTTGACTCTCGACTGGTATTTTGAAACTGAAAACGGCCCAAACAAAATAACATCAAATCAAAAAAGTGGATATAACATAATATTATAATAATGTAAATAAATACGTATAAAAATGCCTCTTGATCTGTGTAAGTTGTAATTGTCCATTATTGAATGTTTTCGTGTGTTTTAGCTTTACCTTAGAGGATTTTTCATCTTCCTTCCGTTTGTTTTTTTCGCCTTCTCTTAGCAGTGGTGATGGTGATGATGATGACAGCACGAACAGGAATTGTCTCTTTTTTTGTCAATAAATGTGTTGTTGTTGTTTTTGGTTGTTGTTGTTGTTGTTGTTATTATTGTTGCTGTAGATTGCGCATTTTCAATATGTTACCATTTTGAACCTTCTCCCACGATTCCTCGAACCCGGATCGGCGCGTCCACATACCGCACGGCATGTTGTTGGTTTATTATTCTGTGTAGCTGTTATTATTGTCTCCCGTCATCGATGGATGGCCAGGCGATACAATCGACAGAGATGAAGCTTGGAATAAAGCATGCCCGTCTCTCTGTAAACAGTTATAATCGCCATGCGCTCATTTTGTAGACGTCACCATTTTTTTTTTCGGAGACCCCCAACTCCGTCACTAGCACCGGCTCAGCTTATCACACTTATATATACACACACATATATATATACATATAACCATATATATATATACACGACGATATATATATATATGATGCTATACAATTTGAATACATGTATATATATGTATATATATATATTTTTTTATCATCCACTGTCTATACTTTGTACTAAACGTCCAAGATGTATGTGGGTGTGTGTATGTATATTCGCACGAATCTAGGGGTCACCGCTGCCTATACTGTCGCTTTCGGATGTGGAGGAGCAGGTGTCGTGTGTATACGATTCGTTGTCCTCTTCTTCGCCGTCTTCGTCAAGGTGACGCTCCTCGTTCTCATCAGGGCTCTCCTGGATGGGATCGAGGTTTGACATGGCCGAGATGGTCCTCTGCCGCTTGTTACGCTGTTGGATAGGCTTCGGCTTCCTCTTGGACTTAGCCTTCGTCTTCGTCTTGGAACTCAAGAAGCGAATGATCGATGTAAGTATCCCGTATCGCTTGGCACCGTTGGTGGCCGCCGCCGCGCTATCGGTGCGGTCGCTTCCAGAACCCTGCTTGTCTTTGCGACAATTCGATCCCACATTGGCGCCCTTTGCGTTCGCCTCCATGTTGGGCATCGAATTGGACACCGGACCGAAACGTCGGCCGTATACTTTCGAATCGCAGAGTACAGGCAGCGATTTCGAACCGTCCGCCTTGACGATGTATGTGTAGGTGAAACCATGGCGATCCTTCAGCGTAACCTGGTAAGCTTTCCCTGGCTGGAGTTTGAGACTGTCATTAAGTCGGACTCCGTTGGATTTCCCGTTAACGCGCCCCTTGTTCTGGTTGGACACAAACGGCATGTAGCCACGTGTAGCGTTTGGAAACATGTTTCTTGCTTCAAGTGATTGAGACTAGCAAAATAACAGCAGTTGTTGTAGTCTAACAGTTTTCACGACTACTTATGTTTTTTTTAATAAAATAAAAAGATGTGTGAAATATAACAGCAGCAGTTCGTTTTTTTTTTGAGAGTATTAGTAATTTCAGATACTAAGTACTAACAAATATAGTCCTTTAACAAATAAAATACAATTAATAGAGAACAATATGTATTTTATGCTATATTATTAAAATCTTTTTAGTAATCTCAGCACAGTTTTTAAAAAATAATTATTATAATCAAAAACAATTGAGTCCAGTGTGTATTGTGTTGTAATGAGTGTTATTGTTTATATATGTGATATACAAATATATGTGTATTTTTTTTTTTTGAGTTGTAAAAGATTGTCTGAATAATAAAAATTGTCCAAGTTGAGTTCGTCTCTTGTTTTGTGTTGGAAATGAGTTTTAATGGTTTCCACTTCTTCCTTGAAAAAGTATATAAACACGCAAATCCAGTATAAAAACAATACGTTTAGTTTTCCGTAACGTATATTAAAAACAACACGAGTTTTTAGATAATGTCACGGTGCTTACAGTAGCCAAGATGAACGTCTTCTGTGCTTTCGATGGGCGATGCGACTTACAATATACTACTGAATAGTCCCGCCTCTACGAAGCCAATATGTCGGCGCCAACTCAATTGATGATATCTGTCTGGTTCATAGGGCGAATCCAAAATCGGTTGCAGGGTAGTCAAGAACCGAGTCAAAACTTACCCTCACTTTTTTCCAGCAATTTTATCACAGAAAGTGTCTTATTAAAACTCGTTGCAAAATATTTATGAATCTCAAAAAAAAATCCAGTCTTTTAAACGACTTTAATCGGGTGAAAACCTACTGCAGCGTCTGGTAATTTTCCACAGAAAGCGTTTCAGTTTAACCTCACTCTCCCTACTTGCTAGAATTAGCTCCGCCCAATA
>OY744515.1:252433727-252456227 GCA_963556195.1 Sepiola atlantica
TCCCTTTCTCATTCTATCGCTGTCTTTCTCCAATTCTATTAAACATTATATAACCCTTTCTCTCACTATGCCCTTTCTCTCGCTTTCTCTCTATCCTGTGATTTTTTCTTCAATCATTATATCTCTGTCTCTTCTCCCCCTCTCTCTCTCTCTTTCTCCCTCGCTCCCCCTCTCTCTCTTTCTCTCTCATTAATCTTCTATGCTATTACTCTCCCTTTCTCGCGTCCTTTCTCTCTCATTATTCTTCTCTCTTGCTATATATATATATATATATATATATATATATATATATATATATATAATGTTTTCTATGTAATAATTTTTCATATGTGATTTTCAGCTCGTTGTTATTGAGCTTACTATTATTTTTAAAATTGTTTCACTTCCTAAGTGCTTACAATGCAGAAAAACTGCATTATTAGTCGGCCTCATTTCAAAAGTCGTTTTTTTTTTAGATATATATAAATATATATATATATATATATATATATATATATATATATATATATATATATATCAAGAAACAACATGATGAAAATAAAAGTTTGAAGAATTACAAATATTATTAAATCATCAATCATGAAATCTCAACTCCTTAATCCATGTGTTTTCAAAGATAAATTCTTTCAACTTTAATTTTCATCATTCTTTTTCTTCCTGTATTGTTCAATCCAGTATATCGAGCTTTCCATTATAACGATAGTTCATTATTTAAAGATGCAACATTTATTTTAAAATTGTTATTCATTGTTTTATATATATATATATATATATATATATATATATATATATATATATATATATATATATATATATATATGCGTGTGTGTATGAGTGTGTTTGTGTAGGATAAAGTAATAGGTTCGATATAATTCGATTCAATAATCCCCGATGCTAAAATGATATTTAGTAAAGCTGGTATATAGTTTATGGTTGTTTTGCTTATATCGACAAGTCGAAGTTTTGGTCTGCTAAGAGCCAATCAATCATGAGATTGGTTGTGTGATGAATATCATATAGTATATTACAGATGAAGTTAACCCTAACCCTAACCCTAACCCTAACACTGTGTTTAGATAATAGTGCTCATTAACAACTAGAGCCAGATATTTAAATCTTGTCTTGACACGACTTATCCATTTAGATTCTGGTCGAAACATGTATGAATTTATGTAACCAGACATGTAAATAAAACAGTGTATTAACTATATATACATATATATATATATATATATATATATATATATATATATATATATATATATATATATATATATATATATATATATTTCTGCCCCCCCTCCTTCACTCATCTGAACTTTTTTCTTTTTAGTTTCTCTTTTCTACTACTAAGTATCGTTTCTTTGCTATTCAGTAACGTAACAGCCTGCCACAGTGAGACACACCGCTGATGATAGGAGACTCAGAGAGAGAGAGAGAGAGAGAGAGAGAGAGAAAGAGAGAGAGAGAGATACATAATTAGAGAGAGAGGGAGAGAGGGAGAGGGAGAGGGGGAGAGAGATACATAATTAAAGAGAGAGAGAGAGGGAGAGAGAGAGATACATAATTAGAGAGAGAGAGATTTACTAAATTAGAGAGAGAGAGAGAGATACATAATTAGAGAGAGAGAGAGAGAGAGAAAGAGCGCGCGTGTGTGTGCGCGAGAGCGCTTGTGTTATTTGTATGTCTATGTATGATACGCGTTGTCGCAGATATATTTTCAAGTGCGCACACGCGAACGTGCGTAAGTAGCTGTTTCCCAAAGACGGTGAGTGCGTAGAGGGTGTATGTATGTGTGTGTGTGTGTCCATTTTACAACTCGTGACTTGATTAGGATCACTACTATTACAACTACTGCTACTACTAGCACTACTGCTTTCTCTGCCCCCTCCACCCGCATCGCTGTGGCTGCGGCTGCTTCTACAGACAGACATTTTACAACTTGGCTTATATTCGCCGTAAACCTTTCATTTCAAGTGAGGGCGGGAATATAAGAGGCCACACACACGCACAATGCAAACGCGCGCAAAAACGTAGAGACAGACACACAGACACAGGCATAAACACACACACGGACGCACACATAAGTGCTCTTAGACAGCCATACACACAAGAAGACACACACGCACTGAGGGCAGATATACACTAAAGGAAACACACACGGGTACTCACAAGCAGATATATACACAAGGACACACTTAGTTAAAGGCACACCTACACATACAAGCGCTCACAGGCATACGCACACAAAAAGAGACAGACACATACAGACATACATATATGACACACATAGTAACTCGCAGGCAGAGAAACACACAAGAAGAAACGCACATACATTAAGAAACAGATGAACTGACAGGACGCACACAGGAACTCACAGGTACACACCCACAAGGGCGCGCACACACACACGCTCACATGTTGACGTAGAGAAAGGACACACAGGTACTTGATGGAAGACATACACACAAGGACACACTCAGATACTCACAGTAGGGCTGGGAGGCAAGACGCACCTATGTACTCACAGGCAGATATCGGGACAAAAAAACACGCAGGCAAACATAGGCTGACATACACACCGGGATGCACACAACCACTCACATGCAGACATACAGACAGGACACACAAATGCAATCACAGACAGATGCACATACAAAGTCACACACAGAATCTCAAAGGCATACATGCAAACAGATCGCAGATAGCAACCGACAGGCAGATGTGTGTACAAAGACACACTCTCACTCAAAGACAGAGAGTTAGAATTACCTACTAGACACCACCCTCGAGTGTTTTCGGTGTATGAAGCAAAGAGAAGGTATACATAGATGACAAGAAAACGCATTCAGTCACAGAAGCTAGGTACTCGCGATTTCTGGAAAATCTTCAATAGTGTGGTAAACAATAGGCAATGTGCAATTCCCAGCTATCCAACCACAATGATGTCGTTTGCGCGGCAACTGATAAGGCTGAACTACTTGCCAGCGTTTCGCCTTAAACTCTACTTTGGACTCCGCAAACACCTCCCTCCAAAATTTCCCATTGCAGACTGGAGCCACATTTGATGACTTAACCTTCACCCTATCTCATGTCCGGGACATAATGAAAACTATCTTGACACCTCTGAAGCGTGTGGGCCTAACAACATAACCCAAAACTTCTCAGATAAAATATATGTACAAACCCACCGTTGGCCGCACTATTCTTCTGAATATTACATAGAAACGAACATCATAACTGAAATAGGTGCACCACCTACCATAGACACCATAGCGAATACTCCTCCGAATACAAAATAGTATAAATAATAAGCAGTTCACCGTACTCATGAAGTATTTTCATCTCCAACTATATTTGACAAAGAACTAAGTAACATGAACAAACCCTCATTAACAACAACTTCCCAACTAAAATCATTGATCAATAAATAAAACTCAATCAATTCTATGTACAAAAAATATGAAACCCGAAAACAACCCGACACTGTCCTAATAAAATAATACAATAACATTGTAAAATACATTAACCAGACAAACATACTATATAAGTCCATTAGACTACTTAAAGAATATATTCGTAATGCCAACCCCGTGACATATAGTATATACATTGACCATAAATCTACAACTCTATCCCGACGCCTCACATGCCACCTATCCGATACAAGCACAATTAAACTTTACATTAGCGCACACAAGAGAAATTACCATCAGTCTAGATAC
Organism: Sepiola atlantica; assembly: GCA_963556195.1. Classification (NCBI taxonomy): domain Eukaryota; kingdom Metazoa; phylum Mollusca; class Cephalopoda; order Sepiida; family Sepiolidae; genus Sepiola; species Sepiola atlantica. The sequence goes on from OY744515.1 coordinate 252,437,453, forward strand.
GATAAATTCTAATCTTCAACACCAACACACACACATATATATATATATATATATATATATATATATATATATATATATATATATATATATATATGTGTGTGTGTGTGTGTGTGTGTATATATATATATATTAACTAAGAATATTTAAAATATTATTATCATAGTCGCTGAATATTATAGCATTGTAGTTTATTTAAAAAAATAAGAATAACTATGCTAATATAAGTTTCAATCATTGAACAATGAATACACAAAATCAGTATTAGTTCCCAGGCAATGTGTGTTCATATATATATATATATATATATATATATATATATATATATGTATATATGCATTGTTAAAATAACAAAATTCGTCTGTTTAATTATACCTTTTTTAGTTTTTAGTTTTCTGATGGTCTTTTTTGTATTAGAATAAAATAATCAATAAATGTTCAATAGGTTTCACAGGTTTCACGAACGTTTTCGATTCTTCGTCAAATCATCCTCAGGTGTCAAAAGCAAATGAACAAAGATCTGAAGAAAGAACAGCATTTTTTTTTAAAAGACAGCGGAGAAACGCGCAGAGAACGTCTTCGAATTATTCCATGAAGTCGTTGACGATTTAAATTCAGCAACGCTGGATGGCATCACAGAACAAAATCTCATTACGTTATGCATTTTAAAATCTTACCACTAGTTTCATATGTGATGTTGTTAATTTTAGATTGTTGCGTTTTTATGTAAATAGCTTCCAGTATATATATATATTTTTTTAATTTGGTTTCGGAATGTATAATTTTAGTGTTGTTAACTAGAATTTGTCTTAAATAAGACGGAAGGCAGTAATGTTTTGTAGATGTTGGTAAATTGAGCTAGAGATTACAAGATGCATGGTGAGGCGGCGGGATAGGGTAGTGCTTATATATATATATATATATATATATATATATATATATATATATATATATATATATATATATATATATATATATTGTGTGTGTGTTAAGTTATATTGAAAAGAAATCAATAAAGTGGTCGCTCGCTGAAGAGTGAAAGCTAAATACAATAATTTATTTAAAAACTATACGTTACATATTTCAGAGTCGTACCGCGGTTTCATCCAGATGGGCTGACTTTTTAAATTTCAAAAAAGCCTATAGCCCAAAGGAACTCGTCAGCGTACTTAAATGAGATAAAAAAAATAAAAAAACAACAAACAAGGAGTAATAGCGTTTGGGTTCACCGTTAAAAAAAAGCGGTGCATTACTTAAGTGTCGTTTTTGAAGAAGGTACCGAGGCCAGAGCTATATATTGTTTTGGATTCATTGAGTTTTATTTCATTTATTATTTATATATGTATTTATAGTTTTGTGTATTAAAAAAAGGTTTCTATTTTATTCTATTAGGTGTGTAATTTAATTATTTTTTTAATTTGTAGTTTTGTAGTTTTATTTTAAAAGGGTTTTAGTTTGAAGATCGTCTATAGACCGTAGGGGTTTTTCGGCGTCTCGTAAAATGAAAACAAAGGGGGATGGCGTCTGGATTCATCGTTTAAAACGGCGCATGACTGAAGTGGTGATTTTATTTCAGTACGTTGACGAGTCTCCTTGGGCTATAGACTTTTTTACAAATTTAAAATGTCAAACCATCTGGATGAAACCGCGGTACGACTCTGAAATATGTAACGTATAGTTTTCAAATAAATTATTTGTATATATATATATATATATATATATATATATATATATATATATATATATATGCCTTTTAATATCAAGACAAGACAAGTCGGACCTTGTTAAGTTTGTTGAAAACACGTCCCATTTCGCGTGGCAATTCACACCGAGGAATCTATATCGGCTTTACAACGAAGTGATTTTGAAATGCAAAACATTCATTCCAGTTTACAAATATGAACATCATTTGAACGGTTTACAAATTGTTTTCAAATTCTTGAAATAAATACGGATACATATTTTATTCTTGTTTATGCCGTCGCTGAGATGAAGACCATTCGGAAATGTTAAACAATAACTATAAACTTTTTCGCCGGACTTAAAATAATGAAAACATTACATATTCAAAGAATTGCAAACACTGGTATTTCTTCATGTAACAGTTTTCGATTACTTTTAAGAGATCAAGCTACTCATGGAAAAATTAGATTTGCCCCCCCCTCCAAAAAAAAATAAAACAAGTAACCCCGTTAGTCATGCGTTGTGCGCGGACACGCTATTGGCCTACTTTTATTAGTCTTGTCTCGCCAACTCACGAGTAGGATTAGGCTTAAGTGAAGTTAGAGTTAGTATTTACTTCCTTCCCACTGCAGGAAGATGTGACACAAGGTTGGAATGTGGGTGCTTAAAAAATCAGCGCTCAAGAAGCGGTACACTTTGGCTTTTTTACGGCCAAAGTGTACCGCTGCCTGAACAGCCCCGTCGGCATTGCATTGTGGAGCGCATTGTAAGATAGTGTAAAGCTATCTGTTTGAGTTTATGTGAGAGCAGAAATATAAGGGAAACTATCTTATTGTTACAAATCATCACTTATATGAATTGGTTCCGTCCTTTTGAATGAGTAATAATTTTTTTTCTTTTCGCTACAACCCTTTTCTATAAAAGATGTTCATTTTTTTCTAAACTTATGTATACACGTTTGGTTTTCCTGCAATCATTTCGATCGACTCGTGTTATATTTTAGCTACGTACACGCATCTCACACAAAAGATTTCGCCCGTCGGTCACATTTCAGTTTCAAATAGGATTTTCAGCACTTATCGTACATAGTAAATAGATGTATCTTTTTTTAGTCTCAAAGGTCTAGACCACTAAACTAGTTCGTATGGTTATGAAGGAATATTCCAACCTACATTTTATGACACGGTTTGTTCCTCCGTAAGCCTAACTGTTAAACATGTTCGTCATGGTGGCTTGTTACAAGTCAACTGTTTTTTAAACATGAATTGTTCTACCATAAAATGAGTTGCGAAACACGCTTGACAATTCAAAACATCTCAACTATTTTTCACAGTTATCGTTACTAATCGCATTCTTTTAGCTTCTATAAGATTGCCTGCCAAATACTATTAATGATTCCAGACTGCTAGCAAAACAAGACAAATAATTCCAGACTGCCAGCTAAATTAGGCTAATAATTTCAGACTTCTAGCCTTAAAAGGTTTATAATTCCAGTCTGTCAGCCAAACAAGCCTTATAATTCTAGACTGCTAGCCAAAAAGGATAATAATTCAAACAAGTCTAATCAGTCCATACTGCTAGTGAAACAAAGATAATAATTCCACACTGCTGACCTAACAAGGCTTATTCTTTCAGACTGCTAGCCAAGCAAGGCTAATAATGTCAGATTGTCAACCAAAGAAGGCTAAACATTTCAGACTGCTAGCCAAGCAAGGCTAATAATGTCAGATTGTCAACCAAAGAAGGCTAAACATTTCAGACTGCTAGCCCTACCAAGGCAAATAATTACAAACTGTCAGCAAACAAGGTTAATCATTCCAGACTCCTAATCAAACAAGATGAAATATTTCAGACTGTTAAACAATCTATTATTACTGCGGATTCTAAACACACGCCACTCTGCTTTTAACAAGATTTTTCTTCAATAAAACTTACTTTATATTGCTTTTTTTTGATTTTCTCTTAAAAACATGAATGGCAAAAAACAAACAAAAAACAAGGCTCAAACATCAAAACATAATGTATAATTTAACACATACAAAATCATCATCGTCGTAATATTAATCATCGTTGTCGTCGTTGTTATTATCGTCGTCGTCGTCGTCGTCGTCATCATCATCATCATCATCATCATCATCATCATCATCATCATCATCATCATCCTCCTCCTCCTCCTCCTCCTCCTCCTCCTCCAGACGATGGTTTTTCACTTTGGTCCGTCTGATAGATCTTTCCTTGTCTGATTATTGATATATATCAAGTTGGAAAGAAAGTAATGTCGTTTTTGTCCAACACATTTATTTCATCTGAAACATTCACATTAGGGCATTTTTAATCTTTACAATAATTTCTCTAATTTTTTTATGACTTCTGTCCAACGATCAACTAGCTTCTTGATGCCTTCTTCTAGAATATTTCTCTGATTTTTTAGAGAAAAAAACAATTTAGGTCATTTTTGAGTTGGTCGTCATTTTCATAGATTTTATTGTTTAAGTGATGCTGCAACGACTGGAAAAATGGTAGTCGGATGGAGCAATGTCAGGTGAATAAGGCGGATGAGGAAAAACATCCCAACTGAAACTAATGACCTTTTCCTGAGTGAGTTTTGCTGTGTGAGGTCTCGCGTCATCATACTGAAGCACTACACATTTCCTATTGAGTAATGCTGGTCGTTTTCTTGATAGAGCAATTCTTAGATCATCCAACTGCGAACAAAATTTTACTGCTGTGGTAGTTTGAGTAGGCTCTAGTAACTCATAATAAATCAGTCTTCTCATGCCCCACGATAAATAGAGCATAACCTTCTTTGGGTGTAGTCCTTCTTTTGGAACAGGCTGTGGACTTTGGTTTCGGTCTGACCATTGTCGTTTGTATTGGGTATTCTTATAAAAACTCATTTTTCATCTCTCGATGATTCCTGGAAAGCAAAGATGTGCAAACAGTCAATCTTTGAACACAAAGTCTAAGTTTTGAAACTTTTCCTAACTCGTGAAGGCATGAAATAATTGTGGTATTGGTTGTATTGAATTTTGAGCTAATTATATGCTGATTAACTTTGGATTGGCCTCCACAGCGTCTTTAGTGGCGTCTTTATCAATTAATGTTGGCCTTCCCGAACGTCGAAGATCTGACAGGTTAAAGTCTCCAGAAGAAAAAATTTCAAACCAGCGTTGACATTTTCGATAATTTAGAACATTTTTCCCATAGACAGTTCCAATATTCCTTGTAGCTTCTGGAGTAGAGTTTCATTTTTTGAATTCATAGAACATACAATGTCTCAGATGCTCCTCACTAATATCCATTTTTTTGACGACTGAGTCCATTAAACTTACTATTTTTCAACTAATTACTATATCTGAACGGCAAAGCAAGATATTAAGATACTAATTCACCAAACAAATCTAAATGTGTGTACAACTTAGGAGGCTGCAAGATGATGAAGTAAAAAATACGACATTACTTTCTTTCCAACATAATACTAACGGCCTACACAGAACTAATTCGACTGCAATGCAAAAGCAACAAAATAACGACTCACTTACTTGCCTTTAGTTTATCTGAAGTGACCCATGACTAATAAAACTGTTCTACTGACATATGCAGTATTGAGTTTATCAAACATTTTACTGCGGACCCGACTTAGTTGTTGGCCCCCATAGAAGAACCTTCGACCTTTCACATAATTTGTATTTACGCATAAGGGGGGGGGGGGTGAGGCACAAACAAATTTCAAGCTAAAATGTTGATATTAGAATTTCTTGATTCTTTACCAAAAATGATGAATTGGAATAAATTCAAAGAAATACTGCCAAGTCTGACGGGCTAGAAAACGTCTCAGACCTGTCAGTATCCTATATCTATATAAAGGCATTATTCGACCAAGCATTGTTGTCACATCTGGCCTGGTGCATCAACAACTAGCCTCTCACTTTTGGACAAGGTACAAAAAATAGTCTCTAATTTAGTATGTCCCGCCCTGTCTACAAAGCTCTAGCTCCTGTCCCATCGCCGCAATGTTGCATTCCTGTGCTTGTTTTACAAGTACTTCCACGAAATGTGATCCGACGAACTTACTGCACTGTTGTCCCATCAACGTGAATACCCCCGACAAACCCGACTAACAGCAACATCCCACCCCTTCAACGTAGAGACCCCCAGATGGCGGAAAACTTTCGACTCGAATAGCTTTTCTCCTATGACCGCTTGCCCTTGTAATACACACCTTGCTTTTTGTGTACCCGACTGTACTAACACACGGAAATTTAAATGTAATGTAAACACACATCTAGTTGCCTAAATCCCCACTTAGAATGCCCCTATAAATCTGGCCTCTAATCATAGTAGCCCCTTACGTCTCAGTGAAAATATGCCTTGTCAGAGGTGAATAAAAAATAGACAAGTTTTTATTTTAGTTTAAGACATGGAACAAATTGAGATCTGGAATGGTATATAAGATTTGTAGATTAACATCGCACATTATTTAAAATTAGTATACACATGTTATTTATTTGAATTCTATAGATTAGAACAGCATTGAATAACTCTGGAGGATTTCGGCTCTGCTATAACTTCGAATGTTTTCGTAAGAGACGATTAAGTCGATCTGCAATAAAAAAAATGTTATGTCCTTTTCTGAATTCATTGGGCATTTGGGAGTAGTTATGCATTTGTAGAAAAGCAAACTTTAGAAAATTATCTTTTCGGTTATTGGATCACTTGATCTTAGTCCTGATTTTTTTTTTGTATTAGTACAAATATTGCATACGGCGATGTTGATGACTTATGAGATGAGATGAACACGCTGGAAGGCTTATTTCTTATCTGCTCTAGGAGGAATTATTGGTTAATCCTTATGATTTCGCTTGTCTTGCTGGAAAGTCATTAATTACAATTTATTAATACGAATACGTTTCTACTGAAAATATTTAGTTCTTTATTATTTAAGTAAAATATTCGGGCAGAGATAGATAGATTTAGATAAACAGCTTATGTATAAAACTGTGTACTTTTTAAGGACTGCATGCCAACACGTCTGTTACTTTTCGCCTTCATCCAGCTCCATTTTTAAGCTTCTTTATCACGTTGTCCCTTCCTTCAGTGTCTAATTCTCTGTCTATTTTTTTCTGACATTAAAGGTGATTCCTTGAAACCCTGACAATTATAGTGGGTTGTTTTTCCGTACCAAAGGCCAACTAATATATATCACCAATTTATGATCGTGCGGGCTGGGGCTTTCTTCAATTTCTACATATCTTTTTCGTTAACATAGACATCTACACATCTCTCTAACATAGTTGTCGACGTTTAGTTATAAAGATGGGCGCAGTGGTGATGTGGCAGCTGTAACACTAATGTGTTACAGCTGCCACATCACCACTGCGCCCATCTTTCCTTACATGGCTTAGATAATTGAGGTTATTAAAAAAGTAACAAATAACTGCATTAATGTTACTGGGATAGGACTTAATTCGCAGGGACAGGAAATCTTTAGCTTTTATGTCACGTACTTTTTCTCATGACGTCATGTTCTCGAAATTTTAAAATTTTAACTTCGAAATAAAATTTCCAATTTTTAGTTTAGTTTTAACCTTACGTGAAAAATGCTTTACTCTGACCCTACTTTTTCAAAGCCACATCTAATTATGTCGACACAAATAGTGGCTCGCAATATACAGAAATACATTTTATGTCATCTTGCACGATTTTTTACCCACCGCCAAAAATGTGCATACGCTTAAAAAACGTTGTGGAGTGCTTATTTAGGTATATCAAATAGTTAATTCTCTAAGCCGTGTGCATTTTTGTATGCAAAACCATTTTATGACTCTAAATAAAGCTGACCCAAGAGCACCTTCTTCGTCGCCGTTGATATCATGTAAGAGCCTGAATAACATTGACAGTTTTACTAGAACAATTCACCGAAGTATCTTTTAAATAAGCATCTTAAAATCATATTTAATTACCCAGAAAATACAAGTATTTTTAAAAGTTTCTTAGATAAATGTGTGCGTATTTACCTGAAAACAGCATCATATTAAACATAGGTACCCCACCCTCCAAATTCCACCCATGGAATACTTACAAAATTCATAATCCTTTCTGCAATCAAACCATATTTGGTATGAATTAACTTCAGTCTATGTCTGACTTGTCCGGCAAGCTTCGAGGATGAACGTCCAATGGTATTTATTTCATCCATTTTGAATAATATACTGGGACACTTTCGTAATCGTTAAATCCGTAGTACGTGTGTTACTAAAATGGATTTCAAATTCATTTGACCATACACACCAGGACATGTGTCTGTGTGTTTATCTTAAAACAAATCATTGGATTATTCGTGACGAGCGCCAACACAGCAACAATCAGGGCAGTGTGTCAGAGTTATTGACATTTTTAAACGTTGTATCCACGTCTTTTTTGCAATGGTGATAGAACAATCATTGTATGACATTTACGTTCGAAACTTAGTAGACACGTATTGCATCAAGTGAGGTTTATGTGTACCAAAGATGGTTGGAGAGCGGATTGTGAATTTTATTAACGATTTTATCGGTGGCATTTTTTGTGGTCAGATTAATGGATTCGATTTTGTTGCTCATCACAGCTCTGTTAAGTCTTTCTGAGGTGAGTGTATATCCTCGAAGACTTCATTGTTAAGTACACTTTAATGTCTGAATCAGGGCAACTCGATTACATCAGGTTGCAATTGTATCTGGCTGAATCATCTTCACAGTATGTATAAACATCTCATAACTGAACACCTCAAATAACCATCAGATATTTACTGCATACATGGTTAACCGAATCAATCAGCTATTCACTCCCCACCTATGACGTCATATGCACACACAATATCAATCATATCGTATGAACCACTGTTACATCTATATTACTGCAAATGAATATGTAACACAAGTTTAAAGGATTAATTCTCCTGTGTATCGTAAATCGTCTTCCTTATTATCCCTTAAAAATCCACAGAAGATGTGTAGCGTCCTTTTACATTTTTTAATACAATTGTAGATTTTTTTCGTGTTGCTTATTCTTGCCTCTAACATAGGAATGGGAATGGATGAGACAACACGGAAATATTAATTACTGTGCGAGAAGCGATACAATTCGTTTTGAAGCGAGACATAACGCACGTGTTTAAATGTAAGTCTTAAAATTTACCAGTTATAGACTCTGTCGCATTTTCTCTGACCGAATAATGTAGCTGAGATAATGAAATAAACAACATGTATCGAATTGTCTTCGTGTAAATTATTGGGAATTCACAATAACCCAGTCAGAGAGAGAGAGAGAGAGAGAGTGCCCCTGGATAATCAGCGTCCGCCGTCGTCGTAGTCCGTCGTCGTCATCATCATAATCATCGTCGTCATCATCATCATCATCATCATCATCATCATCATCATCATCATCATCATCATCATCGCCCGTCGTCGTAGTCCGTCGTCGTCGTCGTCGTCGTCGTCGTAGTCCGTCGTCGTTGTCGTCGTCATCAGCATCATAATCATCATCATCGTTGTCATAGTCGTCGATGAAGTGAGTCAATATGTGTAAGTGGGAAATATTAAATTAATACGCTTAACCTTGAAATAGCATTTTCATCGCTCTGTTACGCTTATTTCAAATAGCATTTTTGTCGTTATATGACTTAATGTTCCTTAGTCTGTCACGCTTAAGTCTATAACATCGTTTTTGTCTGTCCCCTACGCTTAAGTTTGAACTAGCATTAACATATGTCTGTTACGTTGACATTAGAAATAAAATGTTCATCTATCTGTAACGGTTAATTTTTAAATAGAATTTCCATCGGTTCGTCATGCGTACTGTTACACCGGCCGTTCTTACACAGGAGAAACTACACCGGTTGTCACTATAAATAGTGCGAGTCACCAGAGACATAGAAGACAAAGCACAGTCTTGTAACTGTCTAGCCAAGTGCTAGTCAGTTTCTTACTTTGTTAATACACTTGTTAAACCAACCCTCGACTTGACTTCCTTTATTTATTATTTTCTGTGGGACAACTTCACAACACTTACGTTTCAAATAACATTTTTATCGCTAATCGTGTGGATCGAATACACATATTTTAAGATTTTTGGTAATCTTGCAGTATAGGTTACCGCCGAAAAATCGAAAAATAAAATAAAATATACAACAAATAACTCTTAAAACGCGTATCAAAATGTAATTTTTTACCGACCTGTATACTTGTAACGTTCTGAAACTGTGTTCAAGTTTATTTATTCTAAAATTAAAACTAATTCAAAACTCACTCTTTTGACACAACAGAAACAATATGGCTGTTAGGCTCTCTGTTTTTTGTGTGCTTAATCCCGTAAAAGAAAATAGTAAAAAATATTACCCTACAATTAACCTGAAATTCGAGTGAAACACACTCTCACCCCGGACTTAGGGTTAATGGTAGCGTATGTTATTTTGTTTACTATCTATTCAGTCTTAAGCTAAGCGGCCACTTCTACAATTGACGCCATTTTTTAAAAAGTCAACTTTACTATAACAAATTCAGAAGTAATAAATCTTACGATCAGTTGCTACACTTTAAAAGAATACGGGCATGTAGAAGATTAAATTTGATGCATTTGGTATAAGTTATTAGTTGTAACTTTTGTTTCGATTTCTCAGCTGTTAACTATACTACAAGATATTGTGTTGATCTGTTAAGTTATCGCGCTCCATTTAAAGTAAAATTCCGCTTCGACTTCGGCAGCCAATCAGTGTTGGTGGATTCGTGTTGGTCCTTCTTGAAGGCCAAGGCTTAGTTTAGTCTATTTAATCATGTATTCGTCAAACATCCGGTTTCACAGAGAAAATCTGGTATTTGTTTCTTAAACATCGTCACACATGCTCGTTCTGTTCTCAGACACAAATTCGTAGATATGTATTATGTTTCTTAACTGCTTTATATTTTACATAATTGAAACAAAGGTTAAGAATATCCGCATTTAAGAAGCGAATTCAACAAGTTAACAACATCCTTGTACACAAGGTCTTGCTAAACCATCAACCTTAAAGTTTTCTGAAAGGCGCGTCTGATTCCATAATGAAAATAACATTGAGTTAAATGTTTCTTATTTCTTTTAAATGATTGTTAACTAGATGTATCTACCCGGCGTGACACGACGTGACCCGACGTGACCCGGCGTGACCCCGGCGTTGTAGTGAAGTTATTTTAGTTTTTAATTTGTATTTGTGTGCACATTTTCAAAACATATAAAGAAAAAGAAATAACAGTTTGCTTATACATTAGACACCTCCTGTTATATTCTTCAATTAAACGTGCCAGATATCTCTCTTGCTAAGTTTTATTTTAGTTGATTCTTTTCAATATTTCAAGTAATGCATTAAATAAATGACAGCGAAGTAGGTTATTATATTATCAATAACACGGTACAGCAATAACAAATGGGAACTAGGTGATCATTTTTAGTTATTGTTAAAGAACGAACATAAAACAATAACAATAATTCTATATAATAATAATAATAATAATAATAATAATAATATTCATAGGCTGGACCAAAGAAGAACTCAGGCACCTTGACCAGAGAACTAGAAAACTAATGACTATGCACAATGCACTGCACCCAAAAGACGACACAGACAGACTCTACGTGAAAAGAAATGAAGGAGGTAGAGGACTGGTAAGTATAGAAGACTGTGTGGAAGACACCAAAAAAGAGCTGGAGAAATATGTAACCCAGAACACGGAAAGACTGATCGCCACAGCAAGAGACACCAGCCCAACAAACAACCCCGGAAGCACTGAACCCAGAAACAAAAAGACAAGAAAGGAAAAGTGGGAAGAAAAACAACTACATGGACGCTTTATAAGACTCACAAGCGATGAAGCCAATGAAAACAGCTGGGCATGGCTAAGAAAAGGAAACCTGAACAGAGAAACGGAATCTCTGCTGACGGCCGCACAGAACAATGCGATTAGGACAAACTTTATTAAAGCAAAGAAAGATAAAACCCAGGAAAACAGCAAATGCCGATTGTGTGGACAAAGAGACGAAACGATAAATCATATAATAAGTGAATGCAGCAAGCTAGCACAAAAGGAATACAAGAACAGACATGACAGCATAGGGAAAGAAGTACACCGGGAAATGTGCAAACAACTGAATTTCGAATATGCAAGAAAACGGTACAAACACAAACCAGAAACTGTACTAGAAAACGAAAAACACAAAATCATATGGGATATGAATGTACAAACAGACAAACCCATAACAGCAAGGAGACCGGATATGATAATAATCAACAAGAAAGAAAAATCCTGCAAAATCGTGGACTTTGCCGTTCCAGCAGCCCACAGAGTGAAGATCAAAGAGACGGAATAGAGAAGCAAATATACTGAACTTGCCAGAGAATTGAAAGGAATATGGAACATGAAGAAAGTCAGTATAACACCAATAATCATAGGAGCACTAGGAACAGTCCCGAAAAACATGGAGAAAAGACTAGGAGAAATAGGAATCAAAGGGATAACTGAGACCATACAAAGGACAGTAATGATCAAAACAGCTACAATCCTGAGAAATGTCCTCGAATGCGGAAACCAACCCACATAAGCAACGAATGGAGAACAAACACATGGAAGCACAAAACAACAGAACCGGGGAAAATACAACCGCACAAGAGAGGCGCAAGCATAGGCTGACGCCACGAAAATTATGGACAGAGGGTCGAGGAGGGAAAGCGCAAAACCAGACCTCCACTGGAAGAGCGCGGACAGCTCTGGGACCTTGGGAAGGCTTGTTGCCACTCGGGCCCCAGAGGGGACCAATGGCCCTTATCAGCGGGAAATCGTTGGTAGGTGGCTGTTGCGATTACCGCAAGGTCATCAGCGGTGATGAACGAAAAGAGGTGGAGCCTACTGGAGGCCTGAGGAGACTTGTTGTCACTCAGACTCCAGGGAATACCACAGGTTGTCGGCAGTGGGTGACCACTGACGATGACCAGTGTGATAACTCCTAGTGAGTAAATAATAATAATAATAATAATAATAAAAAAATGGCAAACTGGAGAGCACCAGGCCACGATGGAATACATGCATACTGGTTTAAAAAATTTACGACCCTGCATGAAAGAATAGCGCAGAAACTGAGCGGATGTATCCATAAAACAGACGTACCAGAATGGATGACGGAAGGAAGAACAACACTAATACAAAAAGACCCCAAAAAGGGAACGACCCCCGGCAACTACAGACCGATAACATGTCTACCAATAATGTGGAAAATTCTCAAGCACAACTGAGAGAACAAATCTACCAATCCCTGGACAATCGTGGACTGCTCCCCGAGGAACAAAAGGGATGCCGGAAAGGACAAAGAGGGGCACATGATCTACTATACATTGATCAAAAGACCCTGAAGGAGGTGAAGAGAAGACAAAAGAACATAACCATGGCATGGATTGACTACAAGAAAGCCTACGACAGAATCCCCCAAACATGGATAATTGAATGCTTAAAGATATACAAGATACCAGACAGGATTATTAATCTCATCCAGAAAGCGATGGAAACATGGAGACTAAAACTGACAGCCGGAGGACAATACCTGTCTGAGATAAAAATACAGAAAGGCATTTTTCAAGGAAACTCCCTATCACCACTACTGTTTATAATAGCCATGATGCCACTCAACTACATACTCAGAAAGTGTGATGCCGGATACAGGTTTACGGATACAGAACAAAGAATAAACCACCTGATGTACATGGATGACCTTAAACTGTTTGCAAAAAACAAAAAAGAACTGGAAAAGCTGATAAACACAACCAGGATATTCAGCCAGGATATTCAAATGGAGTTTGGAATAGAAAAATGTGCACTGCTAGAGATCAAAAGAGGAAAACTGGAAACGACAGAAGGTATAGAACTCCCCAACCAAGAGGAGATGAGGGCGCTAGGAGAACAAGCGAGCTACAAATACCTGGGAGTTCTGGAAGCAGACACAATCAAATATACAGAAATGAAAGAGAAGATTGGAAAAGAATATCTACGAAGAACAAGGAAACTCTTAGAAACTAAACTATATAGCAGAAACCTAGTAAAAGGGATAAACACATGGGCTGTATCACTAATAAGATACTCTGGACAATTCATAGGCTGGACCAAAGAAGAACTCAGGCACCTTGACCAAAGAACAAGAAAACTAATGACTATTCACAATGCTTTGCACCCAAAAGACGACACGGACAGACTCTACGTGAGAAGAAATGAAGGAGGTAGAGGACTGGTAAGTATAGAAGACTGTGTGGAAAACACCAAAAAAGAGCTGGAGAAATATGTAACCCAGAACACGGAAAGACTGATCACCACAGCAAGAGACACCAGCCCAACAAACAACCCCGGAAGCACTGAACCCAGAAACAAAAAGACAAGAAAGGAAAAGTGGGAAGAAAAACAACTACATGGACGCTTTATAAGACTCACAAGCGATGAAGCCAATGAAAACAGCTGGGCATGGCTAAGAAAAGGAAACCTGAACAGAGAAACGGAATCTCTGCTGACGGCCGCACAGAACAATGCGATTAGGACAAACTTTATTAAAGCAAAGATAGATAAAACCCAGGAAAACAGCAAATGCAGATTGTGTGGACAAAGAGACGAAACGATAAATCATATAATAAGTGAATGCAGCAAGCTAGCACAAAGGGAATACAAGAACAGACATGACAGCATGGGGAAAGAAGTACACCGGGAAATGTGCAAACAACTGAATTTCGAATATGCAAGAAAACGGTACAAACACAAACCAGAAACTGTACTAGAAAACGAAAAACACAAAATCATATGGGATATGAATGTACAAACAGACAAACCCATACCAGCAAGGAGACCGGATATGATAATAATCAACAAGAAAGAAAAATCCTGCAAAATCGTGGACTTTGCCGTTCCAGCAGTCCACAGAGTGAAGATGAAAGAGACGGAAAAGAGAAGCAAATATACTGAACTTGCCAGAGAATTGAAAGGAATATGGAACATGAAGAAAGTCAGTATAACACCAATAATCATAGGAGCACTAGGAACAGTCCCGAAAAACATGGAGAAAAGACTAGGAGAAATAGGAATCAAAGGGATAACTGAGACCATACAAAGAACAGTAATGATCAAAACAGCTACAATCCTGAGAAATGTCCTCGAATGCGGAAACCAACCCACATAAGCAACGAATGGAGAACAAACACATGGAAGCACAAAACAACAGAACCGGGGAAAATACAACCGCACGAGAGAGGCGCAAGCATAGGCTGACGCCACGAAAATTATGGACAGAGGGTCGAGGAGGGAAAGCGCAAAACCAGACCTCCACTGGAAGAGCGCGGACAGCTCTGGGACCTTGGGAAGGCTTGTTGCCACTCGGGCCCCAGAGGGGACCAATGGCCCTTATCAGCGGGAAATCGTTGGTAGGTGGCTGTTGCGATTACCGCAAGGTCATCAGCGGTGATGAACGAAAAGAGGTGGAGCATACTGGAGGCCTGAGGAGACTTGTTGTTACTCAGACTCCAGGTAATACCACAGGTTGTCGGCAGTGGGTGACCACTGACGATGACCAGTGTGATAACTCCTAGTGAGTAAATAATAATAATAATAATACATGGACGGCGGCACCGGGGGCGGCAGGGGGGATCAAGCCCCCCCCCACTGTTTGACTTGGCCTCCCCACTTTACGGTCATCAATAATGAAGTTATATATGCATGTGTTTAACCGGGCCCCACACTTTTTAGGAGAGCCCCCCCCCCCACTTTTATAACTGTCCCGCGGGTCCTGTAATGATAATGATAATGATAATGATAATGATGATAATAATGATAATAATAATAACAATAACAATAATAATAATAATGACGACGATGATGACGATGACGAGTATGATAATAATAATAATAATAATAATAATAATAATAATAATAATAATAATAATAATAATAATAATAATAATAATAATAATAATAATAATAATAATAATAAAAATTAAAAGAAAAAACTGACAAGAGAAAAGACACCCACATCTACAGCAGTAAAGATAATGGAGACAGAGAAAACGAAGCAAATACACGGAAGTTGCCAGTGAACTGAACGGGATATGAAACATAAAGAAAGTGAATATAATACCAATAACCCGAAGAACACTAAGAATAATCCTGAAAAAAAAAACTGGAAACAAAACTGGTAGAAATTGT
The DNA here is from genome assembly GCA_963556195.1 of Sepiola atlantica. Classification (NCBI taxonomy): domain Eukaryota; kingdom Metazoa; phylum Mollusca; class Cephalopoda; order Sepiida; family Sepiolidae; genus Sepiola; species Sepiola atlantica. The sequence continues at coordinate 252,453,367 of OY744515.1, forward strand.
AATAGTAGGGAAGACTGACACTATACAAGGAACGGAAATGGTGAAATACCTGAAATCTTAAGAAAGATCCTTGAATGCGGAAACCAACTAACATAAACTGCAAACGCTAGCGAGTCACAACGAAGTTACAATAGAAATAAATCGAAAACATAGGAAAACACGCAACCACATTAACCCAAGCGAACTGAAACTCCAAGAAATTTCACAAACTACCCCCCCCCCGATCAAAGAAGAAGGTGATGGCACCTAGCCTTTGCGGATACCACACAAGATAGTCGTGATAGATCAAGGATGATGGAAAAACCGAGCAGGGATAATACTAACCAGACTTCCACTGGAAAAGGGCGTAGAGTACTGGGAACTTGGAGAAACGTATTGCCACTCAAGTTCCAGAGAAGATCAATAGTCGCTATCAGTAAGAAATCAATGGTAAGTGGCTGTTGCGATAACGCGAAATAATTTGCAATGGTATTAGAAAGAGGTAAAGAGTACAAGAAATCTAGGGAGACTTGTTGTTACTCAGACTCAAGGAAACATAACGGTTTATCCAGCGTGAGCATTCACTGATTATGACCCGTTTAAGAACTCCTAGTGAGTATGCAGTAGTTGGTCTTCAGTAGAATGATAGTTACGGGGTTCTTCATGTCTTGAATTACGGCTTCTTTTTTCAGTACTGGTAGAGAACTTCATGCAATGGAAACAGTAGCGTCGTTTTGTAGTGCTTTATCAAGTCAGAAAGGTTTCCATCACTAGCGGGGTCTTTCCCAGAGGGCAAGATGTCAATGGCCCTGCTAAGCTCCTCTATTGTCGGTCCCTGTCAAGGCCTTTTCTGACCGACAGAAAGTCAATGGCATCGATAGTCGCGAGGTCAGAAAATGTTCAACCCATCTCTTCATCTGCTGCTCCCTCTCTGTGATAAATTCTTCAGTTGTGGGTTTTAGGGGAGCTGTCGTGTGACTTCACTAGTCACATTGCCATGTTTATGCCAACTATAAGTTTCCATTAAATTGCTGCTATGTAGAGGGTTTTACTAACATCTGTCAAGAACTTGTTGGGTAGCATCTGGCAATTTGCCGAACCTTGCTCCTGGCAGCTCGGAGGATCTGCAGGTTTATATTTTGAGGTGACTTCTTGTATTCTGCAATAGTGGTACGCTTTGCTTTAATGGCAAGAGTCATCCCGGCAGACTTTGCGATTGAAAACGAGTCATTTGATTTTGAGATTGTTTTTGCCCAAGGTGGAATCAGCAGTGCGGTGCTTGTACCCCGCAAGGTTGTTCACATGTCCGTGGCAGAGTCTCTTATCTTTGAGATTGTTCGCTCGTTTATAAATCTATTGGGAAACTTTTGCACACAGTCGTGCTGGTACGTCTTTCTACCATTAATGCAAAGATTCTCTTGCTTCTTACCTTGGTGGAACCTCCTGAGCCGATGCGCAATCCTGCAACACATCGTATCACATACCGCGCTGTGGTAAGAACACGTGTCAAATAACCGCTCGTCTCACAAGTATGAGAGCAAGCTGGTGCCATTTCTTTTAGTGTTGATGTTTCCAGAAGTCATTGTGTTGGCTTTAGGTCTTGAAAAAGGAACTCGCTACGCACAAGTTGTGGTAACGTTTTAGCTCAAGCAGACTCTAGATGTTGTCATCAATGTTGCCGACGCCAAACTGTCCAATGCACGAATGATACGAGACATGATCAGCACCAACTTTGGCATTGATGAACATCAGGAGAACAAGTTGCTCCTTGCTAGATACATTGCTAATTGTGACGTCATAAAACTCATACCTAACGTTCGGTGTGAAAGAAAGTGTTTGGACGTTCACGCTTAAGGACGTGATACGGCCTGCAATGGTGTTAAGACGGAGTAAAGAGTCTCTCTGAGACGTTGCTGCTTCGTTTTTATCATATTTAGAAAGCTGTTCCTCATTGCAAAACCAACTTCATTGCGTGGGTGGTCGAAGCTATTCTCTGTCGATTCAATACAAACTCTTGCTTCTACAGCGATTGAGACTCAGCCAGCTGATTTTCCTTGGGAGGTAACGGTGGTTAAGTGTATATCGACACGGTATGAACACCAGGGTGTTCCAAGTTCGAATCCAGTCGGTTCCACAGTACCACTTTCACTTAGGGATGTTGGCAACCTTCTCGTGGTCCTTCCTGTAAGTACCCGATGTCTTTCCAGAAAGATTTCTAACTAGAACAACATCGGGGAAACTAATGCCAACACCAGAATCATCTGATTCACACGAAAGAAAAAGAAGAATCTGATTGTCCTGGAAAGTGTACATGTCCATATTAAGTCTCTTGCGTTTGTCGTTCATGACTTCAGTGTTCCTTAAGTCGCCGATGTCCTGGATGTCCTAAAAGAGGTCGGTCAGCATATTATGGAGGTTCCAACAGACCAGTTTTAACACCAATTTATGCTTATGCTTGGCTGGTGGAAAATGTGCTGTCTGCCTGTCAAATGTCTCATAATTTCCATGTCCCCAATGAAGAAACAAGGCCATGGCTGGACAACACCTTTGAAGACGTTTTCCACGAACGAAACCGGTCAAAAAATTTTTTTCTTTTTTTTCTCCTGCACTTTGACTTGTTTTCCGTCTGTCATCTTTTCACACATTTTGTCCATCACGACACTTCATTTTTATAAATTACCGTGTACCTTACTCCATATAATATATATATATATATATATATATATATATATATATATATAATTTAAGAGTCAACATCCTAGTAAGGGTACATTTAATACTCGAACAGAACACTTTTTCACCACTTATATGTCCCCTTACGTAGATTAATCTATATATAATAGTATACTAAACCTTATGTCTAGAATCTTTATTCCAATTTT
>OY744515.1:252458727-252503727 GCA_963556195.1 Sepiola atlantica
TCTGAGCAACTGAATTGAAACAAGATTTGACTTTTGCTTTTTTAATTCATTTTCATCCTTCTACATAGCTATCTGCTCTATCCTAAATATTGAGCTGTATACTTTTCACAATAGGTTTTACCTTTCCTAAAAGTTCGCTTTCAGTTCACCACTTCATATATATATATATATATATATATATATATATATATATATATATATATATATATATATATATATATATATTAGTAAAATGTTTCCACCACATAGAATGCATTTAAATTTTGTAATTCGAAACCGTTTTTGAAAACAGTAAAATGCAGAGGTTTTCTTTTAAATAAACATATTATTTATTAAAATTAAAATTTTCGATTTACACAGGAATTTTCATCAGGATAATAGGCAATCTTTTTTTCTTCCTTTTTTTTAAAACGACATGGTGTCGCTTAATCTTGTGCTTCATTTGTTAACGAAGCTTGTTGTGTAATAATGTCCGCAAGTTGTGTGTGTTCTCTGGTCGCCGTTATAAGCATCAGTAAAATATTACTACTGCATAGAATGCATCTAAATGTTGTAATTTGAAACGGTTTTTGAAACCTGTAAAATGCGGAGAATTGTTTTTAAATAAACATATTATTTATTAAAATTGAAATTTTCGATTCACCCACTAATCTACATCAGAATAATAGGCAATCTTTTTTTTTCTTCCTTTTTTTTAAAACAGCACGGTGTCGCTTGATCTTGTGCTTCAGTTGTTAACGACGCTCGTTGTGTAATAGTTAACAACTGAAGCACAAGATGAAGCGAGACCATGTCGTTTAAAAAAACAAGAACAAATATATATTGTCAAATATATATATATATATATGCATATATGTATATGCATATATATATTTATAATATATATATATATATATATATATAATTAGAGAAAAGACATACACACAGATAGAGAAAGAAACATACTGACGACATAGATAGATTGATAGATAGATACGAAAAGATAGACAACACATACAATTTGGGAGGTGACGGTGTTTAAGTGGATATCAACACGGGCTGAAGACCTGGGTGTTACAAGTTCGAATCCAGTCGGTTCCACAGTACCACTTTCACGTAAGGATGTTGGCAACCTTCTCGTGGTCCTTCCCGTAAGTACCCGATGTATTTCCAGAAATATTTCTAACTAGAAAAACATCGGGGAAACTAATGCCAAAACCAGAATCATCTGATTCACACGAAAGAAGAAGAAAAAGACATACAATTTACTACATGATAGATTATTTAAAATTTTGAAAATGAAGACATGGAAACATCGATTTTAGCAGGGATAACCCAAATAATTAGCGCGTCGCTCGATTCAAAACATCGACTGTAATTGTTTACATCTAGGGCATTAATTACCGGATGATGTTAATCTGTCGTGTGACCTACTCATTAATCCATTTAAAGCCGATTAATTGAAAGTAATATATTCTAATGTCAGTCTGCATCAATGTCGACATTGTTACGTCTGAAAGATTAACAACATCATTGATGAGCTCATAGATATGCAACAGCACGCACTCATGTCCTATCCAATATGGCCGACCGTGTGCTGGAGGGTGTGAATGTCTGGATGGTTTAAAATCAACTTTTATTTCACAATCAGATTATTTTAATCTTTTCTTTGTTGTCGTCTATGCCTCTGATATGACGTCTATTGTCACGTCACAACGACGTGTGTTCTTGAGATGCGTCCACTAAATCTGCGCTATTTCAAACTGTTGTGCGACAGACCGATGGACATGTCATTTCTAATTTATGTGTGACAAACCGACAAACCGACGACCGACGAACAAAACGCGTCATAGTTTATACGTGGACACACCTAATAACAAACTATTGCGTTTATTTTTTGTGGTGATTGACTTAATGTTCAAACACCTAATAGTTCTATTGCTAAATAATAATATATTCTAAGTGGCAATCTTCTCGGAGTTGAAGGTCCAATCCTTACTAGAGGCGATACGAAGAATATAATTCAAATTCAGGACTATAGTCCGACTAATGCACATAATCGAAATAGATCGATTGCGTTCAATTACACACAGAGAATGGTATTATTATTATTATTATTGTTAGTAGTAGTAGTAGTAGTAGTAGTAGCAGCAATATTAGTAGTGGAAATTGTTATAGTAGTATTACTAGTGGTGTAAGAAGATGATGATGATGATGATGATGATGATGATGATGATGATGATGATGATGATGATGAAGGCAGAAAACTAACTGAAGCAAATTTCTCGGTAAAACGTCTCAGCGTTCGACGATATTTTTTCCGTTGTTTTCAGTTTTTTTTATATAGTCTAGCACTCATAAAATTGATAATAATATATCGCCCGGAAAGATGTTTTCATATATTTTTTTTATTTCATTGATTTATCATCGCTTGTCTCGGTTGCAAAGTATCGGGTAGAATACGACAGGGATCGGAACGCGTCTTCCTCCGTGTCCGAGAAACTGTCGCATAATAACAAAGAGAAGAAAAGATATATCTCAAGAAATATGTAGATCTTATATTCTGTGGCAACGAAAAGTAAAGGCTGAAAGACCTTAGATATCGCTGGTTCCCCGTCGATCCTCGAACCAGTTGAAAACGGCCCGATTGCCTGAGGCTACTCCCAGTTGCAAACGGCAGGTTTCTTTTATGTAATGCGACTTGTGCCGACACTTTTAAGCCCTCGCAAGTAACAGAATTTAAAACAAACCCTTGACATGCAGCAACGTCAGCAGAGAACTGCAAACAATCGAAATATGCCGATCCACTGGACGGATTTGTGTTCCAGCCGATCGCCGGGGAGACAAGTGGAGCTATAAGCCCTGCCATGCGCTCCTTCGTTAAAAGATTTGGCCTGTTAATTACAGCCCACACCGGGGACCACCGTGAATTGAGATGGCTTTACGAGCGTTTCTCCATCGCCACTATTCGTGGAAACGCCTTGAACCGGCTCTCGGCCTGCCAATTCAGCAGGTCATCTGATAAAACTTCCTGATACTTGCATATTGGTTTCGAAAAAAGGAACTTTTACTAGTTAAGTATTATTTGTTGTTACATCCCTTAATTGTTGTTGACATTTAAAAGGTAAGACTATTTAACATGCTAGTAGCCGTGCCCCGATGTGTTTACGTTAGCACATCGTATATAGACAGTTGTTACTTTAAACGGTTATAAATTAAAGAGATATTTTTACAGTACATTCAGAGATTTAGAGAGTAACGGTAATTATTTCACGATCAGTCGCTGGATTTGCTGAATAGGTTTCGTAGATGTCAGTTACGACAAAAAATAAACACACTGTTTCACCCGCTGCTGCTTAATAAACCAATACCCAGCAAGTAAGTCACCAGATGACCACTCCTGGCTTGTTACTGCCATATCACTTACCGTTTACTGGTGGTCCATCGTCTCTCGGCAATTATGCAATGATTTGTTGATAGCTCGTCTTTCCAGAAATTGTTTTACCACTGGCGGGCCATTAGACGACCGACGGATTACACACCAAAAAACAGTTTTGTTTCTTAGTTGGAAAATTTAATGATACGTTTGAAAATTATTTTATAAACTTTGTATTTGATGATGAACAACAAAACCGATGCTTTTAACCGGGCTAGGAAAATAGTTGTTTTACCAGTTATTTCTTTATGTAAAGGGAAATAATGTATAAAACTATTTAAAAATTAAAAAAAAAACTATGAAAGTATAGAGAAAACTAAATAATTTTGAAAACAAAATTATAAACACAATTCGGAGACATATATTGGAATTCTTCAAAATTAAAAAGAAATTTTTTTTCAAAAATAAATCGAAAGTAAAATGTTTTTCTTATTTGAAATCGACGCACTTTTTGTTTTCTTAAGTACTTTTTTATATTAGTTTTTTGTTAAGAATTAACTAAAATGAGGAGTGCTTTCAAAATAAAACCATTTATATGTTGCTTTATTTAATACTAAACTCGGAGGTACAGCAAGAACACACTGTATATCTTGAATAAAACAATGAAACGAGAACCTGCATCTTTTACAAAAAATACAATAAGCTAAATAAAAAATTCTTAAATATCAGCAAGAATTTTTTTTCAGAAAGACACCAGAATAAAAAGGGGAAACATTGGAAACATCTAAATCTATTTGAAACGCATTAAAATTAAAATCTATATTAAACCGACTAGTATAACTATTCTCATTACGTTTAAAAAACGAAAAGTGTGATTCACAAACAGCAATGGCTGCTTTACGCAGACAACGTGACAATCACATGAGAAGCCGCCATAATTCTATTTTTCACCGAATGGTAAGCAATACATTTCGATATAAGATTCAGTTTACATGCTACAAGTGTTACATAAGTTCGAGTCACTCATTTATCTTGACAACAATATGCTTTTTATTCGTTGATAGTAAGAACTTTTACGTTGATTTAACATTTTGTTTGTAGGTTAAAAATGGTCTTTTTCGAAGAGTTTTATTTTTAAACACAACCATTTCTTTGTTATCTTTATTTAATTCAATACCACACCACAAGCAATTACAGGATAAAGCATTTATCCGAATCTTTAACAAAGAAAAACGACTGAAGACCAAACCCCACAATGATGTTAAGATTTCACCGTTAGAGATTACCCCCCCCCCCCATGTATTTTGTATATGCTCTAAAAATGATAAAAATTCTAATTGTTTTTTTTTAATTTCTATTTTATTTTATTCCAGCAATCCAGAGAAGTACAACTAAATAATTTACACAGTCGGAAGTTCAAGTTTTCGTTTCCAAGATGGCCGCTGAAAATGGCAATGCGTAAATATAACTAATACGGCAAACTACATAGAATCTTCTGGGTAATATAATGTTGTTTAATTTTTGAAAACTGCATTTATTCATTAATTTCCGTGTGCTTCCATAGATGTAAATAAAGTTACAAATGCATAAAGCATACACGTCATACTCTTTAATTATCACTTAATTCAGTTTTATCTTAGCAATACAACATATATTAAAAGGGCTAACATAGAGATCATGCACATATTTTATAAGTAAATTATTTATTTTAGTTGTTTTGTACATATTTCTCAATAACTGCAGAAGATTGCTTGAGTAGTAGCACATGCTGCTTCCAATGGTTACAGTTATGGTCGCCCAGTGGATCTCACCAGTGTTACGGCAATGTCATGTCGCTATAACTGGCTCCCACTAAGTAACCGCTGGTGTATTGATGTGCACACACCATGTGAAGTGCCGCTTGCAGCCACCAGAGAATCGCTAGTGTTGTCATCGGCGGCCGGTTAGCGGAAAACTAGCGGTGTGCTTGCTAAGATATTTATGTCATCCAATAAAAAAAACCTTGTAGCCACGGTGACTGAGCAGACAGACGACCAACTATTTATGTCATTTATTTATCTATACCAGCCTCTTACTCTACTTTAACGCTGCTTTTAATCTCACTATGAACCTCGCTCCACTTATTCCCCCTAGTAGCTTCCTTCCACGACTTATTTCATTAACCCTACCTCCGATCGTCTGTGATAGTCAATCTGCAAACAAGCAATCAAAACTAATAGTTTCAATTTTATATTAGAAATGTTTAATTCTTTTATTATTATTTCTTTATGGAAAAGCATGAAGCGACTTAGGGAAATGAGCTAACAAGAACACATATGATTATCGCGAATACAGGAAATGCCTATTGACCTTCATCTTGAAAAAACTAAGGTCAAAGGTAGGAGGAAAACAGTCAGCAAGAAGAGAGTTCCACAAGTCTGCAGTTCTTGGAAATAATCTATTGGAATAGGTAGCTGTATAATAATGAGGTATCAAAACAGCTAATGGATGGAGTCCACTATACTACTATACTAACGATTCAAACGAGCTGGAACAAAAGAAGCGGTGGAATACATTACATAACTTTGAAAAAACAACATCCCATAATTTTATTTATAGAAAAGACTGAAACTAACAACATCACGTCTGTGAGAGAGAAAGAGTACAGAGAAGAAGAAAGTGCCCATCAAATTGCAGATACGTTCCTGCACCTTATCAACTACTCTCAAATGGGACAGAGATTTATCCGCCTAAATATGACAACAGTACATACGTGCACTGATAGTAGATTTGTAAGGATAGAGAACAGCCTTAGGTGTGAGAAAGTGTTTGGAGCGATAGAGAGAACCGACTTTACGAGTAGCAGAAAGAGCAATGGATCTAATGTATGAACTCCAAGAACGATTTGATGAGAGAGAAAGACCAAGAAGTTTCAGAGTCGATTTCTCCTCAAGAGCAAGGATATCCATTAGAATCTCAGGAAGTAAAATGGCACGCCTAGAATTGAAAGACACGAGCTGAGTCTTAACTAGATTAAATGAAACAAGCCATTTCGTACCACAATCCACGACTGAACCCAGCCAAACTTCTAGATTAGCGGCATATTTCGACTGATCCGAGGGAAATGATCGAGCAGAATTACCCAGAATAGAGAGTGGTATTATTAGCATAGATATTAATTTTCTGAAAAATATTCTCTGAAAGATAATTTATATGGACTAGAAACAGTGTCGGCCGTTGAATATAGCTCTGAGGAACACCAGCATTGATAGAGAAAAGAGAAAGAAAAACAAATATCAGAAAAAAAAGTCAATATCTTACCAATTAATTTTGAAAGTTATTTTTTAACTTTTGTTTTAAAGTATTTATCAAGTGTGAAAAGATCAAATCATTACATCCAATTAGAGAGATTCGCTTACATAGTATCAATCAAGAGATTTCTCTCACATACAATTACAATTAACGGTAAAAAAAAACAGTCGACAGGTCAATAACTATCTGATAACTGTCCATTGTATGTTCTATGTAATTTTCATCTTTGATGGAAAATAGCATAGCTATAGTTGTGTTACTATTCTTAAATACATATTTTGATTTTAAAATGGCATCACCGATAATTAAATTAAAAGTCTGCCAATCATGATTCTAGACACAACCTTTACCAGAAAGCAAAGATAATTCACAATCATCCTGGCTACGATTTCATCTGTAGAGAGCGATCATTATGGAATGTTTCTAGTTTTGCGGGACACATTCTTCATTTTAAAGGATTTACAGCAGATTTTGCATAATTTTTCTCTTTCACATGTTTAGATTATTTCACTGAACTCGTCGACTGCAGTCGATTTACCATTACTCGAGATTTAGGAACAGAAATCATTAAGATACGTCTATTAAATCTGATCATTTAGCGATTTTAAAGCGTGAAAGACTAACAAAAATTGCAATTTCGCAGTTATTCATGACAGATCAAAGAAAATAGCTATTTTAAACTTAAGGATTACAGACACAAGAACTGCTATTTCAAACAAAAGCGTGATAGATGGAGATAGACTCTTACAGATAGGTGTGGATGCATCTAAATAAGATACGTCCGTTTAATCTGCGCGTTTAACGATTAAAATGGCTATTTCAAATTTAAGCATGGTAGCAAAAATGTAATGTAAAGCATAATCTTGACAGACCGACCAAATACTATTCCAAATTTTAGCATGACAGACCATCTAAAATATAATTTTAAACTATGATCTGCTAGACCGCCGAAATGCTATTTCGAATATATGCGTGATAGACGAGCGGCCAGATAGACGCGCTTTCAGAGATTCGTGGACGTATCTAAAGTAAGATGCGTCCTTTACACCTGCGCATTAAGCACATAAAATGTTACTTCAAACTGGAGTGTGACAGACGGACAGGTCAATCCACCGACGGACAGACAAAGCTGATTATGAAATGTACGAATAATCTGTGAAACAATTCTTTAAGAGATTTGAAAATTTCTGTTTTGTCTGATAATAACGATGCCATAATTGTTCTTGCAAATTCTTGAAACAAATATTTATATATTACTTATCTATATAAATCGATTCTTGGTGTTTAACGGATTCTGATTTGACAAATACTTTTCGTATAATCTTAGATATTAAATAGAGTCAGGTTTTCCACCACATCTTTGGCGTAAATAGCCTTTTTAATACATGTTACACATGTACATCTATTTCGTCATTCATTTCTGGTAAACATTCGTCTGTTTTCTTCAAAAACAGACACTATATTTCAAATCGATTAATTTTTAAAAAATTCTGTTCGATATGTGATATAATGCGAAGAGTGCTCGTTAATAGTCACTAGAACAGGGTTCTACACGTCGATGTAGTAGCTAATAAAAATGGGGCCTTCGGGCAACCCTCGACTATGGTCGCCCACTTTACTTAAAAAAAGATTTATTCGTGTTTTATTAGTCATAAATAAAAAAAAAATGCGGAGAGGTTTTTACTCTCACTATCAGATGTACTACCACTGCCACTAACTAACTGTTATGGTGCCGTACCAATGTCGAACATTTAGACTCGTTTATTCTCAATACATACTTGAAGCATCACGCTTCTTATTTGTTGAGGCCAAGTTTAGTTTTCAGACTAGGGTACACCTGTCGAGGATTCGTTCTCGACAGTCGGTCCTGACTGGGCTATTTGAGTAGCCTTTTCATCTGTCGGGTTGAGTTCTGTGTAGTCCAAGGAAGTCCGCCCTCCTAGGCCCTGCTTCTCCTTTTTGTGATGAAGTAAGTTTCTTGCTTACTGTCTGAGACGATTTGACCGGGGAATGCCGACGGGGCTGCCTAGGCAATTTTTTTATAGGCCGGAATGCTCCTCGTTTAGGGGTACTGGCTAGACCCCCCCCACCTTCCGACCTTGTGTCACATATTCCTGCCGTGGGAAGTAATTCAATACCGTTTAATGCAACCCCAGTCTACACTGACGTACTACTTCTCTTGTTCCTCTGTTTAATACACTTTCCTCCGATATATTAGTTTTACCTAAAACCAGTGTTCATGTTCTCATCCCAGCACCTAAAAAGGACCATAACAATTGGCGACGAGATATTCGACGTTACACGGGACCACACCACCACAAGAGCTGGCGACGAGATATTCGACGTTACACGGGACCACACCACCACCACCACAACAAAAACAACTGTCGACAAGATATTTGAATTTGCACGGTTAACAAAATCATTAAGGATTTTTTTTCTTGAGAACCTTCAAAAAGGACCCCACAACAACCGGCAACGTAGGATTTCAAATGTCAAACTACAATAGACTGACAGTGTGGTTACAGTAAATGATTCGCGGGAACCTTTTAAAATGGACGCCACAACGAGCGACAAAATTAATTATGAAGAACCTTAAAGAGAAAAAAACTTGGAGAAATCTACTACAAATAAACAGACAACGTCCTAATTCAGAAAACGGATTTACCAGTGGAAAAAGAAGAAAACACACGTAAGACCAACTTATTGTTCCGTTAATTGAAGAAAGGTCAGTGAATTTTGTTTTAATTGCTATTCCGACACTGTTGTAATATTTAACAATAAGGGAATACATGAGTTTTTCTCTCTCTCGAATAGAGAGAAAGTTACTTCTGCCGAAACAAAAAAAATTAAACTATATTTTTTATTTATTCTCTGACTAAAGTGACGATCGCAAATGGCGTAAATGCGTACTAAAAAAGCGATTTCTTTTTTATCGAGAATAGAAGGTTGTATACACATTTACAACTCAGATTACGTCTAGCAAGCATAATCTTAAGAAAACAACTTTTTTTAAGAAGCCGTACCCTAAGGAAAACATTTACTTTCTAACAAAAAAGGGTACACATTAAAATATGGATAAGTTTACAGCGACAATCGCGGAATAAATAACATTTCAAATGCAACAGTAACTTAAACATAATAAAGAGTTAAACTGAAGAAAAATTTCAAAAGCTTCTACTTCCATGAAATGAAAAGCTTATATAGTAAAAGAAAGACGCCGACGACAGACTACACAATGCAGAATATAGACTTCTCGAACAAAATGATGTGCTTATAGAACAAACGAAAGAAGCCGACAACAGAGCAAAAGAGAGAAACTGACAGAATGCTTTTCGAACACGAGAAAGAAACTGACGAAAAAATTGAGATATTAATGCAAACAATATCGCTTAGGGGCCAAAGTAACGAAAACAATAATGCTTTTTCGCAGAATGCCGTGTGGAGTGCCTTCAAAAACTTCACGTATTCCCCTGATAAAGAGAATACTTTTGCTTCGTATTTCAGAAGACATGAAGACTTATATAAAATTGATTGCAAACATTGGGCAGGCTATAAAAAGGTTCGCCTGTTACTTAGGAAATTAGGCACCACCGAACATACTAAGTTCGTGAATTTCATTTTGCCTTGAAAGACTAGCGAATTGACTTTTGCAGAAGCTGTCAAACTTTTAACGGAGCTGTTCAGCCAAAAGACTTCGTTATTTCACAAACGCTGGAAGTGTTAAAACCTGGTTAAAAAAGATTACGAAGATCATTAAACGTTCGTATCAGTAGTAAATAAGAAATCTGACGACTTTAAATTATCCGAACTTAATGCCCATAATTTTAAATTCTTAATCTTTGTTCAAGGACTGGTATACGGAAAAGACGTTGAAAAATAGCGTCGAGTTCTAAATAAACAAGAAAATGAACCGAACTTAACACTGCAGAAATTAGCTGACGATAGCCAACGATTTATTAGTGTTTAGCAGGATTCGAAAGACACCAAACTGTCAGGCATTGCGCACATACGTCAAAAATCGAAATTCAACTCTCATCCAAAATTATTCAAAGCAAAAAATAGGATGTACACGGCCCAATAATAAACCAGTTTCATAAAAATAAATTATCACCAAGCTCGGTAACAGAATGCTCATTTGGTTGTAAAACCTTCCTGATTTGTAAAACAAATTTGCCACAAAAGTTCGCATTGTAGAACAAGGAAAGGAAATAAAACGTGGGTAAAGACAATCTTACATGGCGACAATATTATAAGAAGATATGTTCAGGTTAAAATCTTAAATAAAAAAGTAAGTCCGGTTCAGACGTGTCAATTATAAAGATACATACATGGGGACGGTTGGGAAAACCGACAATATTAAGAACCGATCAAATTGCCAGAACAGTGACTGATGAGAAAATAAATTTCGAGGTTGAAATAATTACCGATATGACTTTTTAATAAACGACAAAAAAAGTAACACATTACATATTAAAAAACACATGTAACTTATTTGGGGTAGACCTTATTCAACTATTAAAATGATGATGCATATCAACGAATAATGTTTGCTAGAAGAAAATAAGAAAAACGAAAAAAAGATTTTGTTCAAGCATTAATTGTATGAAATGGACTCAATAACAATTTCCATAAGAAATGACAGAAATTCAATCGCATCAGAAAACAAAAAGTACGCTGAAAAAAACGAACCAAAAACTGAAAGAAATTAAGCCAAAGTATTTGAATAACTAGTGGAAGGTTTATGAGAGTGAACTCAGAGTTAAAGAACTGCAATTACTAAAGTTACAAATCAAATTTTTTTTTGAAGAACTAAAAACTATAAAAGATATCATGACTTGTCTTGAAGTTGAATCTCGAAGAAAAGGCGACATTCTTCTCCAAATTTAAAGATGTGATCCAAAGTCAGACATCTAGAATTAAAAAGCTGGAGGATATCAAATCTGAATGTTATAGAGACCATCAGTTCTATCATAAATGAGACATACACAAAATAAGGGAACGATTATCGGAAGAAACCGATAGCACTACCCAGGAGGAGGCTATGGCTACCAGAAAACAACAATTTCTATATACAACTATTTCAAACGACCTCACAATAGCATCATTCCAGAAAGGAAACAATACTAGAATCCTGAGTAGGTCAGACTGTTATGCTGCTGTACCTATGACGAACATTTGAACTCGTACCGGAAGCATTACGCTTCTCATTTGTTGAAGCCAACTCTAGCCTGCACTGATGTACTACTTCTCTTGTTCCTATGGTGTATATAGTTTTCTCCAATATATTTGTTTTACCTAAACCCCGTGTCCGTGTTCTCATTTCGGCCCTAAACAAAGCCATAACACTAACAATATAAATTCTATTATGCAGCATAGCGTTGTGATTTTCATTATGAACAAATGGTTGGCGTAGTGTTGATGAGACAAACCAGTTTTTTATCCCTTTCGTTTAATCGTAGTAGCTAACTCAATTGATAGCGGCGTCGATGGATGTGGTGACAATAGCAGACGGAAATATAATTTTTTTCTTCTTACCCGTGTTGGTTGAAATAGATAACTTAATTAATAGCTTTGGAATTTTATATATTTCTTACAGTAATGTGCAGCAAATACATCAAGCTGCACTAGGTATTCCATTTCAAACTCCTGTAGACTGTGTTAAATAGTAAGTGGGTACGTTTGCTAGTATTCATATCGTGATTTTAATTCACAGGAAAACGTCGACACGTACACAGAACATCGGGTATGCGAACGCATTTAATGTATTTCCGACCCTACCGTGTACTGGAAACAGACGTAACGATGTAACCGGGATAGAAAAAATGAAGATGGGTCAGTCGCGTAGAGGTTTGGAGGCAACACGAACTGTTAGGAATTTCTGAACATCGACGATAAGAAAAACAACGATCCGTCGCCTCGGAATGCGCTCACCGCCGCTGGCAGAATAGAAGGCCTACCAACACCGTCAATAAAGGTTATTTTTTTAAATTGATGATTTCAGCAGTCGTCATTCTGTTGTGAAGCATTAATTGCAGGTGCCCCCAGTAACCTTAACCCTAACCATACCCCTAAAGCCTCCTACTCCTTCTCCCTAACCCTCACCCCAAAGCCTTCTATTCTTGATCCCTGACCCTAAAACATACTATTCTTTCTCCCTAACCTTAACCCTAACCCTAACCATAACCCTAACCCTAACCATAACCCCAAAGCCCCTTCTCCTTCTCCCTAACTCTCACCCCAAAGCCTCCTACTCCTGATCCCTAACCCTAAAACATACTTCTCTTTCTCCCTAACCTTAACCCTAACACTAACCATAATCCCAAAGCCTCCTACTCCTTCTCCCTAACCCTCTCCCCAAAGCCTCCTACTCCTGATCCCTAACCCTAAAACATTCTACTCTTTCTTCCTAACCTTAACCTTAACGCTAACCATAACCCCAAATCATCCTTCTCCTTCTCCCTAACCCTCACCCCAAAGCCTCCTACTCTTGATCCCTAACCCTAAAACATACTACTCTTTCTCCCTAACCTTAACCCTAACACTAACTATAACCCCAAAGCCTCCTTCTCCTTCTCCCTAACCCTCACCCAAAGCTTCCTACCCCTGATCCCTAACCCTAAAGCTTACTACTCTTTCTCTATAATCTGAACCTTAACACTAACCATAACCCCAAAGCCTTCTACTCCAGCTCCCTAACCCTAACTCCTCCTACTCTTTCTCCCTAACCTTAACCTTAACCCTAACCCTACTATTTCTCCCTAACCTTAACCCTAACCCTAACCCTAATTCTACTATTTTTCATTTTCGCATATTTTGCCACGCAGGCTTAATTCTAACGGTTTAACCTCTAAATGGAATTATCCATGCTCTACTTAATTTTAATCTTATTTGAAAAATACAGCTATTCAATCCAATAACTTTACAAATTAGATTATACAGTAAATGCCCACGACCAACCCGACTAGAAGCAAACTCCCGCCTCTTCACTGCGAGGCCGAACTATTTTCTATTAAAATAGCTTCTTTTCCTAGACTTTTTTTACATAGTTCACCCCAAACAAGGCAAGCCACCACTGTAGACGTAAGGGGCTACTGAGAAAAGAAAAGGGGAGAAAGAATGGGGGTCAACCTAACTTGGGATCTGCGCAACGAGATGTCTGTTTACATTAGTTTTAAATTTCTGCATGTCAGTTCTGTCGGGGGAAACAGGGGGCAGGGAGAGAGTTCCAGAGGTCAGCAGTACGAGGAAAGAAGCTATTTGAGTAGAAGGCTCTCCGACATCTGGAGATCTCCACAGTGAATGAATGAGATTTAGTTGATTGTCGAGTTAGTCTAGGGAATTTACGTCGAGGGTGTACCAGAGTAGCTTGCCTTTGGAATTTTCTCTTTGCGTCCTTAATTCCCGACTGTTACAAGATAACAAATGTAAGTGAACAAACATCCTGCTGCACAACTTCCTACTTAGGAACCCTACTATAAATGTGACCCTAACCTACAGTAGCCTTTAAGTTTCAGTAGGTATCTGTATTGTTTGGGATAAAATGAAGCTAAAATAACATTAGTATTACAAAATTATTGATAGTTTTACAAACTTTTGTTCAGTGATACATTTATGGGATAAATAGAAAGGGCAGTTTGCAAACTATTAGTCCACAACACAAATTGATCTACAAATTCTATGCAAAAGCATGGATATGATCGCGGTATAAAATGACCGAACGATAGTTGACATGTTGCAGAATCCATTAAGCAAACCACATCCATGCTAAAAATCACAATAATGTTTTCCCTATCTTTTTATCATCTAAAAATGTGCCACCTAACATATAAGTATAATTTATTTCTTATCCATAGCAACATTTTAGAAAATATGCGTTTTTTTATAATCTAAAAATGTGCCTCTAAGCACATAATAAGTATAATTTATTTCTTATCTAAAACAACATTTTAGAAGATATGCGTTTTTTTATCATCTAAAAATGTGCCGCTCAACACATGATGATTATAATTTATTTCTAATCTATGAGAAAATTTTAGAAGAATTGCGTTTTTTTATGATTTAAAAATGTGCCGCTAACACATAATTATAATTAATTTCTTTTCTATAACAAAATTTTATTAAAATATATGCGTTTTTATCATCTAAAAATGTGCCGCTTACCACATGATAATTATAATTTATTTCTTATCTATAAGAAAATTTTAGAAGAATTGCGTTTTTTATCATCTAAAAATGTGGTTTTTGTTATAGATAAGAAATGTATTATAATTATTATGTGTTAAGCGACACACAATAATTATAATTCATTTCTTATCTATAGCAACATTTTATAAGATATGCGTTGCTATTTAAAGTATTTTCTCTTTATAAAGATCTAATTTTTACATAATAATGAAGTGTATTTAATTGCGAACGTTGGGTGTGAAATGTAAATACACCCTGTGATTATAAAAAAAACTGGCACGTAGTTTCGGTTACAGACAGACAGGTAATTCCCATTTTTACACGATATATTGTTTTAAGTTTTAACAGTTTTTTTGTCTATTTGAGTTTGCCCGTCGGTCAATCAGTCGGTATGTTTGTTGAACTGTAACGCTTAGATTTAAAATAGAATTTTAATCCGTAAACCCGTAGATTGAATGGACGTATATTAGGTTGGATGCGTCTACGTTTCTCGTTTATAGGTTCTGTCTGTGGGTTGATTTTGTCTCGCTTAAGTTTGAAATATAATTTCCATCTATTTAATTTTTTGAATGTTTGTTTTTGAGATGAGGACTGATAATACGTATCATTTTGGATTGTTCGGATTATTGTTCTCATTCTTGGGTGTTATTTTCACAACGTTTTGGCCGATATAGCCTCTGACCTTCTTCAGGTGTTTTTTGACAATGTCTGTTATTGGTGAATTGTAGAAACATGTTTTTCTTTTTTAACACGTACCATCGTCGTTTTAAAATGTCAAAATCTGTGCTGCAAATACTTGCTTGAATGTATTTAAAACCCGGACAACACCGGAGGCATTTGCTAGCGTTCTATCGCTATCAATTAATTATAAAGAGAAAAGAAACTGACAGTTAATTAGCAATTATCCTAATCACGGATCTGTAAAACGTTGGTTTAATAACTCAAGGATTTGAATGTCTCCAATAGGATCTCAAGGTTATCAGTTTTATTGAGGTCAGTAAGGTAACGTAAAACACATAACTTGCATATCTAATAGAGTGGCTATAGATAAAGGCGCTCTAACAGTTTAAATTGATTATTGTATTTGTTTTATATATTTGAAAGCAAATGAAAGTTGTTAGGTGGACACCTATTCAAACGCTTATTAGTATCGAAAAATATAAATAAATGAATAGTTTGAATTAAATACGATGCAATTTCTCTCACTTTCAGGTAGAACTTTTATCTGGTTCGAAAGAGCGACGCCTGTGTTGGTGAAGTGAATAGGCGAATGTGAGTAGGAAAATTTGTGTTTGATGTGACGCGTCGCGAACACCGGCACCCGGCCTCCAAATCCTACTCATAAATTGTGTCGCTTTTTTTAATCATAGCAAACCCCGTCTAAAAAGCTCGCGACCCACATAACATTTTATTTGAGCGTAGACACTTTTGTTTGAGTAAATATATGCACATATTTGTGTCTTAATATCCCCGGAAATGCTGCGTTAAGCCACTTGTGTATGAACAATATTAGAACAGCTTTTTTTTCATTTGAACGGCGAAATAAGTTCTACGTATATTTCTACATATCATATTTATATATATATATATATAT
Organism: Sepiola atlantica; assembly: GCA_963556195.1. Lineage (NCBI taxonomy): Eukaryota > Metazoa > Mollusca > Cephalopoda > Sepiida > Sepiolidae > Sepiola > Sepiola atlantica. The sequence goes on from OY744515.1 coordinate 252,475,155, forward strand.
ATATATATATATATATATATATATTGATTTTTTAATTTTTTTATTTTGTCATTATTTTTTATATCTCTTTAAATCTTCTCCGGTTTAAATCTCAACAGTTACTTTTCACCCTCCCCATTTTTTCAAACCTTATTAAACCTTCCTTACACTAAATTTAAACAAACATACACAACACTCTAAGCACATAACGCGTCCAAACGAGAGTAACACGTGACTTCACATTTCCAAAACAGATGACAACAGAAGCTTCAGAGCCGGATGGCTAAGTCCTTCCGTGCTTGAAACCGACGGCACGAATGTTGTACTAATTTTTCTGTACCAACATATATATATATATATATATATATGTATATATATATATATCACGAGAAGAATATCCGTCCCAGGACAAGTAAAAATAATTCCCCGTGTAGAAGGATTTACATCATATTTATATCCCATTAAGAAGAGTAAAATTAACATATGATTATACTAAATCTTATGTTGGGAATCCGAATTCTAATATAAAAATCTATTACATCATTTTGTTTCTAGAAAATGTCTAACATTTTAGGCTGAAACTTAAGGAAGTATTGAAATTAAATAAATCTTAGTTTATTGCTGTAGCATGACTAAATAATCGAATTCAATAAATATTTGTTATATTTTGATTTGCAAATATTATGCCCTCTAAAAACTATTTAAAATAGTAAAAAGACACTAACATCTGAAAAATATTAATACTTGATGCTTCATATCTGTTGTTAATTTTTCAGAAAAACCGAAGGCATCTGAATAATTACCAAGGCGTCCATCCTGTTTCCCACTATCCATAAAATAAAATTTAATATAGTCCACATTGCCACCGCTTACGGCTAGTAGCTGTTTTCTAAAATTCATCATGATCGGATAATTAATTTAAGACTGAACATAGAAACCTACCTAACTTCATAGAGATGACATAGAAACCCCCTTAACTTCATAGAGATAACATAGAAACCTACATAACTTCATAGAGATAACATAGAAACCTACATAACTTCCTAGAGATGACATAGAAACCTACCTAACTTCCTAGAGATGACATAGAAACCTACCTAACTTCCTAGAGATGACATAGAAACCTACCTAACTTCATAGATATAGCATAGAAACCTACCTAACTTCACAGATATGACATAGAAACCTACCTAATTTCATAGAGATAACATAGAAACCTACCTAACTTCATAGAGATAACATAGAAACCTACCTAACTTCATAGAGATAACATAGAAACCTACCTAACCTCATAGAGATAACATAGAAACATACCTAACTTCATAGATATAACATAGAAACCTACCTAACTTCATAGATATAGCATAGAAACCTACCTAACTTCACAGATATGACATAGAAACCTACCTAATTTCATAGAGATAACATAGGCACCTACCTAACCTCATAGAGATAACATAGAAACCTACATAACTTCATAGAGATGACATAGAAACGTACCTAACTTCCTAGAGATGACATAGAAACCTACCTAACTTCATAGATATAGCATAGAAACCTACCTAACTTCACAGATATGACATAGAAACCTACCTAACTTCATAGAGATAACATAGAAACCTACCTAACTTCATAGAGATAACATAGAAACCTACCTAACCTCATAGAGATAACATAGAAACCTACCTAACTGCATAGAGATAACATAGAAACCTACCTAACTTCATAGATATAACATAGTTACCTACCTAACTTCATAGATATAACATAGAAACCTACCTAACTTCATAGATATAACATAGAACCCTACCTAACTTCATAGATATAACATAGAAACCTACCTAACTTCATAGATATAACATAGAAACCTACCTAACTTCATAGATATAACATAGAAACCTACCTAACTTAATAGATATAACATAGAAACCTACCTAACTTCATAGATATAACATAGAAACCTACCTAACTTAATAGATATAACATAGAAACCTACCTAACTTCATAGATATAACATATAACCCTACCTAACTTCATAGATATAACATAGAAACCTACCTAACTGCATAGAGATGCCATAGAAACCTACCTAACTTCATAGAGATGCCATAGAAACCTACCCAACTTCATAGAGATGACATAGAAACCTACCTTAGTTCATAGAGATAACATAGAAACCTACCTAACTTGATAGAGATAACATAGAAACCTACCTTAGTTCATAGAGATAACATAGAAACCTACCTAATTTCATAGAGATAACATAGAAACCTACCTAACTGCATAGAGATAACATAGAAACCTACCTAACTTAATAGAGATAACAGAATGAACTTCTCAAAATGGAAACAACTCGGGTGCACTCGTACTATGTATAAAGTCCGTAGACGAGATTATTAAAATGTGTAATTTTGACATATTTATGTATGCTAATAGTTTTTATAACATTGGCTTTGACTTGCGTAGTCTTAAAATAAAGTTTGCATTCTCAGCAATTTATTTTAAAGAGAAAAACGACAGCGATTGTTCTCCATTAAGCAACGAACATAAGTCTGCTTTAATAACTCAATTACTACCTAAGTATTTGGAAACTTTTAATATCATCCAAAAGTTAGTAGTTTTATTGACTTTAGCAAGCTTACAAACAATACCCACCTTTCCTTGTTAGCAGGGCCAAAAAGGAGCGCGCTCCACGAACACGCTCCTTTTTGCTGGAACAAAGGAAAGGAGGGCTCGTTAAATATTCATCGGGAGTGGAGCGGGAGCAACTCCATTTGGGACTGAAGAGCGGCGGTTTTATCGCTCCGTGCTCCTCGCTCCAAAATTATTTGATTTTCTCTTTGTTTAAAAATCAAACAGCAATAAAAAGTAAAAGAAAAGAAAGTTTCAGAGTTTACTCTGAGTTATTTAAAAAATTATATATGTGGTAAATGTATATGAGAGTGAGAGGGAGAGGAAGAGGGAGAGGAAGGGAGGGAGAAAGAACGAGAGAGTTACGCTTGAAAACAGAACATTTTTACATCAACATGTTACATTTTTTATGTGACAGGAGACAATTTGGCACCAAATATCTTTAAATGCGCCAGTGAGTCTATAGATGTCTTTGAAGTTATTTTCTTATAGATTTGAACTTTTTGTATTTATGACAAGGATGTTTATTGCTGATTGAATAAATAATGCAATTTATCTTATAATTCGTGTTTTAAAATAAAGAATTTTAGGTTCAATTATACTATAAGTGCCGTTGGATTTTCTGGCTCATTTCGCTCGGTATTCACCCAAATGTTCGATAACATCGATTTTTGGGGTGAAATACTTCATTTTAGTCCTGACAACAAATTCTAATTTATTTTTTAGCATATATCGAATTCGAACTTTTATGCCATATTTTTACCTGTCGTTTTCTCGGCGACATTTTGTTATTCTTAAACTCACGACTAGTATGTTTTAACCTTTTCATGTTTACTTTCAAATTCGTAAAATTCCGTGTAAACTTGCGTTTGTAAATAGAATGTTCAAAGTTTTTTTTTTGTTTGTAATAAAATGTTAAAGCAAAAAAATATCTTTAGTCCAAGGAAAAAATATATTTAGTCCAAGGAAAACCCCCAATAAAAACAAACATGGACGCAAGCGATTAAAACCTGGAATTAAAGTTAGATTCTCAACACTTTAAAAAGTAAATGAGAATGTTATTTCAGGACAGGAAATATAATTAAAACCAACAATCAGTTTGATCCAAAACTTAGGCGAATACCAAGCGAAATGAGCGAAAAAAAACAGCGGTCCCCTTTTCTATAATTACACCGATGTTTAAACTTAATTAAATTAAAGAAAATATTTTAAATTTTAATTTAGAAAAGCAAATAATAAGACTTTCTGACTGATTTGTTGTATTTTTAGAACCGAAAGTAGATTAGATATCTTTCTTTATATTAAAATATCTATTATCGAATATTAAAATTGCAAACAGTATTTTTTCCAGAGATTTTAATATAGACGTTTTTACCTTTTTTATTCAAATTTTTAATTTTAATGAATGTTTTTGCCCGATCTAGGTAAACTTGATTCTGTTAATTTTTCGGGGGAGGTAAATTTGACCCGATATTGTTTCAACTCCCAAGGTCTAGGCCAGATATTTTGTATTAAATTTTAAGACATTAAATGATATTTTCGGCCAACTGATGAAAAATATTTTTTAATTCAATTTTTAAAAAATAAACTTCATTGGGTTTTTTTCGCCCTAAATTGTACTATTGAAAGAAAAAATGGATAAATCGATTTGTTTGAAAGTACTTGCGCGTTTCTCTGTGGTAAATAATGATATACATTATACAATATAGTTACGTTCGTAAAACAAACAAATATTAAACAACCACACGACGATTAATGTTGCTCTTGCTGTTCCAGAGACATATTCTCTTTAAAATGAAAATAATCACTAATAATGTTTAAAAGTAAAACTTCATTTACAAATCTAAATTCAATTTCAAAATAAATAGAAAAAATATCGGGTCAAATTTTCCTTTCCTGAAAAATAGGTTGTTAATGTAATTAAAATTGTTTTAAAATACTTCAGGGATTTTTCTATTTCTATTTATACCTCAGGAAACGAATATTTTTGTATAATCCTATACTTCGTCCGACATGTTCTCCTATAACTCTCAAAATATTAGCGAGATTTTGTCAAATATTATTTTACGGTCTTACACTTAAAGTGACATCCCAACCTATATTGATGAGATCCTTTGACGCCCACCCCTATCATTCGACCACTCATTTGCAGAATAAAACGTTTATGAAAGAAGGTATATTTTCATTATGGAGCGCTGAAAAAGAGCCGCTCCGTTTTTATAGGGGTTGAAGCAGGAGCGGCTCCTTTTTGAAAATCGAGAGCGTGAGAGGAGCCAGCTCCAATTTTTGGCGTTGGAGCAGGAACGGGAGCAGCTCCAAAAGTAGTGGAGCGCGTAAAGCACTGGTTGTTAGCTTACTGTCTAAATAGATTGGCGGTCCAAGATTGTAAATTCATTGTTTTATCCATTTTATAAGCATAATAAGTTCGTTATATGAAAGGATTGAAACGTAAGGCACCGGTCGATTGGTGTTCCTTTAATACACGTGTGGATTGGGCAAAAGAGACCAATCGCTGATCCGTTAGCTGTCAAATGGAAACAAGGAAATATGTTCAAACGCAAAGAGATTTTCCTCAATCTACTAACAACAGACTTACGGTCAACATCTTGTTTGGTTAACGGTTGACTGCCTCACGACACAATCCACTGTCAGCTGCCATGGAGGCGTCCTCTCCTTCAAACATTACAAGATCCAGAAAACTTGGAGACATTTCTTCACCACTAAAATGTATTTGCACATAATTGTTTTTGTATATACCCTTTTCATTATTTAAATCGCGTTTTTTAGTACTTGCATGAATAAAAGACTTCGCTTAAAAAGACATGTTTTCGTTTTCCTTTTTAGAAAGCTGTGTGTAGTGTTCACATTAAGTAACTTTTATAAGTACACAATGAATAATTATTTGTTTATGTTTAACTTGTAATCTTATGTTGATTAAAATCCAAATAAAATCTAAATAAATAAAAAGAAAATGATGAAGATAAAAAATACAGAAAAAGAAAAATTAAAATATCTATTTAATGAAATAACTTATGTACGAAATCAAAATCGTACAGAATGCATTTGGATATTTTCGCAAGCAAGTTAGCATTTACATTTTTTAATGAATGTTTTAACAAAGAATGAAATACTTTGTGACCCTCTGAAGTTTTAAAGAAATCTGTAAGCATTTAAACTTTAGAATAGAAAGTTCGTTTTGTTTTGTTGCTTCTGTCAGTTTATGGGGAATCCAAACGTAACCGAGTTTACGAAATTCATTTTCAGACTCGATCGGAAATCTGTAGAATGTCTGCGATTTGTGTGTGGGTGAAATTCCACTTTTGTGCAACTACGGCTGTCACTTAATCACTGTCGATCGTCTTTAACCGGCAAGAGCGTGGAGCATCTCTCACTGAAAATTTCCTTTTCGGAATCAAACAAACCATTTCTTGCACATCCGTTGTGTAACACAATTCTCCCCATACACATCGCACATCTTTATGCAGGTTTCTCTAGCTTTAGTTTCTTTTCCGTAGTAAACATGCATCATATGTATGTAGTGCTCTGCTTAATCTTCCATTTCAAGGCATGAAATACAAGCAAACATGTAAGAATTCTTATGTTCAAAAACTTATTTCTCACTGACGTCAACATACTCGTTACACCAAATACAGGATTTGAAAACACGTAATATAAAACGATTTTTAGTAGGCCGAAAAATTACATTTAAAAAACGAACGAAATGTTTGTCCAACCCGATAATTTAAGCCGGTTTCAAATTATTTGCAAATCCTCATATATTACAAAATTTGGAAACAATTTACAGCCAATTATTTCAAAATCAGTGATAAAAAATCATCATCCAAAACGTACGTCATAGTTTAATTACAATATAATTACATTAATAATTTAATGAATATACAGTAGCGCAAGAATTATATTGAAGTTTCAAAATCCCATATGAAATTAATAATTTGGCATAGTTTCGAAATTCGAAAAGAAAATGCATATAAAGCGATTCTCCGGTAAAGCTGAGTAGATTCGGCTGGTATTCCATCTATGCTAAGCTCACTAAATAATATTTTAAACTTATGTTTACCGAAGCAAAAGTGTTTAGCAGACACTTAGGAGAGCAGAAAGTGGGCATTTGGTTCACTTTAAGGAGCTTAGTAATTCTCGCCTCCCTGATTGTGTTCCTCAGTCATCACATTCTATGTGCGATGTTTTAGACAAAGGGGGAAGAATTGCTGTTTTCTTGGTCAGAATATATATATATCTAACACTTAAAGTTGGCTAGTTTTTTTTTTACCTTGAAGTAGTATTTATTTTAGCTCCTTACATCAAGTGGATTCATGCTTTGTCTGGAGCGATTACCATAAGAAAAGAAACAACAAAATAACTTAAATTCGTAAGAAAAAAGAAGGAAGATTATAACCCGAACTTATTATATTCTAAACATTGTTTGGGAATACGACGCATTACAACTTCTATATGTTATAAGAATTGTAGTATTTAATCTGTTTCTTACATTTGTCAATATTAATGCCAAATATCAAAATAACGGAAACAAACGGAATTAGGAGTTAGCATTTATTTGAGGACTTCTAAGCAAGCTTTAAAATCTTTAGTATTTAATTAAAATAATCTTCAAATCACTACATCAATAGTTAGTTTTATTTAAACCCACACTTTTTATGTAGTTAGTTTTATTTGAAACCTAACTAGTTAAGTAATTAGTTTTATTTGAACCCTCACAAGTTTAGTAGTAAGTTTTTATTTCGACACCTACTCAGTTAAGTAGTTTGTTCTGTTTAAAACCTCACCAGTTAGGTAGTTAGTTTTATTTGAAACCTTACCAGTAAGGCAGTTCATTTTATTTGAAACCTCACCATTTATATAATTAGTTTTATTTAAAACTTAACCAGTTAGGTAGTTAGTTTTATTTGAAACCTCACTACTTCGGTAGTTAGTTTTATTTGAAACCTCACTACTTAGGTAGTTAGTTTTATTTGTAACATCACTAGTTATGTAGTTAGTCTTATTTGAAACATAACTAGTTAGGTATTAAGTTAAATTTGAAACCGTACTAGTTCGGTTGTTAGTTTTATTTTTAACCTCACTCGTTAGGTAGTAAGTTTTATTAGAAACAGCACCAGTTTGGTAGTTAATTTGTTTAGTAAACTTCACCAGTTAGGTAGTTAGTTTTATTTGTAACTTCACTATTTAGGTAGTTAGCTTTATTTAAACCTCACCAGTTAGGTAGTTAGTTTCATTTGTTACTTTAATAGTTAGGTAGTTACTTTTATTTGACACCTCATCAGTTAGGTAGTTAGTTGTTTTTTTATACCTCATCCGTTATATAGTGAGTTTTATTTGAACCCTCACTAGTTAGGTAGTAAGTTTTATTTGAAACCTCACCAGTTTGGTAGTTAATTTTTTTAAAACCTCACTAGTTAGATAGTTAATTTGTTTAGTAAACTTCACCAGTTAGTTAGTTAGTTTTATTTGAAACCGCACTATTGATGTAGTTTGTTTTATTTGAAACCTCACCAGTAGTTCGTTTTATCTGAAACCTCACCAGTTAGGTTGTTAGTTTTATTTGAAACCTCTCTAATTATGTAGTTTGTTTTATTTGAAAGCTTATTAGTTAGGTAGTAAGTTTTATGTGAAACCTAACTAGTTAAGTAGTTAGTTTTATTTGAAACTTGACCAGGTAGGTAGTTACTTATATTTGAAACCTTACCAGATAGTTAGGAAGTTTGTTTTATTTGAACCCTCACTTGTTAGGTTGTTAGTTTTATTTGAACCTTCACTTGTTAGGTTGTTAGTTTTATTTGAAACCTCACTATTTTGGTATTTTTTTTAATTTTAAATTTCACCAGTTGGTATTTTGTTTTCTTTGAACCCTTACAAATTAGGTAGTTAGTTGTAATTGAACCTCACCAGTTAGCTAGTTAGTTATATTTAAACCTCTCTAGTAAGGTAGTTTGTTTTATTTGAAACCCTATTAGTTAAATAGTTAGTTTTATTTGAAACCTCACCAGTTATGTAGTTAGTTTTATTTGAAACATCACTAGTTATGTAGTTAGTTTTATTTGAAACCTCACCAGTTTGGTAATTAGTTGTATTTAGAACCTCACTAGTTAGGTAATTAGGTTTTGTTTACACTGAAACCGTAATGTAGAATAGTCCATTACTCAAAATTCCGCAAATGATAGTTTATATAAACGAAGCTATTTTCGGAAAACAAAATATTAAAGGAACATAGAAAACCTCAAACACATGCTGACTATGGGAATGACTTTTCCTTAGCCTTTTGGCTACGAGCAAAGTATCATCAGCTCGTGAAAGAGAAATCCTTCTAGAATGAGAGAATATTTATTTTTGCCCTAATCAGGAGCGACCTGTTTTAAGAAATGTGGATTTTCCCCACATTAAAAACAAACCTTATGTATGACGCTGTCACCGTGGAGAGGCAAGCGAATAGGGACTTTACAATCCATTCAGTGGTGAACACCTTTTATTGGGGAACTTTGGGGAGTACAGAGTCACCTATTTGTTTCCATTTTTCCTAAGGCAACTCTGACGTGAAGTAGTAGTACCTGTCAGGATGCGTTCCCTGTGTGAAATAGAATTTCTATCTACTGCAACAGTAAAACAGCTTGAACACGCTTTGGAAAGGTGTTCGCTTCTTTCCAACCCACAAACGCGATATCATTTTTCCTAGCTTTGTATAGCTTTTTAAATTTTTATTTTGCTGACCATATTTCATACCCATAGCAACTACTCAAGCTCTCTGGCCACCTTGATATGAAAGAAATGCATTCAGTAGTCAGACCTACATTTTGAAGCTTTGATGGAGATATCATTATTACCAGTTACACTCTGATCAGGCGAGCTAACATATTTCAGCGCCCCACGCATATGTCAAATAGAAACCGCATTTTACAAAGTATTTATTAAAAAATATACGCCTACAAAACAAATTAATCTACAAATCAATCCTTTACAAACGCTCGGACACTCATTTGCCTTAATTGAAATGAATGGCTTTCTCCTCGAAGAAGCCACCTGCTTCGATAAGCTTCTAAGACCGCTTTTTACTTCAGACAAATAATGAAAAACTTACATCAAATCTGTTACTAAAGCAGTCGGAAAAATGTTTGATCATTCTACGGCACAAGAAAGCATCTCACTCGTGACGCGATCCTCAACCTCTATAAGAGTCAAATATGTCGCCGAACCTAGAGATATGCCTTTCAGAGCATCTTTACCCTAACCCTAACACTAACCCTTACCCTAACTCTAACATTTTACCTGCCTCTTCAGAGTGCAAAACCGACTTTGCCATATAGAGGGTGATGCCTTCTCTTTCATACAGCTTCTTTCTCACAAAATAGACGTTGTTAGACTTTCTCTACTCCATCATTATTTTCATGGTAGGTGCACGCATGCGCGCGAATCTATGGTTCCTCTGGTACATAAAACCTCCACAGGAGAAGTTTAATTCTCAAGAGCCGCCAGTTTGTGGAACACAATATCACGGGGCTGATGTCCAGCTGACTACAACATGGTCGTTTTCAAGTCTAATGTTAACAAATTATTGTTGAGCCATCCTCTAAGTCATCCAACTCTGCCTAGTTTAAACCATCGTACCAACCCTTACGGAATTGTTTGACCGTCCACCTGACAAATTTATTAATCCTTAACCTTGAGTGGCATTTTGGCCTTGATAAGCGGTGATTGGTTATTACATCAACCACACAGGCACCACTGTAGCATAAAATGATCAAACAACCTTGATATGCACTAAAACCCATCAAAAAAACAAAATCTTCACTCGAGAAAACATACAATATTTCCTTAATTTTCTTACAATCCAGAAGTGCGGTGCTTAATCTATAATAATAATAATAATAATAATAATAATAATAATAATAATAATAATAATAATAATAATAATAATTATAATAATAATAATAATAATAATAATAATAATAATCAGATGTTTTCATACGAATGACACAGTTTAAAAGACGTGCGTGCCGTAAAACGTGTGTTGTCATAATTTTAAGGAAAGCTTCTTCTTCTTCTTTCGTGTGAATTAGATGATTCTGGTGTTGGCATTAGTTTCCCTGGTGTTTTTCTAGTTAGAAATCTTTCTGGAAAGACATCGGGTACTCACAGGAAGGACCACGAGAAGGTTGTCAACATCTCTAAATGAAAGTGATACTGTGGAACCGACTGGATTCGAACTTGGAACACCCAAGTCTTCAGTCCGTGTCGTTATCCACTTAACCAATACATAATAACATTAACGCTTATTAAAACGTTTATTTGCTTGTAAACATAGGATGAAAACAATAAAAACATCACGTGACTTTAAAGAATTGTGACGGAGTCTTGGTTATAGACTGACGCATCATCTCCATTATAATACGATCTTTTGTTTCATTTTTACGTTTTTAGTTCATGAGAGTCTGTTCATCGGTCGATCAGTTCGTCTGCTGTTTAGTCTGTCACGACTAAGTTTTATTCGCTCAATGCACATCTTGAATCTCAGGTTTGATGCGTCTAACCTTCTCGGAAATAGCTGCTGTCCGTCAGTTCATATTTCACGCTTACGTTGAAATAGAATCTCAATCGTTAACTCTGAGATTAAATGCACACATCTTGACAATATCCGGTCTTGTAAATGTTATATCCAATAAACGATTCAATCTCGGTGTCTTTCTTCTTTGTTTCTCCGTTTATTTCTGCTTTTGTTTCTTTCTTTCATCTTCATTTCCTTCTTTGCCTTTTTCACTAATTCCTTCTTGTGTTTATCTCATTTTTCTTAGACCTTTTCTTTCTTGTTTCTTTTATTACTTTCAACATTTCTTTCTTACTTTTCTTCTTGGTTTCTTTTTCATTCATTTTTTCTTTCTTTCTTTACTTCTTCCTTTTTTTCTTTCTTTCCTTCATCGTTTTTGTCTCGTTCTTGTTTTGTTTCTTTACACATTTTTTTTATATATTTCAAGAACATATATTTTCTACGAAATGTGAAAATTGAAAGTGTTTTCCGGAATAGAATTTACAAGACCACACGTGACCTGCTGGGTGTTAGTTATACATGTTGTTAAATATATGACTACTTCACTTAGATCCTGATTGATAATCCTGTTTTAACCAGCATTATAAATTCAAAGGATTTCACAAAGTCAGAATAGACTGTGATGTCGTAATAGACGATCTGTATATTTCAACTCATCATTTTCCCCTTCTATTGCTCTTTCCTTTTTTCTCTTCCGTTTTCTTTCTCTCCTTTTCTCTCTCTGCCCCCACTTTTTCTCTTTCTCTTTATCTAGCTATTTGCATAATTCAATTACAAAATTAATATACATATCTCAAAGTCAGACTACATTGCCATATCCTAATATGTTCTTTAGCTTTTACTCTCTTCCCCCGTCTCTTATACTTAACCCTTCCTCCCTAGTTCCTCTTTCACTCATCTCTTTCTTTAATTATTTACATCACTCCATTCTTCCGGCAACTTCTTTTATGATTCGCTCTTCATTTTGGTGATGTCTCTTTACTTCCAACATCTTAAATACTTAGAAACTGATGCAAAATGTAGAGAAAGACAATCAGTCAACCTAACAAGATAACACTAACCTGAGAGCTTAGTAGTATATAGATTATGTAGTATCCGTCGTATTATAAAACAAATGAAGTATGCGTATATTTAAACAAAACACTTCAATGTATGTAACACATGGAAACACCGGGTACATCTGCTGGTTTTCTATCTCTAACAATTAATTATTAAGAGAAAAAACTGACAGTTTATTAGCAATTATAATAATCACGGGATCTGTAAAGCGTTGCTTTAATAACTCAGCGATTTGAATGTCTCCGATCTCAAGGTTATCAGTTTTATTGAGGCCAGTAACGTTATGTAAAGCAGATAATTTGTATGTTTAGTACAGTGAGTAGAGAGAAATGCGTTCCAAGATTTCAAATTGATTGTTTTATTTGATTTTTTTTAATCTGAAAGAGAAATGAAAACTGCTAGGTCAAACTTTAACAAAGACCGGGATGCATAGACACCTCTTTCACCGGTGAGAGTTCTAAAGATTAGATAGAACTACCGTTAGAAGAATTGTACCATGTGACTAGAACACGATCGGCCATTGTTGTTAGAGAAAGGAAGAGACACACATGAACGATAGATTATCATGTGTGCATATGTTTCAGTAACAATAAGACATCTACATCGATAAATGACGTATTGTTAATCATTTTTCAGGTTTCTCATTATCTTTCCGTTTTACTTACGTTAAAAAAAGCCGCGTAACATGATGAAAAGTAAAATGATTTCATCCGGAAGAAAAACACAATTCAGACAATAAGCATTACTGTCATTCTCAACATAGAGAGATAATTATATATGTTTCTGGTTTGGTTTGTTTTATGGCAAATCAATCTTAATTGGTACTGTCCTGGTGTAGCACAGCCTCTCTGCGAGTTCAACCGACTTATTTTAAAGAACCAACTTTCTAGGGAGTATAAAATGCACAAGCGGTTTCCAGTCGCATATATAACCTGCACGAGATTTTTAACGCACTTAGTTCGTTCATTTTTCTTGCAGTGTGGTGCTATCCCATATACACCAACTGTTATTCCTAAGTGGTTACCCATCTGGTATTGACCAGGCTTAATGTTGCCTAACTTCGGGTATCTAACGAGGACCGGTGTGGCAACGTGATTATTCCTTAGTGGGTTATTTATATCCAGCGAACAATAAAAATAAAACAATTTTTCTTCTCATTTTGTTTATAGGTCTCATCTGGGTAGCATTTTTCAGGTTTGTACAATGTCATTGGGCTTGAGATGCTAAAAAAGACGCTTGCTGTTAACCATCTGGTAATGTGAGGAATAGCCTTCATTATAATAAGTACACCTTACAAAGCGATGTTTCATTGTAAATGAATTTGCAACAAAATGGAGGATTTTTTCTTTTAAGCAGATAAAAAGAGCCTTACGTATGTGAAGCCTATTTGGAGTCGGGCAAGATTCACCCCCCCCCCTTCTCAATCGTCTATACCTCTGGTAGTTCTCGTTTTTCTTCGAGTTTTATTAAAAAAAATACTCTTGCAAATATTCGAAACATTTTCTATTCATTTGTCATAGGTTTTTAATTTCTATTTTATGATCCGTACAGAGAAATGCAATGTTTGATTCAATACTGTGTAGCGAATGCCACTATGGCTCACTATTTAACAGAAGATGATTGTTAACGCGATGCAGAGGTTACCGATTTTGCCAAATGCATGCCAGTTAGTGCAGCACTATACTTTAATGCAATCATTGGTAGTCATTTAGCGTAATCTATGCTGCAACAAGTGGCTGCATCTCCATCCTTATATATATATATATATATATATATATATATGAATACATATATGTATATATGCATGTAGTAACTATATTGTTGTTGCTTCATAGATGTTAATCCAATGAAACTCCAGTGTTAATACAATAGTGCTCAATAACAAGTAGAGCTGTATTTCAGTATAAATTCCTTTATTTATACAAACATGTTAACTACATCGCGCCATCTTACAATTTAAATTGCAAGATGGCCCGATGAGGTTGGATTTCGAAATAGATCGCAAGCGAAACATGTATGCACATATGTATCCAAATGTGTGTATAAATAAAAGAAATTGTACTAAAATGTATGTATGTATGCATGTATGTATGTATGTGTGTATATATGTATGTATGTATGTATCTATCTATTTATCTATCTGTATGTATTTGTAGTCGGAATATTCAAAAATTTCCAACCATAATGGTTTGAAATTCATCCTACAATGTTGTTCGAAATAGATCGCAACCGAAACATGTATGCACATATGTATCCAAATGTGTTTATAAATAAAAGAGATTGTACTAAAATGTATGTATGTATGTATGTATGCATGTATGTATGTATGTATGTATGTGTGTATATATGGATGTATGTATGTATGTATGTATCTATTTATCTATCTGTATGTATTTGTAGTCGGAATATTCAAAAATTTCCAACCATAATGGTTTGAAATTCATCCTAAAATGTTGTTTTATTAGTTTCGTTCTTTTAGAATTTGGTATCATGTATAACATCTGGTCGTTTCATTTACCAAGGTGGAGTATTGAAGATGCTTATTACTATATGTGAATAGATTGCATCTCCATTTCACTGGTAACATTCCCAATATTGGGAGTGACTAGCTTAATGACATGTATCTGTTTCCCCAAATGGTTTCTTAATGCGTAATACACAGTCGGTCGTAGGCAGAGTTTAAAGGGTACAGCAATAACTTTAGAACATAAAGGAATAATAGTTGTAACCTCGCTCTTATAAGGATTTCATTCTTTTCCATAAACTATCTACGGTTTACATGCTGATGACCCCCTAATGAAAATCACCGTCCGTGATATATACCTGTGTCTATTTTGTTGGGTATTTTTAAGGGATTCTTGTTGTACCATTGATTAAACTAATATTTTCAAGTTTTGCTTTCACGATTTTTGCAGAATAATTTAATTAGTGTTTTCTTTTTTTAGTAATCTGGACAACAACTTGGAACGGATTACTTGTCTTGTTTAATTTCTATCCTTTTATACACCATATAATGGGCGAAACAGAACTTCTTATCAATGCTCAGAATTGTATATTCTTTATACTATTTCTTTTCCATTCAGCTTTAAACACAAGTCATTTGTAAATGGTTGTAAGAATGCATTCAAGCCATTTTAGAACTCTTTCTAGTTAGAGAGTGTGGTGATAACGAAGCAAAAAAAATTAACTCATATCATCATGATATATATTGAAGATCCTTCTTATCTCCCCTTTCAGCCTTCAAAAAAGACATTTCCAACCCTAACCCACCTATTCTCCCATTATCTAAACTATCATTATGCCTAGAAACCAATTTGTCAATAGCAATAAAATAATAAGTTTATCTATATTATTTAACTCACACTTTAATCTAACTTCTAGTTAATTTTTATCCGATTTAATTCTGATTTGCACATTAGCAATTATCACCAACATATCAGCCGTTATATTACCATCTCTTGCGCCCCATAATTCTAAGCTGTGCACTCCCTATTAACAAGTGGATCTTTTATTTAATTATTTAATTGTATTTATTTATATCGTACATATTTATTTTATTTTTTACTTTCATGTTTATTTTTTATTTTACTTTTTTTATTTTTCATTTTTGGTCTTATTTTAGAAAGAGTTCAACTGCCCCATATTTATGCCATTATATACACAAACTAAAAGATGAACGATATGTGTAATTCTGAATTACAAGAAACCCCATTTACTTTACCTCCCGAAACCGCCGATATTAATCAATGTCTATCGAATTCACACGATATTTTAATTCGAACCGGCGGTACCGATGTTGTTCTGATCTTCTGTAATACATAGATGAAATATTATGCTCTCATTTTTATTTTTATTAATAATCGAACAGTCTGATTGGGATATCTTCCACTAATCTTACAAAGATATATATATATATATATATATATATATATATATATATATATATATATATATATATATATATATATATATATTAGTAGATTTCGCATCAAACAAAGTTATGCGATGAATTTCAGAAATACCATTCTTTTAATCAATGACACTGGCGGGTGGAAAAAAACTTGCTAAAATTGTCCTTACGGCCTTATCGTCTGACACTCTTAGTAGAAACATCAAAACGATAAATTACAAAGTAAGAACATCGAATGAAATATGAGGGGAACATTGTTTTAGGTAGAGAATTGTTAATAACTAACGCCTCAATAATATTGAGATAGTAGTTATACCTAGCACTGTGTAAAGCAGAACACCACCCATCAGAATACTTGTCTAAACTTGTGAGGGGATATTTTCATTTCTAATGTTTAATATGTCTTGCCAACGTAGTAAGCTCCACACTGACACAGGAATTTATAAGCAACATAATTCTTTTGAATGGTTGGCGAATCATCTTAGCGAAAAGAAGAGAAAAAGGTTCGAGTCGTGTAAAATACTCTCAGCATGGTTGCTGAAAATAAAGTTGAGTAGAAGAAAATATCCTTTAGACAATATCAAGGTCGTCAGAACCTAACTATGGAAGTTTCAAATTAATAGGGCATCGTGACGGGCCGATGAATTTACTACTATTAAATATAGCCACTTTTCGTGCAATGGTGCTTTTTATGATATTGATAGGATATCTATTAGCAAGAAAATATTTGTAATTTCACCAAGTTCCGTATCAAGTCGGGTTGGTGGACACATAATGAGTGCTCGATGAGTAAGTATACCAATAAGATGTATTTTTCTTGATTGTTGGGCGAAGGAAAACTAATTCAGATAAAGACTTCTAAACGTTGGTTTTCTATACAGAGCGGTTTCAAATGTTGAACAAGCGTTAGACACAACAACATTAGGGAATAGGAGGAAACCACAATCCGCGACCGCAATGGTGAATTGCAACGACGTATAAAAGTCATAAAGAAAACGAATAAACTGTTCGCATCACTCCGTGATGGAAAGCAAGCAAAAGTGTTATCTGCGTAACGTGTGTAAAAAGCCGGCTTGATCATTGTTACACCGGCCGTTCTTACACAGGAGGAACTACACCGGTTGTCACTATAAATAGTGCGAGTCACCAGAGACATAGAGGACAAAGCACAGTCTTGTAACTGTCTAGCCAAGAGCTAGTCACTTTCTTACTTTGTTAATACACTTGTTAAACCAACCCTCGACTTGACTTCCTTTATTTATTATTTACTGTGGAACAACTTCACAACAATCAATTTGGAAAATAATTGTTTTTCCGAAAATGTAACGAAAATATTGGCTAACGATGGACCAAAATAGCTACCCATGAATATACCATCAATTTGTCGATACATTATATTGAAAGGAAACAGATTTAGTAGCAAGTTCCATCAGTTCAACAATATATATATATATATATATATATATATATTAGTATTTCATGTATCCACATACAATTTTATAAGGAGATATAATTTTTTATGTATCAATTTTCAGTATTTACTTCAAAAGTGCTCGATACATGAGTAGAGCTAGGTAGTAAGCGTGGTTAACTAGCCATCCGTGTATATAAAAACACCCGGCAAAAATAACTCCATGCATTTTAGCCTGAAGATTCCCCCCGGGGATGAAACGCTGGAGCCTCTGTGTAGCTTAATTGCCATAAATATATTACCTTACTATATATATATATATGTGTGTGTGTGTGTGTGTATGTATGCATGTAAAAATAATTTAAACGAACAGAAAATGTTGGTAAGGGAAGCGGATTTAAGTTTTTAAAAGATATACTGCTGATGGATTTTTAAAACTAATAATCATCAAAAGAATGTAATTGGCATGCGACGTTTGAACATGGAAATGCGAAATGATAATTTCTCGTTATCATGTTCAACAGTTCCCGCCCATTTCTTTCATTTGACCATCGTGATGGCTGTAATTTGAGAGACGATATTATCAGAGAATATATTTTCAACATGAATCCGCTCACTTCTGAAATCCAATTATGCATGTCTACGCCAACGGAATTATACAAATGCACATATATTTACAGGCGTAAAGTTATTACAATGCGCAAACAATTGATGCTTATTTAATCCGGCGTTAATGTTAGTTAGTTTGTTCAAATAAACGAAAATGAAAAGCTTATATAATAATATAATATATGGAATATGTTCTCATGTTTTCTCACACTATCTTTCTCTCTTTAGTTCAAACTCTACTTTCTCTACACTCATTCGCTCTCTCTCTCTCTCTGTCTCTCTCTCTCTCTCTCTCTATATATATATATATATATATATATATATATATAGTATGAACATATACTTATGGCAAGAAAGCTACACCGAAACTTTTATGTTTAATTAATTGATGAAATAGCGACAAGTGTTCAATTATTCGTATTAATAATATATATATATATATATATATATATATACATATATATGTTTATATATATATACATATATATGTTTATATATATATACATATATATGTTTATATATATATATATATATATATACATATATATGTTTATATACATATATACATATATATGTTTATATATATATATATATATACATATATATGTTTATATATATATATATATATATATATACATATATATGTTTATATATATATATATATATATATATATATATATATAAATAGATATGTTTATATATATATATATATATATATATACATATATATATGTTTTTATATATATATATATATATATATATATATATATATATATATACTTCTTCTCATTAACGCATCATGTCAACCCAATATTTTCATGTACTTGTATGACATTTTTCTTCAAATTATCATCCTGAGGAAGTCTTACAAATTAAGACGAAACGTTGATGAATACATAAAAAAACATCTTTTTGGTTTTTCCCCTTTCATTTCCAAAAAATATTATTTGTGTATTAATCAACGTTTCGTTTTTATTTCAAGACTTCTTCAGGGTTAATTTCTGAAGAGAATAACACACAACTATAGCATTTTTGAAACAATATGACAGACCGACAAAAATGATAATTAACATCGTACACATGACTGATTAAAAGAAAGTTACATTAAAAAATAAGTTTAACCCTATTCAGAGAGATAAGGTAATACATTTTTTGGCGGACTTAGACAGCAACAAACAGATTGTTATAAAGCTCGACGTTGTGTCTTTTTAATACAAATATTAACTGAAAATAAAGTTAACGGTGACAAACAAAGAAAACCGCATTTTTAGTAGCTTCAATACGTTTGAGTCGACCTAACATATATTTTAGGC
The DNA here is from genome assembly GCA_963556195.1 of Sepiola atlantica. NCBI lineage: Eukaryota > Metazoa > Mollusca > Cephalopoda > Sepiida > Sepiolidae > Sepiola > Sepiola atlantica. The sequence continues at coordinate 252,494,639 of OY744515.1, forward strand.
CCATTGTCAGGAACGAGTTTGAATGCCTGCTCAACATTGTCTTCGGTCTCTGTACAGTGGTTTATAAGGACAACCTGACATCAGAGTGATTCATCCTGCAAGTAAATACTAAGCAAATATTCAAAATAACATAGAATTGGAAGTCCAAATAAAACTCTCTCGTTATGGATGAATACTGGATCATACGAGAAATGATTCACCTCTTAGTGATGGGATCACAAGTAACAACACTTCATCAAACCAGATGAATGATGGTCCTGGAATCCAGCAAAGAGCACAAGAAAAATAAAGTAAACTATAGTTAATTTGTTCATTAGGGAGATGAAAATTCTTCTTTACTACTTTACTTCAACAAGGTTTGATGAACATAAACCAACCTTAAATGAGCATTCGATTTCTATAACTACTGATTTTATCAACGGAAAGTACAGGTTAAATGTAACATTTAATTTCCCACGGTGTCATGGCCGCCAAATCTGAAATAAAAGGTTTCGACCGGTGTTAACTAAAAATATTCGCCCATTCTGTTTTTGTCGTTTTTAAAAAAAAATAATATTCGTTTTCGAATACTTGTTTAATTATTAACAAATAATAAAATCAAACTACTTCATAAAATAGTGTAGAGGAGAAAGCATTTATATTTAAGTGAATAAAACATTATTTTTATATTAAATACTTTATAATTGGAATAATAATGTTCGAATTTATTTAACAACGATGTTTCCTTGGAAAATCAAGTCGTGTTTTATTTTTTTCCTCGTTAGATTAAAATGTTTATTATGCAAAACTGACAACCCTTAACCTTTATTCCGTCTTCTTAAAATAATTATTTGCAAAACAAACAGGGTAGAACATTTAATAGGGGATTTGGGAGGATGTTAACACCGTGCAAAATGTCCGATTTCCGAAATGGCGAACATGACGCAGTAGAAAACTCAAATGTAAGCAGAAAGTAATGAGAGACAACATGCGATAACGAAGTCACAGTTAATACAACTAGTAAATTAGTTTTACTGCATTTGTTTTCATGAACTAAACCAAAGGGAACTCTGATTAATGGGTGTGAGAAAACTGCCGAGTAATTGTGTGCATGGACGAACCTTAAATGAACATTTTATTTACCTCCCCAGGAGGTTAGGCACAAGGCCAGTTTTATCTTACTCCCACAAGGTAAGATGTGACCCAAGGTCGGGTCGGGAAAGTGGGACTTGAAAAGCCAGCGCCCGAGAAGGTGAGCATTCTGGCCATTAAAAAATTGCCCGGGCAGCCCCGTCGGCATTCCCCGGTAAGGGCGCCTCAGGCAGTAAGCTATAAACTTACTCCTCCCCAAAGAGGGGAGGCAAAGCCTGGGAGGGTGGACCTCCTAGAACTGCACAGGACAGACTCATAGACCGGCATAAATCAAGCCCCGAAGGCCAAGACGATACCAGTTTATGGTGTGTATCAATCAATGATACAACATTTGATGTCTATGTAACTCATAAAGAAATAAAGTGCAAGCCTCAGGAAAGGGGTCCCTTGGTTTCTGAGATCTAACTCAGTTAAAATGAAAAAATAACAAAAACAGCTCTTTTTATCACTAACACAATATTACGGTATATAAAAAAAAAACATAAGCCTGACAAACCCAATGACCTATAGACAAACAAGCCTGGTCGAATGTAAAAATCATTAAAATCATTTCTCTGTTATCTTCTACGAGTCAGTATTAAGTTAATGCTATAAATATAGGCAGTGATACATTAGAAATGTTAACCGCACCTTCGACCAAGTTATTTCTTTATAAACAAACCCTATTTCAAATTGTTATCATTGTTTACATTTTTTAACAAAATAAGAAGGATTTACAAATTGACGTCAAAGGAAAACCGAAAAGGAAAAGTAAACGATAAAATAAAGATTCGCACACAAAACTGATATTCTTAAGATACGTCCATTTAATCTGCGCGTTTAGCGATGAAAATCTTATTTCAAACTTGTACGTGTAGAGCGACATTTTAAACAAAGAACCCATTTAACGATGCAAATATTATTTAAAACTTAAGCGTGACAGACTGACGGTCCGTTGTTTGACGAACAGAGCCTCCTATAAAAAAACGAGGACACTAGTAAAAACAACCTTTTTAAAACTTAAGCGTGACAGATAAACGAAACTGCTATTCCAAATGTTAGCGTGACAGACTGATGAATATAGAGCTTCAAACTTAAACGTGACAGACATAAACGATCTATTTTAAATTTAAGTGTGACCAACAGACCAATGAACAGAGCCCATTATTCTTGGAAGCATGGAAAATAAGATACGTTTTGCATTGGACTTGAAAATGACTGTTGTAGTTAGCCGGGAAGCAACTCAACGGTATTGTATTCCACAGACAGAAACTCTATCAACCTGCGTGTCTACCGATGAAAATGCTATTTTCTACTGACGCGTGACCGACAGAACGACCAAACAACGGAGAGCATACTATGGCAATCGTACAGCGTATCTCAAACACAAATACTAAACATCCGGTTTACAAAAGCGATTTTGATATCGGTAGCCAACACATGGAATCGGTCCAGGAAACTGTTTGCCTATCAGACATTAATAACAGTTTGACATCAAGCATTTTTGTTATTTATTTAGTTTATTCGGACTACTATTCTAATATTGGTTTTTATTTTCACAGCGTTTCGGCCGATGTAATCTCCGACTCTTTTCAGCTGCATCTTTTCGAACTTGGTAAGCTTTATCTCAGAAGCGGGAAATAATACGGAATTTAAAACTGAACCCTTTATTTAATCTACCGTGGTAGATTCGTCTCTTTCTGTCAGTCATAATAATAATTAATTTATTATCATCTAATTTAAGTTATTATCTCTTATAAAAAGGATTCAACCTTCAACCTCCATCATTTAGAATTCATTGTTAATCAACGCATTTTCCGTTGCGCCACGTGTGAAAGATTTCCAGACTTGAAAAGCTGAACATGAAGATTATAGGATGTTACACCGGACGAAACGTTGTAAAAAAACAAATAAAATTAGGAATAGCAGTCCGAATAATCCAAATAATCCAAATTATCAATCCTTACTAAAAAAATGTCGAACCGGTAATGTATTTCTTGTATGCTTAATTGAATATCCGTTCTACGACCGGTGTGTTTTCTGGGCACTAAATGGCATTGCATCAGATTGTGAGGCTCCAGATTCGGAGCTTTGGGGGCGTGGGGGTCACCCAGTAGTTTACATTACTGCCAGGTCCACACACACCCAAAGTGACAATACAAGTCTAGGGCCCATCTTAAACTTAAACTGATTATATCCTAAGTATGACACGAAACTGAATACTGTTATCTACATCACGAATAACTAGTTCCGAAAGCGCTTTGAATAAATATGCAAAAATATGAAAAAGTTCAAGCTAAAAACAGTTACCAAAATAAGTGCATTCGTCATGAAGTAAATTCGTATTAGTCGGCATTGGTACGTCTTTTTTGACCGACTTTATTCCATTGTAGGTATTGATTTCTCCGATTCATTCTGGATCCAGGTACTCACAGGATGGAGCTTTTTGAAGGTTTCCAACATCTATAAAATAAACTGGTGGTATAGAACTGACTAGATTCGAACTTGGAACATTCGGGTCATTAGACCGCGTTGCTTTTACTTTTAAACTGCAACCAACCGCTTTGAATTTATATGGTTAAAGTGGTCCCTTATCTATGAATTACACTTAAGCATGTCAGATAAACGGGTGTGCTATTTAACAAGTAAGCCTCACCGTCTAATAAAGAAGATGATTGCCTTTGTACATAGGAAAAGAATGTACTTATAGCATTTACCAATGCCAAAAGCCACTCGAGGATAAGGCTTTTTAATCGGATGATAAAACAGTACTACGATCAATTCACAAGACATGACATATATTTATTGACATTGTATTTGAAAACAACCATGTTGTAGCCCGTAGCGAAACATTCCCGTGGTAACGTGTTCCATAGGTTGGAAGTTCTTGAAAAGATGTAGCAAAACTAATGGCTACTTATTTTTCTAAAGTTTACAATTATGCTATAATTTATTTCCGGAAACAGATTGCAGCTATGTAATATGCAACCTACATGATGAATCTAACATGAGATCGAACTGAATATAATCAAGGAAGGTTCTTCTTAATATACATCTATAAAATATGTGCGTTCAGCAAGTAGAAATGGTATTTCAAATCATCGACAAACCATGAAAATGCAGTCACGTCAATTAGTAATCAATAGTGTAGTAAAGTACAATCTTAAACACTTTGGAGCCATTATATTTAGAAACTGGCTTTCAAAATATTTGAACGACGAAGTTGGTATTATTTGGATTATTCGGGCTACTGTTCTGATCTTGGGTATTATTCTTACAACGTTTCAAGCGATGTAACTTCCCACCATCTTCAGGTGCGTCTTGTCAGACTTGGGAATTTTTATGTCGAACTCGAATATCGGTACGGAAATTCGAACGGAACAATTTATTTAATGCATGGCGGTAGATTGTTCTCGTCACCTCAGTCAAACGGTGTGATAATAACAATCATGATGCGAACGGTAGTCTCCTTAAATAAAAAGTTCTTTTCGAAATTCTGTAGAGACTCTTGAGTTCGACATGAAGCTTCCTGAGTTCAACAAGACGCACATAAAGAACATCAGATATTACATCGACCGAAACGTTTTGAGAATATTATCCAAGATGCGAACATTAGTCCGAATAATTCAAATTATACAAATCATAAATTCTAATGTGCCAATTTCGAAAACATGGACGATGATTGTTTAGATACGCTGTAAAAAAAAGAATTAAACCTCGTCGAGTTCATAATGATTACATGACTTGAGTTATGAGCTTAGGAAATTTTATTTTTTCATTTTGTGTAGTTAAGTTATGTATAATAATGCTGTTTAGATAATCGCAGAGAATGTGTAGCAGCTCCATGTAAAAGATTTTCTCGTATCATTTTTACAATAATTTAGAGCGACAATAATGAACAAAATGTACTCAAAATGTTACTATGAATGCAATGGTGTGTCTGGTATTTACGCTTTAAATCTCATTAAACTATGAAGTGAGTATAAGTCTATTGGGGTCATTGTGCCATCTCCATTGACCCCTTTTTAAGATGTTAAAGGTCATGCCCCAACGTACTTCAATGCCATGAAAGATTACTGCTATGTAGATTAAGCTTAATATTTAGTATAGCAATATGGTTTGGGCGTGTTAGATTAAGTAGAAAAATAAATATATACTAGAAATTAAGTGAACGTTTTCAAAGGAAGTAACGTTACGAACAGGAAGTCCGGGGAATGGAATAAGATAGTATGATCTTTTTCCCTCTCTCTCTCTCTCTCTCTCTCTCTCTCTCTCTCTCTCTATCTCTATCTCCCTCTTTGTTTTTTGTCTGCGAGACGAACAGACGTGTTTTCGGAGCCCTTTATAACCCTACGCGGGTTTTATAAATAATTCAGTAATCTTGAATATTTAAACTAAGTTATAGTTGCCAAATCTTACATTACACATTCCGATCGGTGTGATTGAAAGTATAATTTATTTTCGTCCGTTTCGATTTTTGCTGTTATTTTATTTTTATTTATTCAAGCCCACGTGGTAGGTAATTAAAAATGCGTAATATTTCTAAAGAAATTCTGCAGAATTTTGTTTTCTAAATCTTTCTATAAGAGATTTAGACGTTCAAACTTGCATTACAACAATTAAGTGGTTGGGACGGCATGGCTGAATACTCAATCATCGTATTTGCTATACATTCAAACAGCCAATGTCATTTGGAGCCAGAAAAAGAAAATATTGCATTGATGATTATTGATGATTTGACTGAAAATGTTACCCCGAGTCTAACCCTAGCTCCAAAATGAGTCTGTGTGATATATATCTATTTATAAAAACTGTTTGCTGTTGTATTTGTTTATTAATTAATATTTAAAAAAATAGTAATATGTTCTAATTGAATGTTTACTATTTGTTATCGCAAAAAATCATAAAACAAATTATAATTCGCTAAAATTGAAACCAGAATGATACGGCGTATTTTTTGTCTTCACACGGGTCGAAAAAAATTAAATTTTGATATACTTTGATAAACTTTCAAAAAGTTTTAAAGTAACAAAATACTATTCTATTTAATAACAAATCACCTTCTGATGAAGTGAGTTTGTATTTATTATTATACTAATATAATATTATTTTTAGAAATTAACAATGTAAATCATTGAAAATAGTAACATCAAATTCATCAAAACATAAGCAAAGTGTAACTAAAGAAAAGCACGCTAAACAATAAATATTGTTTCCGTTATAGGATTCAAATTTCAAAACATAGGACGTCCTATCGATTTAAATGGTAAACTGAGATTAAACATATATATTCTCCTGAAATTCTCTTTGTAAAAATGTCAACTCATTTTCTGAGGCAAATGAAGAGAAGGCATTTATTAATTACATATCCCCAAATTATCATCTATTTAATCGTTAAAAATCGCAATCCTTTCTGCAATCCAACCAACACATAAACATTCTTTGTTTTATCATCGTTCAATGAATTGCAGACACTTTGGTGATCGTCTCATCAGTAACAGGTGTGATCTTATGTGGGCTTCACACTCAGCGGACATTCACCCCCATATCTTTGCTGTCAGGTTATTTCAAAGATAATATCATAAAAAAACACTACCCAAACAATTACTATAATGAAAATGATTATAGCAGCCTAAATAAGGACAGTGTCATAAGACAAGTATATCAGAGTTATTGACAGTTTTGCGCGTCGTATTCACGTGTGTTTATAATTGGACGGCGATAAAAAAGACTGTTGGGTTTTCGTGATCAAAACTTACTTGACAAGTCAAAATGTAGAATTGCAGAAAAGACTATGACTTTTATTAACAATTCCAATTTCGGGGACGGATCACCCCATATGTGTTGTCGGTGATCAGGGGATGAAACAAAATGTAACGGAAATTATATTTGCCTATTAATTTAATCATCATTATCATGAACGGCCCTGCCTTCGTAAGATATCGGCGACTATGGTTCACCACATTATCATATTATTTATTGAACGAAGTAGTCACAGTGCATTCTGGTGTGTCCACTTACACATATTGTCCATAAACTTATATTTTGGTCTGCAAACTTGCTTACAGTAAGAACTAAATGTTCGAGTCCTTTGTGTCTATATATATGGCCGATAAAATAATTTGTTTTGTTTTTCAGTAAAGTTTGCATTAATTGCCCAAGTTTTTTATCCAGGTAGCCTTCACACCCCTTCATTGGTTAAATGCTGCATCAAGTTGATATTCAGGATCCGGCGAATAAACCATGTCTGCACAGAAAAAAAAGTTAAGTCACTAATTTAGGACATATCGTCCAAGTCTCGCATCCATGAAGTAGAATAGCCCAAACGTATGCTGGAAGTATCCACAATCTGGTCTGTTATTGAAATTAAACATTTATTTAAAATAAAGAGCTGTTTATGTGAAAGAGGAGTAGGCAGTTCGTAGGAAGTCTTATAGCAAACCGCACGGATAGAGAATGACTAAAGATCGAGGATAAATTAAATAGTCAAGGTGACCCAAATATGCGTAGTTCGGAATGTTTGCCCTCCGCCGCTGGTAGTCGACAAGGCAACGCCAACATCTTAATAAAGTTTTTATTATTATTATTATTTTAAATTTATTATTAAAAGTCAAGTAGCCTTTTCACTTGCAATTTAGAAAGATATATCAATTTGTTGGAAATAAGTTGCCTTTTTGAGTACAAATGCTAAATATTTATCCCGGAAATAAAACAATATAGCGAAATAATAAACCAAAAAATCATTGCATTAAAAAAGAATAACAACACATAATTTACTAATAAAATGTCATTTTTAAAAATCAATAAGCAAATTAGTTAACCTTGCGACAAATATCGCATATATATAACCAGTATATAAAAAGACGTAGCGTCGATTGTGTAAAGTTAAATAACATTGAAATAGAACGTTTTGATTATAACGACATTCGCATTTATTCATTTATATATATTTAATTTATAATTCGTTTCTCTTACAAAATGGCGTTTTAAATGTATCCATTCGTTTCATATACTGGTAGTAAATTCTCCCTAGAATTGTCTTACCAAGTAAACATACTGTGTATAATACTTGACGGCCATACAATCAAGTACTTTCAAGTCAATGTGTCAAATTATATTCAGGCTGTGTTGGTCTAAGTGTCCTTATGACTATTTCTTTACAACTATTTATTTTACTTTATATATATATATATATATATATATATATATATATATATATATATATATACTGTAAACATTTCTAAATATTAAAGTGATTTTGTACCTACAGACGATATTGTTTCGGGTGTTTTACCCTATTCAGTGCAGAAGTGGTGGTTGCAACCGGTCATTATGGCATCGAACGCAGTTTGAATATCAAGCCTTAGATCACAAGCCTAATGTCGATGCTCAAGTGGCCGCGAGAAATCGCCACAGACAGAAATTGAAATTAACAAACACTTACCCGAGAGGCGGGGGGCAAGCTCGAGCGGAACTTTACATAATCGATCAAGACAACACACTTTTTTAAAATCCCAAACAGGGCTCTACTATAAAGACTATTAATCTTAAAATGAATAAACTGTAAATATTAAAGTGTTTTTTTTTTATCTACAGGCGATGTGGTTTCGGTTTTTCTACACTCATCACTGCCGGAGTGGCGGTTGCCGGCAGTCGAATGGGATCGAACGCAGTAGTGTGTGTCATATAGAAAGAAGGCTATAAAATGTACATAACATCTAAAAGTGTATTCCCCTGTAAAAGACAATGGAAGTGTTCCCGAATCTCAAAGAGAACCACTAAGAAGTCAATAGAGCAAATTTTGTCAGGGAGCTTCGAGTTTTTCAACCATTATTTAGAAAGAAAACATGTTAATTTCAATGTATTCCTTCCGCTCGGCATTTTATTTCAACATTATTTAACGTTTCATGAGTTTCTTTTCGGACTATGGAAGGGGGCAATACATTTGGAAAGTGTGGTTATAGTAGTGCTCTGAAGGC
>OY744515.1:252511227-252518727 GCA_963556195.1 Sepiola atlantica
CCCCGGAGTCTGAGTGACAACAAGTGCCCCTTGATTTCCAGCACTTTCTCCCTCTTTTAAAAACCATTGCTAATAACTTTGCGTTATCGCAAAAGTCGCTTATCATTGATTTGTCGTGGCAGCACAATTTTCTCTCCTCTGTGATTTGGGTGGCAATAAGCCTCCCCAGGATCCCAGTCTTCTCCGCACTCTTCCAGTGGAGGTCTCGTTAGTGCTCTTCCTCCGAGGTATTTCCATTCTCCTTGAGACTTCACAACTATTTTATGGTGTATCAGACGAGGATGATAACATTATTTTATTTGGGTGGGGGGGCAGTGTTTATTAAATTTCTTTCAGTTTCCTTGAGTTTAGCTTGTGTTCCTTCCATGTTTTTTTCTTTACCACCGTTTCAATTCCATTGTGGCTAGTTAGTATTCGTAGTTTATCTGGATTAGTTTCCGCGGGGATTTTCTGTGTTATAGATATTATTATTTCTAGTCACTAGGATGTATCACACCAGTCATAATCAGTGACTGCTAACTGATAATAACCGGTGGTGGTTCCTGGAGTCAAAGTGACAACAGGTGTCCCCAGATTTCCAGTACCTTCCACCTCTTTTCGATAACCGTTGTAAATGTCTATACGGTAACACAACAGGCGCTTACCATTGATTTCTCGCATGTAACGACAATTGATTTTCTCTGGGATTAAGGTGGCAATAAGTTTCTCTAAGGTCCTAGTACTCTCCACACTCTTCCAGTGGAGGGCTGGTTAGTACTCTCTCTCCTCGGTTTTCCCATCCTTCTTGAACCTTCACGACTATTTTGTGTCGTATGCTTGATGCCATAACAGTTTTTTGGGGTGGGGGATTTATCACTTTTATTGCAGTTTATGTTCCTTGGTTTGTATGGTTGTGTTGTTTTTGAGGTTTTATTCTCTTCCTATTGAATGCTCCATGTGACTGGTCACCATTCGTAGCTTATGCCTGTTTATTTCCGCATTCGAGGATTTTCCGTAAGATTGCAGCTGTTTCTATTATTGCCGTCTTTTGTATGCCCTCAGTGATCACTTTCATTCCAATTCATTCACTTTCTTTTTACCAGGTGTTGGGGATTGATAGCTATACCTGATACTTCGTTCTATTTATTTCCGTCCTCACCGCATGCCTAGCTTCAACAACATTAAGTGACAGCAATTCTCCTAAATATTCCATAACTTTCTTCCATTGCAGTTGTACTCTAGCCGGTGTTATTTCCATTCCTTCTTTTCATCATCATACACATCTTTACTGATCATTTTTATTGTACATTTTTATTATGTAAAGCTTATATCTACAGTCTCACAGCAATTTTATGGGTAATAGCTATCAGCCAGATACGCTCTGGTGGCGTTCGGTAATGTCTAGACAGTTTACTGAACTAGACCTTGTGCCACACCCATGTGGAGGAGGGGATAAAGTCACTGATTTTAGGGCAAAGTTATTATCGTTTTTGTTATTCTAAATACATTGTTAGTTATTATTATTCTGACTGTTCTTGTAATTCGATGGCAAACGTAATATTGATCTCAATATAGTTTGTAGAGCAATTGAAAAACAGTAAAATCAGTGCTACATGACCACTGATTTGTTCGTCTTGTTGTCAAATATTATAGAATGGAAGCTGTTGTCAGTTGGCTGGACATTCGTAAGTGCAAGTATTTCTACCGTCGTCACTCTCAATATCTCATGGACTATCGTTCCTTTCAAGTCTTCATTTAACCATCGTAGTTTCAAGTGAGCCAGTGGAAATTACTACTTGTCTTTATCACAATTCGCTGAGTTGTTATGCATGGCACAGGCGATCATATTTCCCTTATGTCGATGCGATAGGGTCTGTTTATCCAGATACACGCATGAAGTAGTAGACGACAGCAACTTAAAATACACTTTATTTAACTAAACAACCTGACATTTAGTACTTAAATGGAATTATAATCCTCTGTTATCTTTTTTCTAAAAAATATTGAGAACGGACAAGATTTCACGGGACTTGCTAGCTGAACTTAGCGATTGCTAAATAACTGTGTTAAGCATCCATTTTTGTTCAGTAAAACTGCCATTAATATCGGTTAGAGTTTTACTTATTATTAATGTGTAAATGCATTGAGTTAATACAATCATACATTTTCAGAATTACATATGTAGAGATATACACACGACTCATTTTATATATCTAGTAATTCTACAAGAATCTTTAATAAAAGCCAACATGCGAACTTCTAACGTCGACATTTGTTTTATGATATTAAAGTATTGCAAAGTTTAAATGAGCTAAATATAATACAAATACATAAATATATCCTGTTTTGATAAAAGGAATTGCTGTGGAATTCCATTTAGGTCTGTAAAAATGATAACACAGAAACAAAAAGAAGAAGAAGAAGAAGAAGAAGAAAAAAGAAGGAAAAGAAGAAGTATATTAAGAAGATGAAGATGAAGAAAAAGATGATGAAAAAGGAGAAGTAGTAGACATATTTTTTATAAGTGCGCAGAAGAATGTGACCTTTTGTAGTCGTTACCATAATCAATTTGGGCTTTTAGCAGCGCCAAATGAGGATATTAAATTTGGAGGGTTGCGAGTACTTGCAAAAGACATGTGAACGATGTGAAAAGGGGACTATTTGAGAGGAGAGAGAGGAGACTTGAAATAAGAGGAGAAAAAAAAGCTGGGAAAGTAACATAAATAAAATCACAGAGTCATGTGTTTATTAAAAGAAATCTTACTAAATTATAACATATATATATATATAATATTCGTTTTGTTTATTATCTATGTACGTATACGTTTCGTCCTTTATAATCGTGAATCATCAGCATAGAGATATGACTATTCACTACTGGTCATGCGATTCGTAACCACGGATTCCGAGTATTTTGCAACTACCAACCCCGACATTTAGAACAACTTGACCAACGTTGAATAGCTAATAAAGAGTGATGATTTTAACACTTTATATATATATATATATATATATATATATATATATATATATATATATATATATATATATATATATATATATATATATATAATTAACTTGTTAATAATATCCAGGGGGTATGAATCCGAAGGAAGTTGAAACCGGGTTTATGAGAGTGCTCAATGAAAATTCAGAGCAAAATATATGGAATAAAATTAAAAAAAAAAAAAATATATATATATATATATATATATATATATATATATATATATATATATAGAGAGAGAGAGAGAGAGAGAGAGAGAGATGCACATACAGACTGTTCCATTGTACCACGGCTCTTATATATAAATATATACATGAAGTAGTTAACTAAGGATCATTTAGTATATTTGTGACTGATTTCTAAGCTCGAAACGACGTCATAAAAATATAATTTAATATGTATTGATAAATATTATTATGAACAGTCCTTTAAGTAAAATTAAAAGTTGAGCACTGTTAGGAACTATTTAAAAATAGACATTCACTTTACTAAAAGCAAGACTCTGAGTGATGTCGTTGTGTTCTCTCGTCGGTCTTAATGTTTACGCTGTAATGGGCATAAATATAACTTACATTCTCCATATAACGTGGTAATTTAATATGGCCACGAGGATAGAGTGTAAGCGGACAGATACAAATGTGGCTCTTTGAATCGGATTCGCGCCTTGGGAGCGTCTGTAAATATCACTTTCTTACACTAAAGAGAGCAATAAGCTTAAAACGACGTCGTCTGTAGGTAAAATATAATTTAATATTTAATTATAAATATTATATATATATATATATATATATATATATATATATATATATATATACACTAGGCATGTCTAAAAAAGTATCCGACCGTTATTGTTTCCGGGCGAAATAGAGACGATATGGCGGCGCAATTCTACACAGTGAGCGCATGTGTGAATTTTATCACAGCTTTTTTGCGCGTTAGTCGTTGAGTGAGTTGCTACACAGTGTTCGTCGGATTACCAATTCTCTCAAGATGATTGAATGTGTTCAGCAAAGGTACTGCATACCATTTTGTAAAACGCTTAGTGATTCTCAAAGCAAACACATTCATAAGATTAAGCAGGTGTTTGGAGAATATGCGATGGGTGTCACACAAATTAAAGAGTGGTTCAACCGATTCTAAAATGGTCGAAGTGACCAGCGTTCTGGCAGGCCTCAAACGGCTCTGAGTCCTGGTGTTGTTGAGAGGGTGCAAAATTAACTGATAGAAGATCGTCGTTCAACCGTGCGTGAGATCGCCCAAAGGGTCGGGGTGAGTAAAGATTCCGCACATGCAATGTTGCGTGATGATTTGTACATGATCGTAGTGGCAGCGAAATGTGTGCCCAAGTTGTTTTCACAGGAACAAAAGGGCCTCCGTTTTGAAATTGCGCATAACCTTCTGGAAACCACCAACAATGATCCTGGGTTTCTGAAAACCGTCATAACTGGAGATGAGTCATGGGTTTATGGGTACGATCCAGAAACAAAAAGACAGTCGTCGCAATAGAAGCATCCCGAGTCTCCAAGGCCAAAAATAGCGCGACAGGTGCGAAGCAAAATCAAGGTGATTCTGACTGTCTTCTTTGATATCAGTGTAACGGTGCATCACAAAGACGTACCGGGAGGGCAAACAGTGACAAAGGTGTACTACGAAGATGTTCTCCGGCGTCTCTGTGACGCAGTTCGCCGCAAAAGACCAGACATGTCGACGGCGGAAAATGTGCAACTGCATCTCGACAGCGCTCCCGCACATTCATCCCAATTGATCTAACATTTCCTGGCCAAACATGGAATTCCAGCCGTTCGCCAACTCCTTAAACATTGTTTCTTGTGGCTTCTGGTTGTTTCGAAAATTCAAGTCGCCACTGAAAGGTTTCCGTTTTTATACTAAAGAAGAGATAACGAAGAACGCGACGGCGGAGAGGAACACCATTCAAAAAGAAGACTTCCAGAGGTGTTTCCGGCAGTGGATGGATCGGTGGGCTAGGTGTGTGCAAGCACAATAGGCCTACTTTGAAGGGGATTAGGGTCCCGACACCATCAAGTATTTAAAATAATTGTGTGGCCTAAGGTCGGATACTTTTAGACAGGCCTCGTATATATTTTTTAATTCAGCACAACAAAGAAAAAGGACTAACGGTTATAAACAGAACAAAAACAGGAAGTAAAATCAACCGAACCTTTGTTTGTTAGAAGCCCTACTATTGGCTAATAGAAAAATTAACCTGTGGAGGGATACCAAATACTCTGATTGGTTAACTTGCGAGAATAAACACCATGTGTACATATTAAAACACACGGCAACACAAACTCCATACATTTTAGTTTGACAATTCTGTATGGAGATTAAACGCTGAAGCCTTTGTGTAGCTTAATGGGCATACATATACTTTAATAACTTACTATATATATCTGTAATATCGTTGGACGCTCGAATTAATTGATATTGCAATTCCTAATAACATTTCACGCTCTTACCTACTTGATTGAGCACTCTGATAATTTCGCCTGTACACAATACAACATTACAGTATATACCTCTGTTTTACTTGCCCCAGCCTCCAACACAAAAAAGATAATAGTAATTATAATAATAATAGTCAATTTTAGTGTGAGAAAATGTCTAGGTGCCCAATAAGAGGCCCAACGGATTAGCAAACTATAAAAAATTGCCTCATTCTAAAAAGATTTCTGCTTCACTGATCGAGGACAGAAAAAAATGGGAAGGCTTCTCTTCTTGTTGCACGTATGTTTGTGTAGAGAAAAACTATCAAGTAATAAAATGGCTGTAATAATTATCTACAGAGATGTGCACATAGAGCATCCATAGAAACAAAGATAAGCTTAAAACTGGATTCGAACCCGTGGCTGCGAAAATGAAAGGATTTGCATTTGGCTTTATGAACAATATAGTTTTGTTCAAGGTCGCCGACGATTTATTTATCTCGGAGACAATTGAATAAAAATGGAATATATTTCCGATTAACCTTGATATGTATGTATATATATATATATATATATATATATATATATATATATATATATGTGTATATATATTTAAAGAAGGAAAGATGAAGATAAAATTACATAAAATTACATAAAATTGATACAAATCTTATTACATCGAAAGTTCAGATGTAATCCTTAAATCATGGTTTTTGAAAGATAAAACTCTTCTCGTCTGAGGATAAAATTCGGTGTTTTTGAGTTTATATTTTTGCTAGTTGTTGATTTGCTTATCCTTTATTCAATTTTAATTTTACATACATACATATATATATATATATATATATATATATATATGTATATATATATATATATACACACATATATATATATATATATATATATATATATATATATATATATATATATATATATATATATATAAGTTAGTCCAACTGATGACAGCTGTTAGCCAGAAACACGTGTCCATGAATTACTTTTATGTACGTATTAAATAAATAAATATATATATTAACGAAAAATACGTCCTATGAAGTTAAGGGCGACTAATAATGCAATTTTCTTCATCTTCATCACGTAGGAAGTGAGACAATCGAAATAATAGTAAGCAAAATAACACCGAACGCTACAGTCATCAATAAAAATAATTACATAGAAATACATTATATATATATATATATATATATATATATATATATATATATATATATATATATATATATATATGTGAGAAAGAGAAGGGTGAAGGTAATCCGACGTAATAGGAAATGAAAAGGGAAAAAAATATGTTTTTTTATTTATTCATCAACGTTTCGAAATTATTTGTAAGACATCCTCAGAATTATAATTTTAAGAAAAATGTCAAACAAGTAAATAAACATATATATATATATTGTTACAAAATGTAGGGAGAGCTATCGGGATTCGAACTCACGACTCCGGTTTACGGAGAGAGATGGGATTCATTTTTGCATATTTATACACGACCGAGAAATTATAATAATGACGTCAGGAAAAGAGATAAAAAGAGAGAGTGAAGACAAAAAAAAAACTTCAGTCGAACTTTTAGCCGCACGCGAAGAAGAACAGTCGACAGGAAGTTAAGCGAGACAGAGGACGAAGGATGCCGGCAAGGAAGTACGTTAGCTGCCGGGTTAAGACGGACATATTTTGAGGACAACTATAGTCAGTCTTCCCGAGTATCTCTGCGCTGAACGGGGAAGAAATGAACAACCGTCGACAAGAAAGTCGCAAGGAAAGGCAGGGGCCTTTTGTAAATGGAATTTGAAGATGGAATTATATCCGCCCTTTGCTTGGGCGAGACGACCGATGTGCGAATACAGTATCGCAGTGGAGCCTTTTGAAAATGGAATTATAGCCGCCCTCGGCTCGGGCGAGAGAGCCTGTTGAAAATGGAATTATAGCCGCCCTCGGCTCGGGCGAGAGAGCCTGTTGAAAATAGAATTATAACCGCCCTCGGCTCGGGCGAGAGAGCCTGTTGAAAATGGAATTATAGCCGCCCTCGGCTCGGTCGAGAGAGCCTGTTGA